>LLCB01000016.1:0-367527 GCA_001414345.1 Hymenoscyphus infarciens | reverse complement strand
CTATATATTAAAAAGTAATTAGTATATATTATTAGAGTATTTTAAAGCTTTTAGAAGAGTAGTATAGAGAAGTAAATAGTATAGAATAAAAGATAAACTTATTAGAAACTCTAAGAGTATAATTTATCTTATTTCTAGTTTTATATAACTTTAATATTTATAAAGATAAATATAAAAGATAGATTAATTAATTTAAAGCTTTTTAGAGAAAAGAAATAGATAGTTTATAACTATAGTTATATATAACGTATTTTTTGAGTTGAAAACGCTCTAAGAAGCCTTATATTCAGAGGTGAAAACTCTGCTATATATATAGGGAAAATGGGTTACGTAAGACTCTATTTTCTTATAACACACCCCTTAGGTCTAGAAGAGACAACTTCCTAGGCCTATAATAACAGCAGGCTAGATTATAAAAGAACCTCTTAACTATATCGCCCTCTATTCCTACTATAGAGAAAACCTATAGAGCTATATATATTACTTTAAACTCCTGAATAGCGATTCCGTAGCATTTAAGGGTAAAGTCTTACTCCTAGATCCTGTCTAACTTCCTCTCTTATACTCTAGCACGTTATTAGCTCTGGCTTTAGTAAAGACAGCGGGTAGCGTTTGTAAGATGTAGTAGCTCGTAGTTAGCGTTGTATTTATATACTAGCTTTGTAGAGTACTAGGCTTCCGGATCGTCTTAATCGAGCACCCCTTAGGGTGGCCAGCGCGCTGCTAAGCTTCCGGTTTTGAAAAGGCACCCCTAAGAGTGGCGGTGGCCAGCTTCGTACGTAGCTGGGCTTTATACGAGCTCGTCGAGAGAGTAAGCTGCTGAATTGATGTGCCTACTCGAGTAGGGCTTTCGCTATATTCGAATTCGAGAGCGTCCCGTGAGAGAGTCCTGTCCACGCTTGTTAAGAGAGTCCTTGTTCACGCTTGTTAGGAGAGTCTCGTATTCAAAGTTAGAAGAGCCTCTACTTTAATCGTAGTAGGGCTTTCGAGTGCTCGTCGAGAGTAAGCATCGAGGGGTTAGTTACGCTAACCGACAGCAGAGAGCGTTCCAAATACGTCGTAATACGTTAAATACGTAAGTAGAAGATAAAGAAGTTATAAGAGTACACTATACGCGTAAACCGGGCTCATAACTATGACGTATTTTTAAGTTGAAAACGCTCTAAGGAGCCTTGTATTCGGAGGTGAAAACTCTGCTATATATACAGGGAAAATGGGTCACGTGAGACCCCATTTTCTTGTGACATTATAGTTAAAAGTATACTTAGATACTTTAAAAAATTATATTATTAATTTAAAGCTATCTATACTTTTTTTTAATAGAGTAAATATGTAATTTACTAATTAGGCCTAGTAGACTTAGTAATACTAGGTTTTAAACCACGGTCCTATATCTAAAAACTATTAATCCGTCTCTAGAATTAGAATCTCTAATAGTAGTAGACACTTACTATATACTTTATTAATAATAAGCTATAAAAAGTAGTAGAGAGCTATACTAATTTTTAGACCTATATTAATTTAGTACTTCTATAGCTAATTAATATAGTAAGACTTAGTAGAGATAGCTTATAAAAGAGTTCTTAAATAAGTAGAAAATATACTTCTAAGATATCTATAAAAAGAGGTTATTTTCTAAAAAGAGTCTTTCTAATATAATTACTATATAATATATATATATTCTAATTATTTAGAAAGAGCTTTAAACGTATATATATATAGAATTACTATTATATTTATACTAATATTAATTAAAAGTATAGAGTACTAGAAGTATTATAGACTAACTTTTACTATTCTAGAAGTAAAGAGTATCTAGTAGTCGACTATAGTTTTAAGATATATACTAAGAAGCTTATTAAGCTTTAGAAATTATATAAGAATTAGAATATTAATATATATTTACTTTAAATAACTCTAGAATAGTATAAAAAAATTTATTAGTATATAAATATCTACTACTAATTAATAAGATAATATATACTAAAGAGAGAGAGACTTATACTATAGTATTCTTAGATTTAAGAGTAGAATTATTAACGTATATCTAAGAAAGTAATTTAATAGAATTAGACTTTTTAAATAAACTAGAGAGAGTATATAAGTAAAAGCTATACTCTAAGATAACTTGAAAATTAAAAGAAGCTAGAGAGGCTAATTAAGATAAATTTAGTATATACTTTAGTAATAAAGATAGAAGCGATTAAGTAATAGACATAGTACTAGAGTATTTATATAATAATAACTTCTTAGATAAAGAATTAGAGAAGTTAGATAATAATAGTTTAGTAAGATTATATACTCTACTAACTAACTATAGACTATATAATAGTTTAAAATTATAATTAACTACTAGCTAGAGTAATTAAAACGTTAATAGAGAGTAATATAATAAAGAAAGTATAAATTACTATCTATGAAAGACGTAGAGAGTTAGCTAGTAGTATTACTTTTACTATCTATAATTAATAAATAAATAGATATACTAAACTAGGAATAAACTTTTATTAAATATAAGCTAAGCTCTAAGCCTAAGATTTATATATATAATATATAAAAAAAGACTTAATATAGCTTTAGAAAGTAATAGATATATTTATTAACTTTTATTTAAAGTTAGAAGTACTTTATATAAGCTTTTAAGTATAGTTATAAATATATAGTTTACTAAGTATCTAAGAGAGAGATTTTAGTAGAGTAAACCGACTAACTATACTAATAATTAGTACTAAGTCTAATTTAAAAGGTTCTTACTACTACTAATAAAAGTTAGTAATCTTAGGCTTTTAAATCTTTAAAAAAATCGTAATATTATAGGTTCTACGTCTATTAAGTTCTAGTTAACTTTATAGATATAAATAATACTATTTTATATCTAAATTAAAGATAAAAGAATTAATTTAGAATATTATATTTTTAAGCTATTTTAAATATATAGATTACTAAATTTTATTAGTAGTAGTAAATAATTTATAAATTAGGCTTAGTATTAATCGCTTATCTTTAGAACCTTCTTAGTTTTTAGAGAATATTTCTAAGCTAGTCTCTAAGTAGCTACTTAGAGTAGAATCTCTTTTAATCTAGTTTTACTTATACTTACTTCTATAAATACTTATAAAATAGTAAATAAAGTCCTAGCCTTTATAGAGAATAATATACTATATAACTAGTAATTATTTAATTTATACTAGAATAGTATATTAGAGCTTTATAACTAGTACTAAAAGTAAGAAATAAGATATAGAAGATTATATAGTTTAAGTAGAATTGTTCTCTAATTTTCCTACTTTTATTCTAATACTTTTACTTATACTTTTAGAAGCTTTATATCTACTAATCTATAATACTAAAAAGATAATAGAATACTTTAATATTAGTCTCTTAAATACTTAGAAGTCTAGGCTCTTTATTCTAAGAGTTTAAAGCTTAAAATATACTCTTATTACTTTCTAGTAAACCTAGTAAGTACTCTAGAAAATTATATATCTACGCTTTCTTAAAAGCTAGGTAAACTACTCTCTAATAATAAGATTAAGAACTATCTATAAAATGTAAAAGACTACTCTATAAAAGCTATAATATAAAGCTCTAATAGCTAGAAGAAGAAATAATAGTTAATTATAGATTCTAGAAAGAAGTAATAGACTACTATAGAATATACTACTACTAACTACTCTACTCTTATTATTAAGTAAAAGAAGAATAAATTAGCTATAGCTAGAGAGTAAGCTATCTAAGTGAAAAAGACTAGAGCTAGAGAATCTTTCTTTATAAAAGCTTCTAATAAGACTAAAACAATTAGAGTAAAAGTATATAAGAAGGGATTTAGCTCTAATAAGAAAAAGGCTAAAAGTAAGTAGTACTCTTAAATTTAGTATATACTACTAATTTATATAGGTTCTCTAGCCTCTTCTTCTCTAATTTATAAGATACTAAAGTCTATCTCTATTACTAAAATCTATATATAAGTAGCTCTATATATCTATATATATATATTAAGTACTAAAGACTTCTATATTACTAAGAATATCTCTATAATTACGTATACTTCTATAGTATAACGTAGTAAGACAGTTAGAGTATAAATTAATAATAACTTTCTATTTTAGATATCTTACTTACTTACTAGTAACTCTAGAGATCTATTTCACTTTAAGTTAGTACTCTAGAATATATAAGCTAAAAGATTTACTATTAAGCTCTTAGAGAATATCTATTATATAATCTCTACTCTTAGTAGATAGAATCTTATTAATATACTACTTCTTATTAATAAGATAGAAGACGTCTTTCTAGCTATAAACGTTACTATTAAAAAGAAGAAAGCTAAGTAATTAAGTACTATAGATTATAAGAAGATAGATAATATATAAGCTCTTATATAATACTTTAAATTATTATAACGTCTTATTAATAAAAAGTATTATAAAGTATATATAGTATTTAATACCTATATTAAAAATAAGCTTTAATCTTCTAAAAAGAGATAATCTATTATACTCTTATAAGATATCTAAGAGCTACTAATTCTATTTTAACTCTTAGAGTCTATTAATATATCTAATAATAAGTCTATTATACTTAAAAATACTACTTCGATTAGTAGAAGAGAGGTACGAAGAGAGTCTTAAAATAGAGAGAAAGATACGAGGCTTAGACTATTACTAGAGAATAGTACTAGTACTAGTATAAGTATAATATTAGTAGATAATTTAGAATTAAATAATCTTTTAGAGATATTTATAATTATTACTATATACTTAGAAGACTACTCTATATTTATTATAGCTTATTTAAAAGAGAAGAATAAGAAAAGATAATAATTCTAAAGATAGTTCTAGAAGTAATATAAGAAGTAAAGATATAGATATAGATATAAAAGAGAATATTAGTAGTAAAATAATATTAACTCTAAGCTTATACTTATTATTACCTCTTATAAGAGATAAGGAGAAGAAGAAGAGCTTAATAGTATCTACTAAGTTAAATATACTAGAGAGAGTAGATAAGATAGTATAATAATAAGTAGATATAAATAAGTAAATTATAAGAGAGCTTAATAGTTAATTATATATAGTTATTAATACTACTATTACTAAAGATAGACTTAAATTAATTAATAAGAAAGAATAATTAAAACTTAATTAAGAGCTTAATAAGAGATGCTATTATTTACTCTTATCTACTTCTCTTATATCTATAAATATACTAGTAAGTAAAATAATATCTACTACTATAATCGCTTTTATAAATAGTCTTAATTTAAAGAGAAAGAGAGGAGATACTCTCTTATAAGTAACTCTTACTAATTAACTCTCTTATACTACTAAAAAGATTAGAATTATATATAATAAGTCTAATAAGAAGAGAGATAAGAAGTAAGAGTATATAGTAGTAGATACTTTAAGTAGAGATAGTAGAAGAATTATTTATAATATCTTATTTTTATTACTACTTTTTAATTACTTTTTACTATCTTTACTAAAGTATACTTAAATAATTATAAGTTAAGATTATTTAAGTACTTTAGATACTACTTTATACTAATTAACTAATTAGTCTTAGCGTCTCTTACTCTTAGATTAAATTATATCTATACTTATAGTATTAAAAGTCTTAATTATCTTCTTTTCTCTTTTTTTTATTAAGTATTTATATAACGTTATTATTTCTACTAAGTATATATATTACTTTTAATAATTTATAATATTTTAAATAATAGATTTAAAGTTATATAATACTTATATTTAATATAGTACTAGAGTATATATATAGATATATAGAAAGTAAATATAAAGTAATTATAATATATATATATAGATATATAGAAAGTAAATATAAAGTAATTATAATATATATATATATATATATATTTAATAGACGTATATATACTATATTATCTTCTACTTTCTACTCTTACTTATACTTAAATTTTATAATTTAAGTCTTATAATTTAAGTATTATAAATACTCTTACTTTAAGCTTTAAGATTACTAATTTAAGTCTTTCGATTTATATCTAAATAGTCTCTAAAAAATCCACGTTTATTAATTATAATAATACGAAATATAAATAACTATCGAAGAGGTATATAAGAGTATATTCGAAAGAATAATCTATATAAATACTAGGTACTAATATAGAAGAAAAGACTAAATTTATCTTCTCTTACCTTAAATAAGAGTATCTATATATAAGAGATTAGATACTACTAAGGTCTAATAATAATAATAACCGAGTTCTATCTAATATAGCTAATACTAAATAATAAGAGCTAAAAAGCTAAATATATAATATCTAAACTTTAATCTCTTCTATATAGAAATATTAGATATTAATACTTTTAGTATATTTAGTTATATAAGTATTAGTAATTCGTAATATTAGTATAAGAGTACTAGTAGTTTCACGAATACTAGTAATTTAGAATAGTAGACTATTATATTAATTTTCGATTTATAATTTATAATTTTACTCTAAAAAGCTATATACTTATTAATTTAAGCTTTATAATTTATAATCTACGATTTACGATTTACTATTTACGATTTAGTTATTTCCGACTTTTAGTATATATAAGATACTATATCTATTTAACACGTATATAATTTAATTAAGATATATAAGATTTATATATAAGTATAGAGTTAAAAGAGACTTATATATTTTTCTTATATTATAACTTCTTCTTAAATAAATTTAATTACAATTTAGCTTAATATATATATATTACTATATATATTAGTAGAAGACGAGATATAAGCTAGTAAAGAAATTAGAAGATTAAGAGAGTATATTATTTAATTTAGTAGTATATATCTTAAGATATATAAATATTTAAAGAAAGTATAAGTAAAAATATATACTATAATATATACTAGCTAAACGTTAGTATATATTATAATATATATCTATATATATATATTATATTTTTTTAGATAATATATATATTAAAAAAGAACTAATATATACAAGCTAAACAGGCTCTTAGATAAGTGAGTAATTAGAAAAAAAAATTAAAAAAAGAAGAATAAAAAAAGGATAAAATAGATAGATAAGTAGATAAGTAAGCTTATCTAGGTTTTTCTTTAATAGTTTCTTTCTCTACTAATATCTACTTCTCTCGAGACTCTACGAAGCTTCTAAGTATACTATAGTAGATAGAAGAAATAGATAGTAGTAGATACGTAGCTAAGTAGTATCTATTTTTTAAGTTTAAGTTTAAGTTTATATTAAGTTTATCTTTATATTTATATTTATAGTTATATTTAAGTTATATTTATATTAAATATTAAGTTAAATATTACTTTAAGTCTTAGTTTAAGATATTTAATAGCTATAGTTTATAATATATATAGTTTATAATAAATATAATAGATATATAAATAGAGGTAAAAATCGACTTATATAAGAGCTAAAACTAGTATAAGAATTCAGCTCTACTAAAAGTTATAAGCTCTCGTCTAAAGTCTTATAATAATAAACCGAGCTAAATAGATATATATATATAGATATTCTCTTATTTATCTTAAAAGAGACTAAGTAGTTATATCTACTAAAAGCTATTAATAAATACTTTATAAAAAGAGAAGATATTTATAAGTTTATTTATTAGAAAGTTAGTATTAAAAGAAGAGGTTTCTATTTAATAGATATTTAATATATATATTAGGACTTTTAGTAGTTTAACGACTATAAGTTACTAATAAAAGTAGACTTAGATAGCGATATTACTAGTAATATATTAGAGAAGTCTATAATATTTATTATATTATATTAAATAATCTAATTAATACTAGATTTCTAAGAATAATTAATAATATATTAATTATTAGTAGAAAAATAGTTAATCTAGAGAATAATAGTTCTTCTAGCTAAGAAA
This sequence comes from Hymenoscyphus infarciens, assembly GCA_001414345.1. NCBI lineage: Eukaryota > Fungi > Ascomycota > Leotiomycetes > Helotiales > Helotiaceae > Hymenoscyphus > Hymenoscyphus infarciens. Next base: position 359,644 of record LLCB01000016.1, on the reverse strand, counting down.
GCTAATAAAACATTTAGTCTTATTATTTTCTAAAAATAAAAATAAAGTTATATAATTATTATAGTAAATTCTACTTATTTATAACTCTAAGAGATTATATGTCTTATTATATATAACGATATTAAACGTACTTAAAAGAGGCTTATAGAAAGGTATTTAAGAGAGTGAATACTAGATATAAATATAGAAGAAAAGACTAAATTAGCCTCTTCTAACTATAGAAGAGTAGATAGCTATATATAAGAGGTTTAGATAGTATAAAAAGAGATTAAAATATCTAAAACCCGAAGTCTAAAACTTTTCTAAATTAGATAATATAAAATATTAATAACTAAAAGCTAATATAAGTACTAAAACCTTATATATACGATATATAAAAGCTATTATTTAAAATAGCTATTCTAGATAGCTTACTATTATATTATAAGTTCTTTATACTAAAATAAGATTTATATAATAACTTTTTCATATAATAAAGTAGCTTTTCTTTAAAAAAAAGTATAAGTTATATAATATATATTTAGTACTAAAAAGTACTTTTACTAAAAATCTAATATTTATTATATAATATATTTTATAATAATCTAATATACTATTATATTACTATCTAAGTCTAGTTATAACTCTATCTACTTATATAATATAAGAATAAACTAATTTATTAATTACTTATTTAGCTAATTAATATAATTAATAGGTTTCTTAGTTAGATTAGTTTAATAGGTTTTAATTATTTATAACGCTTATAAAGCTTAAAACCAGCAATTAGATATATTAGTAATATAGATTTATTAGTATATAATTAATAACTAATTTATTAAGGCTTAAAATAAAGAAGTTACGTAGTAAAAAAGCTGCTTAGAAGGTCTCGCGTAAGCTCCCGGCATGCCGATACGCCACTCCGACGCCACACCGAGCCTTCGGTCCGTGATCCGATTACCCCGGGTCGGTCACGTGCCATATTAATCAATTAATCTATTATTAATCTGATTAACAAGATTAGATTAATTTAAATTATTATTAACGACTTAAAAGCGTTAATTAGAGTAGATTAATAGCCATTAATCTATTCTTACCATGACTTTCGCTGTACTTAGGTCCGTTCCATATAATTACAATGTTTAATTCGTAAAGTTCGATTTTATTAGTTGATATTATATGGATAGTACTTTCTTAGTTGATTCTAGAAATGGTGGGTAGAACTTACTAGAGATACGTATGGGTTTTCAAGCTTGAGTTGAACGTTACTTCGACTCTTTGTTTCAAGTATTAGGTGGCAGTGGGTGGCAGTGGGTGGCAATGTGGCTTCAAACTTGATATCTTGCCCAAATAGGAAACAAAGAAGTTGAATCCCCATGACTGACTCCACTCCACTAACTTTTCTTTGTTCTCCTGCTTCTATGAAGAACTTTTCACTTTTCATTTCCTCGGTTTTTTTAAACGCGCTAACTTCATACTCGTCAAATACCAACTTTTCATCTCCTGATTTCCGACCAAACAAACTACACCTACAGCAACTTAACCCCTTTTATACATCCGATTGCTGCAGAATGGTGCAAGTAGCGGAACAAGTCAATACTAGCGAGCGAGAAGAACAAAGGGGGCAACAGGAGAGAGAACGAAGGTTTAAAGCTTCGAGGAAGGCATCACTGCCTATGCCGATTGGACGACCGACGGCGGAGTTACGCCCTGTTTCTTCTACTCTTACTTCCCCTACTTTTGATAGCTCGACGGAAGGATATACACTCCCGGCGAGATTCGAGGATGCGTTGAAGTCCTCCTCGTCTTCGTCAGTTAGGTTAGAGAGGGTTAATGAGGACGCTCTAATGCAAAATCGGGGCTTAGAAGATACAGGGCTTGAGGATGGGGGCTTGGGGGAGGTTAGTATGGGCGGTATGGACCTTGAAGGTGCGTGGGGCGAGGGAATGGCTATGGGGAGGGGCTTTAAGCCATGTGAGGAAGGGGAGTGTCCGCTTTTTCAGAGGGGTGTTGAACATGATGAGGGGATATTCGTTGGTGTGAGGGATACTTGGGCTTCTGCTTCTTCCCGAGCGCATTCTGGGGGGAGGAGGGTTAGTGTTGTTTTTGGGTGAGTTTTTATCTCCATTTCTTCTTCCTTTTCTTTGGGTGCGAATGTTTGCGTGGTTGAGCGATCGCCGGGGCGTTGTTTCGAGTTAGTAGGGAAGATGCTAATAGGTGATAGACAAGCGAATCCTCCGGATTTCATCTGGGAAGCTGATAAGAGGAGACGGGGGGCTAGGGATGCGATATTGAGAGGGGAGAGCGTGGAGAGGAATAAGGAGGTTGAGAGGGTGGAGGCAGGTGTTGTGGGGAGGTTTTGCGAGTTTCATGCTAGGAGTGTTTAGGGCTTTGAGCTATTCGAAAACTTTGTTGTAATTTTGCTCGTTGTGATGGCTTGATTTTGTAATTTTTTTGGTGGTGAGATAGTAGGGGTTTGTGGGGTGAAGGTGATTTTTGTTGTGTGATTGTTAAATATTAGTCTATTGTCATTTAGAGAAGGTTCGTTGAGATATTTTGCGATGATACTACTACGGAGTCCTGTTTCGCCAATTTTGCCAAAAACTAAATAGCATATCTTAAAAATGTATATCTTTTTTTCTTACGTTCTTACGTTCTTAATCTTACTATTTATTCTTATATTCCTATCCTGTTTCCTATACTTACTTACTATTTGAACAGAGTCAAGGAAACAAGAGACAGAGACAAGGGAAGCACGAGGCGGGGTAAAAAATGTTTATTTTCTCGTTTAAAATGACTGCCCTTCCGAAAGAAGCTACCAGTAGTACGTTATACAGCCACAAGAAGAGTTTTCCCAGCCCTCTCTACCTTTCCTTCTTACAACTTTAAAGTGCGACAGCGAGAGCGAGCAGACATGCTAGGAGAGGATAATATATGCGATGAGGTGGAGGAGATAGCCGGGAGAGGAGAGTAAGAAGAGGGGTAGAGGGAACGAGGGAAAAGGTTATTCGTAGCATAGGTAAGGAGTAGTAGCAAACACCGTTAGTCCTCATCCTCTCTTCCCTCTTTTTTAAATCGCTCTATTTATTCTATTTATCTCTTTTAATATCTATAATACAGAGGCATAAGAAAAATATAAACTGCTAGCGCAAGAATATTTAGGATATATTCGCTTTTAACATATGAAATTTGAGATTTGAGTTTTGAGATTTGTAATTTGCGATTTAGTTATTAGTAAAAAGTGAAACTAGAATGCCATAACTACGTCCTTTTACCACGTAAATTGTTTTAGAAAAATAGGAGAAGAAAGGTATTAAGAAGTTTATATAACGAAGACACCTATATAGTCCATCTAGCCTGATTGCCTTATAGTGAGTTACGAGTTAAGCTTCCCTTTTAACGATATTTTATAAACCGTGCGTTTTTAGAAAAAAACTTTTTACCTAGACACTCTTTCTCTCTTTACTTAATAATAATATATAATATTATATCTCTAAGAACAGCTAATAAATGGATCCTATATGGCGGTTGCCGTTAACAAGCCATGCCTTGTAATGGAAGGGTTTTAGCAGAAGAGTCAAGCCCATGCGAAATTCTGGTCTCTCCATACTCTCTGCGATATAGATGCAATAGTTTCAGTCAGTACTCCGCGTACACTTACTTTATGTACGTAGTGCGATGACTGGAGCTCTTCTCTACTATACTAGCTTTAAACATTTTCTACTTCTATCCTACTGCATAACTAATAAAAATACGAACAAAGTAACCGGCATGTGCTTCGCCGCGGATGAGGAAAGCGACAGATCGAAAGGAATAGGCCCGATCGGTGACTTTGAAGAACAGGAAGAGTTTGTGGGATTGTCTGTCAGGTGGTCGATCCATTCGATTTCCCACCTTCTAAGAGTACCCGATAACAAGCGAAAATTTGGGCAATACCATTGGCATGCACTTTTTTCATCCCCAGTCTCATAATCTCTGCTCCTGGTCCTTCTGGCCGGGGGGACTATCTACAGTCTGGCTTGCCTCCTCCCGTCCAGGCTTGAGCTATGACTAACTTTTCGTGCGTAGGAGAAATTCGAGAGCCAAGGTCGATCAACTGCCAAATGAAATCAAGGCTTTCCACAAGTATGATACTACTGGTTGGCTCAATAGTAACTTTCATATGTCCCCTACCAACGGGTGACATGTCCCTGAATCATTGTACATGTGGGGTACCACTGAAATAGAAGGAGCTATTTTAAGCTGGAAATTGGATCACTGGCTAGCGATTGAGCAAGTCTTTTCCTCAGCATGGTTCCAGGGCCGCGCGAAGGACATTAAAAGTGGCAGTAAATACATCAGGTTCGTACCTAACTATCTAGCCCCCAGTGTTCCAACATCTTCTTATTCTAGACCACCAAATCACTGCTAAAGTTTACAATTTTGAAGCAAAGGGCTAGGTCAACCTCAAACCATTTTCTTCCCAACTTACGTACAAAGGCACTTAATACCTTGCATATAAAACCACAAAGTATTTTCGCTCCCGATACTTTCTCTCAGAAATAAAAAACTCCGTGCTGTTGGCCCTTCCCAAAACAAGAAAGATCCGCGCTGATGCTTGTTATCAGGTTTTACGAATTCCCCCTCTCAGACTCACATGGACATAAGACTTTGCGGCCCAACGGATGGTGGTCAACATTAAAGGACCAAGTGGCCAACAATAGAAGCTGCAATCACAAACTTGAACTTTCGGCGAAGTATATACATGGGTAGTGTTAATTTGTGTTTTGTGGGGTAAAAGGATAAAATTATACGTAGGGGATGTGCTTGATTTGGGTTGTGGGGTAAAAAGGGTTAATTTGGGCTTAAGCGGCAAATATTTCATGGGGTGCATCACGACTAGGCAAGTCACAGAGATTGGCTACAACATCTATCTCGATATTGACAATATACCCAATGTCCCATGACTCGTCGATTCAACTTATCATGGCACGACGGCAGTTGAAGGAAAAGTGCCACTACATGGATAATCGGCTCTTGGATTTCTCTTCAAAAGGATGAACCTCCTCTGATCACAAACAGCTGTTCCTTCTGCTTGGTATCGATTCCATTCCTACAATATCACGTTACCTCACGATGCTTTTAACAACTCTTCTCGCCCTTACGGCGCTCGTTGAGGCTCTGCCAGAGCACTCTCTTTACGACAAACGACAAGGTGGAAGTGGGTATTCTCTGAGTTCTTTTGCCCTCTTTCGGGTTGTTTTAGGAGGATTAAGACACTGTTTCCTCCTCAGACATCTCACTTCATCCTCACACAACCCCGTTTCTTCCTAGTTTCCTCAAACACACTTCTAGAAAGGGCAATACTAACTCAGAGATTATCCGCAGCTACCATGCTGCGGTTTGGATGCCCTCAGCTTGTCATCGACCGAATCGATCCCCTTGTCAATCCTGGTCAAGCCCCATCTCCTCACACACACCAAATCGTTGGTGGAAATGGATTCAATACAACAATGACAACGGGCGATGTTTCAAAGACCGCCTCGTGTACCACCTGCTCGTTTTCCGACGATTTTAGTAATTACTGGACAGCAAACTTATATTTCAAGGCCCGTAACGGCACCTACAAACGTGTTCCTCAGGGTGGTGCTGCGTACGTTTGATGGGATTTTTATTTTACCTCTGGGGGATTTCGAGGAGTGATGGCATGATGATCTTGGGGTATTCCTAGGCTTTCATCGGCTTTCGCTTCATCCACCATCCTCCACTCTTCATTCGAAGTATAGCTGCTGACCACCTTTCCAGATTACAATTCAACGATAAATTCAGCAACACAATGAAAGATGGTGTCCTAGTTTATTACGTTTCGGCTAAGCCAGGTAGCATCACTGCTTTCAAGCCAGGATTCCGTATGCTCGTGGGTGACCCAATGTCTCGTTCAAGAAAAGATACTACATTGAAGAGACAAAACTGCTTCCGTTGCTACACTGGTCCAAACTTTGGAGGAGATACTTCCGCTCCTTGCCAAGATGCCAAGTTTGTCCCCTCTTCCAGCATTTAATACTTTCACAGTTAATGATAAACAAGGATCGATACCGAGTCTTTGCCTTCCAAGCCATGCCTAGGTGGTATCCGATCCAACATCCATTTCCCAACGTAAGTTTTCCTCCAAATATTTCATTTGCTATGCCACAGTACTGACAAAACACCAAGTTGCTGGAATGGAAAGGACCTCGACAGCCCAAATCACCAAGATCATGTTGCTTACCCAAAGACTGGCCCGGCCAACTTCCTCAGTCTCGGAGGCGACTGCCCAACAACACACCCAGTCAGAATTCCACAATTGATGTACGAGGTCGTTTGGGATACCACAAAGTTCAACAACAAGAACGACTGGCCAACAGACGGAAGCCAGCCATTCGTTCTCAGCACCGGAGATCCAACCGGTTACGGTCAACATGCGGATTACGTTTTCGGATGGAAGGACAATGCTCTTCAAAAGGCAATGGATACCCAGAACTGCATGGGTGCTGCATGCGCAAGTCTCAAGACACAGACCGTCGATAATGCGAAGAAGTGCTCCGTTGCACCAGCAGTTGTTGAGGATCGTGATGGCTGTAAGTTGACTTGTTCTTGAATAGGCGAATGAAATATTCTAACAACATGATAGGGATCAAAGAACTCCCAGGCTTGGTCATGCCAATGACCATGGAATAGAGCAGTATTGCTCATGAAGTGGAGCTAGACCTTGACTGGTACCCTTGTGGACACGCTCGCTGAATTAGAATGTTTGAACAAGTTGATGTTCTGAAGAAGAATATCGTTTCTGAAGCAGGGGGCTTTGAGATTAGTGCCGAGTTACATTCCCTTCCCTAAGTGAAAGTAATTAGTTGTCTTGTATACAATTCATTTCGTTCAGGATTAGCATGTCAAAGTGTCATTGTGAATTATGAGCGTGAAAGTATTTTATTAAATCTTGATATTTAGAGTAAGGCTGGATTCCTTTACAGGGGTGGTAAAGGGGAGTCGCTTCGCTAACCACACTTGACCAACATACTTTGGCCTATGTGTCTCATTGAAGCAAAGATTTCACTTTGTCCATGACCATGTCTTCAAACCCACAAATCAGGTCCCTCATCAGACACGGGACTCCAAACCAAATAACGTTCCAACGAATCTGCGATATCTCCCGTGTTTAGAACATCCACTGGACCATTAGCAGCCGTGGTATAGTCAACACCTCGTCTTACGTAGCCATTGTCCGTTTTTACATCTTCAAATTGCCTACGCAAAAACAATTCCAAGTCTTGCGCGTAATGACTGCCAAGGTCAATGACATCCCAGAAATCCGAACCATCAGTGATCTCCACTTCCAAGCCAGTCTCCCAGTAGGTAACTTCATACTCTCTAAAGAAACACAACAGTGAAAGGTAAGGATAAGTAAAGGATGCTTGGTCGACATCCCAAAAGTCTACTTGTTGATCGAAATCATAAAGTATCTCCCCTCTCACTTCCGTGAGCACATCCCAGATATTGTTGTCTGGAGAAGTGCTTTTGGTGGGGGGAAATAGCTTGAAGGACTCTGATTCCGAACTGAGGTCCGATCCTCCTTCTAGAGTCGACCAGCAAGTTTCTTCATACATCGCAAGGGCTTCTCTTTCTTTCGCTGAGGTTGCTCTGAAGAACTTGGTACTGAGTCTTTGGAAGAATCCTTGTGCCATCTTAAAACTTGTCTTGGGATTGGAGTATAACTACTGGTGCAAAAATTATGAAAAAGGGTCTGGAAATCAATGCAAGTCGGAAAGCGAGTTGGGACTCAAGTCGATGATGGAGAAACATACTTGCTATGGAATTCTTCTTATTTCCACGATGCTCGCTGTTTTGAACTATTGTTCGATACTAGACACTGGTCTTCGCGATCTTTTGATGTCTTAGTTGGACAATGCCATTGTCCCTTTGTCCCGACCTCACAATAGTGGGTTGGGTATAGACAAAGACAACAACTGAGACATGGGCCATGCCTAGGAAGCTTAAACTTTCGAAATTGAGGCGTGGAAGTAGAGGGAATATACTGGGAGAGGGTCGAGATAGCGACGGACTTGGATGGAAAATGCATCTTCTATAATCAAATGTTAGTAATATGAGACCTATTCGCAATGATTTACCAGTCTAGCGGATACAGAATAATTTCATAGTAAAAATGAGTTCACAAATCTTTAAAACTCGCCAATGTGGAACTAGTTCTTTCTTTATATATTAACTACACTTCTAACTTAAATTTTTATAATTAAGAAAAGTTTTCAATTCTAAGAAACCTAGAAAGACTACAGCTCTGTTTAGCTACTAATTTTATTTATTTCTTCTTATTATAACTCAAAGTTTATTTAAGCTATACTAATAATTTTATTTTCTAGAATAAAAAAATTAGTAGTAGGTTTTTAGATTATATAACTTTACTTATAATTTTTTAGAAGTCTAAAGTATATTTATATAAAGTTCTTATCTAGAATACTTAAATCAATTAAAATAAGATAGTTAGAGCGTCCTAGATATACTAAAAAGTCGGAATCGACTGAATCGTAAATCGTAAATCGTAAATCGTAAATCGTAAATCGTAAAGTCGAGCTAAAGTAGAACTTAATAATTATATTATTTAAGCCCTTTATTAAAAAAGGGGTAAGAGAGTATTTTACTACTTCTTTCTCTAGCTGCTCTTTCCTTCTTTAGTATATTATATAAATATAAAAGTATAGAAAAGAGGGAGAGAGAGAGCGAGGGAGTAAGCAAACATTTTAGTGGAAAGTTTTTCCTAGTGTGGGTAAGAGGAGTTTAGTAAAAGTAGTAAACAATCCCCTCCCCTCCCTCTCTCTCTCTTCTTCTCTCCCTTATCTAGAAATAATAGGAAGAATGCGATATAATAGTAAGGAGACGATAGCGAGGGAGCGATAGTAAGAGAGTAATATCACTACTATATATATAATATATATTTTATTATCTCTCTCTAATTAGCTAGTTACTATAGTTAAGACTATCTAAACTAAATATAGAGAGGGGGAATTTAAATTAGAAATTATTCTCTTTTATACTTATAGAAAGTAATATTTTGCGATTTACGATTTACGATTTTCTATTTACGATTTAGTTAATCCGACTTTTTAGTATATTTAGAATGCCGTAATAGTAGAAAGTCCTACTCTTAATTCTAGTAAGTGTTTCTAATAATTCTTATTCTTCTAGACTACTTAGATTAATATTATTTTAATAATAAATAAAGAGATTTTTTCATATCTCTCTAAGTAGAACTACTTAAGAATAATATATTTATTATTTAAATACTTAAGAAACTTAATTAACTTTTAGAGAATAACTTTCTTAGTAACTATATTTATTTACTTTTAATATTCTAGATCTTAAATATAATATCTTTAGATAAAGAATTTTTAGCTACTAAAATCGAAAGTAAGACGTCTAAGTTAAAATAATATTTATTTAGTTATATTATTCTAACTAGTTAAAGAAAAGTAATATAGTTAGTTAATTCTAAGTACTTTAAGAGATTAGCGCTTTTAATCTTCTAGTCTACTAAATACGTCTTTCTAAGCTAATTTAGTTATTCTTCTTCTAGTCTTACTTTTTACTCTAGCTCTTCTTCTTCTAGCTAATAAATTACTTAATTCTTTTTTTCCTTTCTATTCTTTAAACTATTTTAGTTACTCTAAGCCTAGAGAGATAGCTAGCTAGATAAGACGTCTAGTCTATAAGTTATAGTCTTTATACTTTTATTAGAGATATAAGTCGCTACTAGTAAAGACTATACTCAAATAAATAAGATATATATATATATTCTAAAAGAGACTTATATAAAGTATATTATTTCGTATATTCTTTTTAGCGTTTTAAATTTCCTATTCTATTCTATTCTAAAGATTAGAATAGAATAAGCTAGGTAGATTATTATTAATATATTATTAAATATTAGATAAATCAAAATACTAAAACTAAGTATAGAGACCTAGTTCTACTAGTAGTAGTAATTATATATCTTTTAATTAGTATATAAGTTATTTATAAGTAAAAATAGCGGAGTTTATCTAAGCTAAAAGAAAATATCTACGTAGTATTAAAAGGCTAGGAAATTTAAAGCCCTAAACCTTCTTCTTCTTTTTACTACTTTTAGAAAGTATATTTAATACTACTATTATCGAGCCTAGTCTTATCTACGTTCTTCGTTCTTAGCTATTTTACTTTTTCTTCTTCTTCTAATTTATTCTATTCTACTCTCGAGCCTCGTCTAGTCTCTTTACTTTTATTAAATCTAAAGCTACTAGACTTTATTTGCCTAGCCTAGAAGAGAGAATTAGTCTAGATTAGCTTATACTTAGGCTAAGAAGAGACTAGGAGAATAAAAACGCTATAAAAGAGTATTCTAAGACTTATTATTTAGTAAAGTATTATCTTTCTCTATCTCTTTTAGTATATATCTATTATTAAGTCTTCTTTAAATTTAAAAATAACTAAGACTAAGGTACTTTACTTTTAATATATAGCTACTTACTTTTATTATTCTAAATAATTTAGAAAAAACTAGTTTACTAACTTATTCTTAGATAATTAAATTTTTCTTATCTACTCTATTCTTTATCTTATTAATTTAATTATTTAAAACTATTTTGAAATATATCTTCAAGTTAAGCTTATTTAAAGATATCTAGTAAGAAAACTAGTATATTTTCATCTAATATAATCGCGGGGTTAGAAAAATGAAAAAAATAAGATAATCTTCCGACTATATAAAAATTTGGTCTAATTTAATCTCTATCTAAAAAATTCAATTCTCCGAGATACTCTAGATAAAAGACTTTAAGGAATCAAGTGAAAGTAGTCGTTATATAAGTAAAGCTATGTTCTAAATCATTTACTCTAGTAAAATCATCTAATCTATTTAATTTTTCGAGACCACTCGTATAAACTTATTCAATCAACTAAGTTAAGATGAAGATGAAAAGGACGAGTTATATACTCAATCAGTAAAATCATCTAATTCACTCACTTTTACAAAACGTCTCATATAACCCTTTTCAAGAACCCATTTTACGATGAAGAGCAATAAACACGATAAGACGTTGAACAATGGCTGTAGTAAAATCATTTCATTGTTCATTTTGCCTCAAAAACATGAAACAATGAACAAAGATTGACAGACCCCCTCGCTTAATTTTCCAGCGACAAAAGTTCCCGCCCTCAAAAAAAGGAAACTCTAACCGACCAGGGTGAATTTCTGTCCATTATAAGTGTAAACCATTGCTTTGCTTTCTTCTCTTCTTCTTCTCCTCCAGACACCACAAACTTCCAACATCGCTGCGCTTGTGTCTCGCAAGCACCTTTTCACACCACACACCTCGCTTTTTACTCTGAAAACCAAGCAAATCATCATCAACATCATGTCTTCCTCGTCCGCTCCCTCTGGCCTGGCCCTCGCCGACGACCCCGAGAAGCCCGCCCGCACCCCCCTCCCCCATTGGCCTCTCAGCCGCCTCGTCGAGGAAGAGCCCACCCGCCCTCTTTTCTCCCAGGAGAACCTGGCCCTCGCTCACAACGATGTGGTCACCTACCACAAGGTCCGCTCCCTCGACCCCTCGACCACCACCACCACCATCGCCCTCGTCGCCATGTCGCGACTGGACTTTGAGGAGTACGCGGCCTGGAAGATAGGCCAGGACGGTGTCCTCGGCGGCACCAAGAAGGCCCGCACCAAGCAGAAGAAGGAGCTCTTCGAGGAGAAGGAGTTGGTTCGCGTTGCGTTCGAGCAACGCAGCTACTGGAAGAGATTGGGGTTTGAGTGGAGCTACAAGGGGGGTAGCTTTCAGGGCTACTTGGTTGGAATGGAAGGTGGGGAGGAGGCGAGATGGTTTGCGGAGAGTGCGGGGGTGAAGGAGGATCGGGGGGTTGAGGAGTGGAAGAGAAAGAAGGTGCAGGAGCACAACCGCGCCGTTTTGGCGTTGAGAGAGGAGGCCGCTGCTGAGAAGGAGGAGGGAGAGGGAGGTGCTGCTGGTGGAGAGGAAGTTGTTGCCGGTGCTGGCGAGGAGATGTCGTTCGTCTTCGACGACGACGATCTCTACGATGCTTAGACCAGAGAAGCTGACCAGATATGACTGGGAATGATACCACCGGAGCTTTTTGCTTCCAACATATGACCCCCCTTGCCTAAGCGAGTGATGCATTCAATCCCACCGAACTATCTCCGCCCCATGACGGAAACAAAGCTATTGTACCAGATAACTGTGCTGTGATTTCGAGAACAAAGCCGCTTCGAGTGAACAAAGACGTCCAAATAACAAGCCAAACAATCCAACAAAGAGAGAGAACAAGTCAAGCACTGGTCAAAAAGCAAACAAAACTCAAGAAAAGGGCAAATAAACACCTACCTAGCTGAATTCCCTAAGCATAAACCAAGATCCTTACAGCTCCAACTCAGATACAGCCTAAGAATATTATAACTAAAACCAGCAACTCAAACCCCCCTCAAAATGACTCCAAACATCAACACCACCCTCCTCACAACCCAAGATCTAGAAGTAGCAGAAACAGAAAACCACACCGAGTTCAAAGAAGAGCCTTCTCGTAGCAGAGCCGTAGCCTTCGTACTCTCCTTCCTAACCCTAACCTACATGGCAGCCATCTTCATCTCCATACTCCGAAGCCAAATGCAAATTAATTCCTACCCAGATCCCTTCCTAGACTTCGGTCTAGGCTTCGCCTCTGTAACTATCGGCTTACTTTACGGTGATTTTGAGCAGTTCAATGAGCCTCGGAATCTCCGACGTCGTTGGGAGGCGGTGGGCTTCGTTTTGACTTTCCTTCTTCAGGTCTTGCTTTTTGCTGTTCTGATTTCGTTGGTCAGAGTTCTAGGCTTTGGGGGGGATTGGAATTGCTTGCTGGATTTGGGAGTGGCGTTTATGTTGGGTGTTATTGGTATTCTTGATGAGGGGGGACCTGAGGTCCCGGATGTTGAGTCTTGTTTTGCGGCGAAGATTTTCTGGTAGACGCTTTTGGTTCTTGCTTTTGGTTAATCCTTCTACCCTTCTTAACCAAATATACAAGAAATTGGTTTTCTTCGGTGCATTTGAATACTCGGGTTTTCCTGTCAGTGAATTGTAAAGTTAACGGAAAGAGTCTAAAGAGTAACCACATCTAGAGGAAAAATCAATGATATATGCACACACGAAATTGTGCAAATTCCTCTTCTACTCTTGGAGAACACCGTCTCGCAACTTTGAAAGTGTCTTATCTGAAATCATCTGACAACCCACATGATACTCTATCCCAACTCCATGCGCCACGGGTGAAACCCATTCCTATCATTCCATGCGCCACGGGTGAAACCCATTCCTATCATTCCATGTCATGTCTAGTCGTGAAACTTCTGCTCTAACCCATGTTCTTCCCCTTTATCTTGCATTTCCGGGTATCTCAGCTCACCGTGTATGTCTCATCCGGAAGCCAAACTGAGATATATATTCCATCCAAACCCAGCAAGACTTCCCAGCAATTGTCTCATCTCGACGCTTCGCACAACCGTAAAGTTGAGAGCACTGATAGCAGGCCATAACGTCCAACCAGCTCGCATGAATGGGAGGAATTCCTGTTGGGTCGTGACTACCGCTTGTCCAAAAGTTGCGCCTTTGAAACCCGCCATGACAAACGAAAACATCACCGTGTTCAACGCCGCGCCGATTGTTTGGTCGAGGACGAACTTGACAATGGTATTGGGGACGGAAAGCTTGGTTTCAAGGATCTCGTGGGTCTTTTCCTCGCGGTCGAGTTCCTTTTCGTTGTTCGTGGCAGCGGCCGCGATGGCGGATTTGGAGGGGGTCGTGTAGGTGGAGGGGAAGGCAGATTCGAGGTAGGATTGCCTAGGAAAACAATTAGTATTTGCTGTAAGAGTACAGGAGAAGAGGGCTTTCCTACCATACGAAATTTGGAGGACAATTCAAAGCGTTGAAAATAATAAATTGCAAGATGGGTGTCCAGTTGATCGTGTATGCAGACTATGAATGGTCAGCACCTGCAGATGGTAGAAGCACTAGAAGCACCTCTGGTACGTACCTCGCCTCTATATGCCGTGATAACCTGAGCTGTCAGATTGCTTAAAGCTGCCAGAATGCATGACTGAACGGTGGAGCGAATTAATGGTGAAGACATTTTCGAGTTGGAGTCTTTTTAGTTGGATTCTTTTTAGTTGGATTCTTTTTAGTTGGATTCTTTTTGCTGTTTTCCTGGGAGGGGATTTTCTGGGTAGATGTTCGTTTGGAAGAGTGAGTGGAAGAGGTGTCGAGGAAAGGAAAGCTGTTATGTACCCCTCCCGTCGGTTTGCGAAGGGTAACTAACTCACTTACGGGAGCACAGGAACAGGACAGGACAGGGCAGGACAGGGTGGGTCCCTGCTATGTTAGTGGCTAGTCGGGTGGCCTAAGCAAGCTCGTGTCACGTGTGCTGTCAATCTCGTGGAGAGACGCTACTCGGCCGAGTCCTCGTACGGCAGTCAAAGTCAGAGTCAGAGTGACTCCAAAGCTCCCCAAGAAGAAAAAAGGTGACGTGCCAGTCAGCCACAGGACACGGACGAAAACACAGGGGTCGCTTCCGGTACCTACCCGATGTGCCGATGTTTGACCATCGACGATGACCTCCTACAAGTACGAGTAGCCACCGAGCAGCCACCTCTCTTCATATATCGTCAAAGGTACTTCTGATTTGGAGTAATTTCTGCTTCTTCTCCTGTACCTGACCTTGTGCCTGTCTTCTTTGTGCCACGTATATCGGGCAAGAATTCGGATCATTCCTTGCCCTTCTATACTATTGTACAAGAAGATAAAATCGGGTTTCTGGTTTGTTATGTTCATTGCGAGCGATGGCATTGGTGTTGGCCTCACAACTCCTCAGATTTGATGCTTAGATTACTTAGGGTTTACTAGCGGCTTACTCGCAACTCTCATTTTTGGCCCCCAAATATTCGTTGGCTTACTGCGTAAATGGTAGTTTACTCGCAACTCGAGTTACACAAAACGAACCTGTATGCACACCGCCCTGGAGTGGGTAAATAGAAACATCCTACATTTAAAAGCTCTTCTCAACGTCCTCGAATATTATTTCTTCCCAGTTTGGCGGATGGCATCGAGCGAAAGTGCTTCAAGCTAAGTGGTTTCCATCTAGCAGCAGACTCAGACTAGTGCCTGAATTTCTACGGACGGGTCTTCACTAGAACTTAGTGGTTTGGTAGTACGATGAATTTACATGTCAAAAATCAAAGTAGACTGCCTCTAGTTATTGTGGAACTCTCTCCATCCTATTTATTTCCCCCAATTGTTCATCCCAAATTCTCCAACTCGAGACTCAAAATTCCGTTACTACATTTCATACATCAAGCCATTTCCCGATTCACGAGAACAAATGTCACCAAACAACAAGAGCATGGATCCTTTGGAGCCCAAGCTGGAAGAGGAGGTATGCGACATGCCACCAAAACTCGCATACGCAATCGAGCTAGGCCGCTCTCTCGTCCACGATAAAAAGCGTGCAAAACAACTCTACAAGTAACTACAAACCTCATCTTACCAACTCTATAACATTCTAACAACCTCCCACAGAACCGGGGCCAAAACGCGACGGTATCCCAAATTTCCTCAGTTTGCAAATTTCCCCGCAGAAATTAGACACAAGATATGGAAGAGCGCCATCCCGGGTCCTCAATTAATAGACGTACGGATAGATCCTATCGGTTTTCTAGTCTCCCAAACCACTCCCGGAGAAGATTCCAATGAGGAGACCGAGGAAGAATCCGATGAAGAGTCTTCCCCAAACAAGATAATATGGGGAGTAACCGACATCAGCAAAGATTCCCAGCGACTATGCGACTACGCCAACCGCTACGCAGTATTCGAAGCTTCCCCCGAATCACGAAGAGAAAGCCTCTCTAGAAACACAAGCACCTGTCTCTCAACCAGAACACCAGACATACCAACCGACAAATATTTCATCTCCCCAACCCAGCTCTGTTCACGCTTCAAAATGCACACCCCCGGAATCCAATTCCTCAAAGAAAAAGACACACTCCTAATCACGCAAACCCGTCACATGCCCTCCTTCCTAGATTTCACCGAGGACCCTCATCTCCTCGGGACAGAAGACATCCTTTCCATCGCCCTCCCCTTTGCTTGGGGATTCAACAGTCTCGACCTAACCCAACATTCATCCTATCAAAATTTCATCTTGAGAATCAAATCCACCTTCCCCAACGCCCAAGAAGTATTCCTCATCCACAAGGAGGTGGACTGGTACAATCTAGCTGGGAAAAACAAAGCAGCGGGAATCTCCGTGGCTAGACAGAAGGGGGTGAGATATGAAACTCTTCAGTGGGCCGCTCGTCTGCATCATTTGGTGACGGGGTATTTGGTCGAGGCGGCGAGGGAGAATACGAGATGGAAGAAGTTTGAGATTTTGGGGGAGGATCAATTGAGAGGGATGGATCGGTGGGAGTAGTGGTTTGTGAGGGTGGTGGGTAGCTTAAGTGGGGTAGGTAGTGGGAGAAAAGGGAATTGGTTTGAGGCATAGATCACCTACAATAAGTTACACTTTCGTTCGAGGGCGAGCTTAAAAATACAACTTTTATATTCAAATAGACTTTCGAGAAATACTTCCTAGCTGGTGAGTATGCTGGCAAGTAACTCGTGGGCAAGCTACGAGTAAGCCGTGCGTTACTCGATATTCATTGTCAGAAGCTGTTTTGCTTAAAGCAAAGTAATACGTAGGTAGAATTCAGAGTGGTAACTAATGGTCTTGCATGTTTCCTTCTAGATGGGTGGTGGGTTGACTTGAATTCAACGTGGTGGGTGAGCGTTACTGGTGGGTTACTCGTCGTCGGGCAACCTGCGAGTAAGCTGCGAGTAAGCTCGTAAGTTACCTGGTGAGCAAGCCACGTGTAACTCGTGCTGCAAGTAAGCTTTAGGTTTTCCTTAGTAAGCTAGTAAGCCGCGAGTAAGCCACACAATATTTGGGACTAAAAGAAGGCCACGATGATTGCTCAATAAGCCAGGTAGTAGATAGCGAGTAAATCGTATTCTAGGGAGATGATATCCTAATATCACGAGAGATATCATTGTCTACACTCTCTCCAGCTTTTCTAGCAGGCCTGAGAGCGCCAATTAGACCGCTCGCAGAGTCGCAGCTTGTTAACTAGGTACGACAAACTTCACACTCAATTATCACAACACCAACGTCTTAGAATAACGAGTCGCTAGCTTAGGGTGTTCAACTATCTCCTTCTAATTCCCTCCATATTTTATATATATATATATATATATTCCGCCCACATTAGGTCAAGTCACACCTCACATAAAACTCACCCGTGTCGCTCGCTACCTATTCCCACCACTTATTCATCCCACCGCGAGACATCGGAAGCTTCAAAGCTAGAGTCAATTGAACACTGCCTCATATCACTAGGTAGCCTCTACCGCTACTTGGAATTTCCCATTTTTTGTTACACATCGTATAAATCTCGGGAGCCTGAACTGTTCGGGATCACCGCTCTTGCAGCTGGATATCTCCACGATAACGTACTTAAATACCGATCCGTTGGCTTAGATTGAAAGAGTAGAGTTTCATTATTCGATTGATAATTTTGGTATATTTTCGCGATGTCGTTGTAGTTTGCTAAACCTAGCTTAATATAGAAAGAAGCTGGGTTTAGCTACCTCTCGGTGGACACGGAAAGGGGCACTATTACGTACGACTCTACTCAAATCGCAACGTGAAAACATAACAACAACTAACTAGAAAAATAAAATAAAAAGATCACTAGATGCGCTAGAGGGTAATTAGCCATTCTCTTAAGTTTTCAAGCTTTTTTTTTTATTATTTGTATTATCTTAAGTTAAAAGCATACACGGTAATAGTGCAACTTTCCGTGTCTATCGAGAGGCTACCTATCCTATATCCTACTTATTTCCGGTAGCGCTCTTCCAAAGAAGTGAGTGACTTTGCCTATAGTCCCTATTTCATAATTCAACATAGATACAAAGACCTTCAATTCTCACTCAGACAAAGACTAGCATTGTAATAATATCTAGGAGCGTTTTTTACTATTCATAATATAGAATCTTTATATAAAGACACTATAAAGTGGATTTTTACATATATATCTAGCGGAGTTTCTACTACTATACACTTACAACTCCTCGCTTTCCCGCAGGCATTTACGTCCTCCTTTTATCAACATACTTATAATTCTTGTAGAACGCGATTATAACGATTATCTAGTATAAAGAAGTCAAAGTACTTTTTTTCAGAAATTTAAGAAACCTTGATAGAAAATATAGCCTTGGAAAGTATATAGAGAGCTGCTAGATTAGAGGATTTCAGATACCTTTTCTAATATCAAAGCTATGATAATCCGAGGAGTTGTTCTCGACGAGCTCGAGGAGTTGGAGTATAGTGTTATAGATAAGTTGCGTTTCACAAATGTCAAGAAGGCACTCTTGCTTAATCCTACCTAGGGGGAAAGAGGCTGCGTATCACGGATCAGCTGCTCTTACGCATTGTTTTCATTTCATCTCATCATAGCTATCTTCATCCCGTTTTCTCGTCTCGACTTACTGGCGCAAGGTATAGCTACTAGTTGCTGCTTGCATAAGGACTTGACCTACTCAGATAAAGGCGACCGACCGACCAATTCCATACGATCAGATACACAATTAGAGTCTTTGAATTATTTTGTTCTTTATTCTCAATATCAGCTCGACGCCTCTCAGCTCGACTCCTCTTACTTGAATATATTACAATGCCGGGTATCAATAACCACAACTCTCTCCCCATCCATTATTTGTTTTTGCCCTCCACCCTCCGCCCTCCGCCCTTCGCCCTTGGATGCATGCCTGCCTTTCCAATGTTTCCCCCGAAAACTCCAATGCAAATGGTGTATATACAAGTACAACATCATGGGACCCCAAAACGCCGTTATATTTATATCATATCGCTCCAAGAGAAAGCTGACTTGAATCGTCTCCCATCACCTCCCCATCAGTCTCCTCCTCTTACTCCCTCTCTCCTCGCCTTCCCCACCCTTAGACCCTCGAATCAGCGGCGCACCATCACTATCGTCCTTTTCCTCCTCCTCCTCGTCTTCTTCTGGTTCGTCACCACCCTTCATACTCAACCCATGCCCTTTATCCCTCATATGGCTCCTCAAATTATCGCTCCTCGTAAAACTTTTCGTACACCCAGGCCATTTACATACATGCGCTCCCTTCGTATCCGCAGCCGCATGTTGAGTCCTCCTATGTCTCCGCAGATTCGAAGCTTTCCATTTCTCTTCTCCCGCAGGTATGTAATCGCAGAGTGAGCATTGGTGACTTGGGAGGGAGGGTGTTGAGGGGATAAGTTGGTTGGGCGAGGAATTTGATTCGGGGGAGAGGTAGGCGGATTCTTTTTCGGGTGGAGGAAGGGAGGGATGGGAGGTAGGGTTCTTGGATTTTGGACGTCTTCGATGGGTACTCGGTTGCGTTGATGAAGTGGAACGGGAGGGTTCGGAGTTTGAAGGCCGTTTTTGATCGGATTTTGATCGTCGAACTGGGACCGTGAGGAGGGGAGAGCGGGGTTGCTCGTGCAGACGAGAGCTGCCCAAACGTTAGTTGGGACTAGTTGATGTCTAATTAGAGACTTACAAATCGTCCTCAAAGTCCTCATCCACGTGTCGGACACACCCATTCGCACCTCGGAGTTGATCTTCACACGTTCCCAGCATACCAACCTCAAATCCAATAGGTAGATCATCTTCTAGTTCCAGTTCGAACTCCCTTTCTTCCTCGTCGTTTTGTTCATTATATAATTCTTCGGGAAGAAGCTTCTTGATAAGCGAGATATCTTGGATATGGTACACTGCGCGTTCTCGAATAGGTGATGGTCCATAGAGAGAGTTGCACAGATGGGTCACGTGTGATAGAAATCGTGTGTAGGCAAGTTCAGATTGGGATGCAAGCTGCTGAATGTCAATATAAGATCAGGATTTGAAAATGGGTTTGTTGGCTTACCTTTCCAGCACACATCAGTTCCAGTTCCAATTCTCGACCGTTTTGGATGTAACCACGATTTAAACGTTTCTCGACCTTGACCACATCTTCAATAAAAGCTTCGATGCTTGCAGTCTTGATCAGCTCGTCGATGACCTGTCTTTGTGCAGATTTGGCAAATGTTGTTTGGCAAGCTATTATCTTCTCACTATCCGAAGGAACCTTATCAGAAGAGCCAAAGCTTTCAAGAACTACAAATTGTTAGCGTAACCCTTCCTGTTTTGAGAACAACCTACCGTCGAGGAACCTCTTGCAAGCCAAGAACAGCCTATTCTCGTTGCCAGCGGAAAACAGTCGTGGGAAGATACCTTCCTTCAACGAATCAACAGGTTGCCATAAAGCTTTTGCAATTTGAGCATAGCTTGTTCGCTGCCTCTCAGATCCAAGATCAGAAACCCACGACAAGGAATCTTGAAACCATTCTTGAGTATGAACCTTAATTTCGTCATGATCGATGGCTATTGAAAAAGCGCAAGCAATATGGGTAAACGCAAAAGCCTGAACGATAGCTGTCGGATTTCGTCCTTCGATAATCCCCGCCAGTGCTTCCAGGCCAATTGATACCATTGAAGTTCTAGACATAGCGAGTAACTCGGTAGTGATTGGCGTAGCTGGCATTTCCCGAAGAATTCTCTTGGTGTGCCGTATATGGGCATCTAAAACCTCGGAAAATGACTGAATTAGAGTTGCAGCACTCGACCAGTGTGGCGATTGCATCTTGGGCTTTTTGGTACTAGGACATCTACTTGGGGAATGTGTACTACTCACAGCCTCGATCGCCTCAGGCTGTTGTTGAGAGACCGACTCTGTTGACTTTGTCGAACTATTCCTCGACACGACTGCGTCAATTGAATGCGTCTGGTTCTCAATCTCATCGCGATAACGTTTCTTTCCCCTTGGCTCGTTGAAACCCGGATGCAATTCGAAATTGGCCATCGAAGAGCTACTCCATGTTGATGCTACCGTCGCACTGGTATATCCCGAGTCTGTAAGGAATGAATTTCCACTCATATCCGTATCGGTGGGCGATATCTCTTGGAAGATGGACGCAAATCGGTCATCACAACGACCATCCGCACTCAAGGGCGACACTATCGTGGCAGACATGGGCTCATCCGTCCAGTCGTTGTGAAAATCCGAGTATACTCGGCCTTGATTCGGACGGGGCAATTGGGTATTTAAAGGAGGGAGAAGATCGAGACTTCCACGACTTTTTGGAGTTGGGTTCATGTCTTTTGAGCCCGATGGAAGGTCTGGTGTGAACCAATTGTCTTGGCTTGCTTGATAACTTTGGGGTAACCAATTATCCTCTGCACCGGTGCTGAGCTCCATAGGACATTCAGATCCGATCATCTCGCAAATTTGAGTATCAGGTAATTCTTGCGATACTCTCATCGTCCAGTCTGTACCTGATCCCAACAACCCAGTAGTACGTGGAAGCTCCTGCGAGCTATAATCTCCTGCTGGACCGACGTCATACATTGTTGAGAAGTCTGGGTGGTTTTCTAAAGTTTTCGAAATCTCGGGATATTTAGCGATGGCCATATCTGGTTCGGGTTCTGGTTCCGATGTCTTTGGGGTTCTGTGATGCTTCGATCCCAACTTGGAAAAGATTCTCTTTGCGACAGTCGCAATTCTATCCGTCTTCGAGGGAGTTCCTTGACACCTCTTGCATTGAAAAGATCCTACTCGTTCCGGCTTCTGGCAATGAAAACACCAGTAAAGTCCCTTTGATAAATGTTCGCAATCCCACACGTGTTGAAGCATTGCCTCTTGATCCTCGAAGACCGCGCGGCACCAGAGTAGAGGACATGTCCTTCTTTCCTCCCGAGTAATAGGTTCATCTGTGAACTTTCGCGTGTATGCAACCCATGCCAGGAAACGCAGATGCGATGAGCTGTGTTTGGATGATTTGCGACGGCTACACCTGAGTTAGAAATACACCTCTCGAGACATCACGATATCTTACACGCAAGAATCGAAAAGCGCAAAGTCGGTCGCATTCAGGTTGGGAGGCACCGAGCTCCCCGCCGGGAGCGTATCGTTACGACATTGGATCTCATCATTTGTTTCGACCCTCCTTACCGTGATCTCTTCGCTCCCACGTATGAAGGATCTCTGGCTTCGACTCCGCTTGCTTAGGAACGACATGGTGACTGACTACTCAGGAACCGGGGGGTGTGGCGTTCAGTGTGGAGGGAGCGCTACAAACAAACAACGATATGATTCAAGCAAAAGGGACGAAATGGGGTTCCATGTTTCCACTGATGGCGATATAAGTCATGAGTCAAAATGTTATTGAATTCCTGGTGATGAGAAAGATGCAGCGTCATATGAGATGTCAGGACTTGGTTCAGTGCTCCAGGACTTCCCACGAGGCAAAGCCACTCGACAGAGGTTGGAATTTGGGGTAGCAGTACGGGTACGTATGGCATCTACGTACAGTACTGAGTTTGGGGAAGGAGAGAGAGGAGAGAGAGGAGAGAGAGAAGAGGGTTGGGGGTCCAGGGTTTGGGGGGGTAGTCGGGTGGAGAAAGTGGTAAGCAAGCCGAGCCTCGTTCACCGCACCACACACCACAGGCATGTTCACCGAGTCGGTCGGGCTAACCTCTTCGGATTGGAGTCGGATTTCTGCTGATCCGGATTGTCCAATAGGTGGCGTGATAGACAATCGTCTTTCTTGGGGGGTGAAGAAGTGAAGTGTGCAAGCCAGCTGAATAAAAGAGTGGGTGCGATTGCCTCGTTCCTCGCCTTGCTCCTTGGCCAGCCAGAAGCGAGAACCATCGCGGGGCAGACTGTGAGGCAGTATACGCCTCAACTAAAATCTTCAAAGAGAAAACGGCATTTGTGACAAACGCCCGACTACGCTACAGGAGAAACTGCCGAAGCTTCTTGTGAGCGGCAACATCTTCATAAAAAACACCAAAGTCGTGATTGTGGTGCAATCATTGCGACTTGCAGAACGAGTCCTAAGCATAGTGTCAAGGACTCCACTCCTATCCCCTACAGCAGTTGCCTTGGAATTGAATACCGGTAAACTCTTTAGGGCATCGAGAGTTAGATGCTGTCGTGAAATGATTGATATAGGTTGATATACAGATATAGTAGTAATCAATACCAAAACCAAGCTCGAATTGAATCCAATTCATTCCGTAGGTAACTCATAATCCAGAAGGCGGAGGGGATGAGGGGTACCCCTCTCAACCGTCCCAAACAACCTAAAAACAATGACAAGAACGAAGCATAAAAGCCCAAATTCGCAATCCACAAATCCACAAATCCATCAATCATAAAACAACGACCTCAAGTCCTCAAGGCTATCCCTCACAACCTCACAAGCAAGTCGCAGGACTCGGCTCCAAAATATGCAGGACTTTCAGGACTCCTCCCTTCCTGTGACTGGACGAGGACACCTTCGGCGCCGCCGCACTCGCGCGGAGGGCTGCATGACAGGCTGCAGGAAAACCTTGGAAGCGTGGTTCGCATTTCGTGCGGACCACAAATCGTGCTCCGGCGAATGGCATTCCTGTAACTCGTTATAGGGCTGGAGACCGTTTTTAAGAACGAGCCTCGACGGTGAATTATAAAACAAGTTTATGAGGAGGCCTGTTGTATGCGGCCTCTCGGAAAAGAAAACGTGGGGTGACTCAGCATGGCTCTTGGGCCGGTCTTGGAACTCGGACTGATAGCTCAATCTGAGAGAAATATATAGAGAGAAAGGAAACAAATTAACCATAACCATAACTATTATCATTATTTTCCAAAATGTACAACGCTTAATCGTCAAAAATGTAATGCAACGCCTTCCCGTAGCGAAGTACGCCATCCCAAAAGCGCCACCCGCTCCCAATCTATAAAAGAATACAAGTACATTTCCCATCGAATCCCAATCCCGTATGTGCAATCGTATGTACCATATGTTCAATAAGGCGGGTTGAAAGATACATTCCCCTTCTGGCCCGCCGTCGTGTCGATCGCTCGAAGCAGACTTTCTAGATCTACTGTAGCTGGCTCCTCTCCCCATATTCCACTCCCATAACTCGTCCCTCTTGGCTTGGCGTCGTCCTTGTTTTGCTGTCCCTTTTTCGGTGTTGTGTTCGCGAATGCATGATCATGAACAGATGTGCTATCTCCCGTAAGTGAGGATGGAAGAGGTGGAACCGGAGGTACCGAATCCAAACCCTGCCCGTCAAAATGAAGATTGGGATCTGTTCTGACTGTGGTAGGGTGAGATGTAGCGGGTCGTTGATGGTCCCCACCAGAAACAACTCTGTCCCTAGATTTGGATCTTGATTTCCTGTTTGGTTCACGCAGAGAGACTGATCGCTCCATAGGATCGTTCTGATTCCCCGCGCCGGGGTCGTAAGAAACATCAGACGCGGTAAAGTCGTAGCTAACCATGCTTGAGCTACTGGCGTCGCTGTATGCAGCTCCAGCTCCTCGGGTTCTTGGTGGAGCGTCTGCTTGACCAGAGAGAATTTTCTTGAGATGGTCTACCCTTGTGACAGAATTGCGACTTGAGTCACTTGCAGGCGACCCTGAATTTCCGCTTCCTTTCCTGAGATTGTGCAGCCCAGAAAGACCGCCAAGAAGTCCATACGAAGTGTCCGGCTTGCGGTGTTGGTGATGAGTTAAGATGCCACCAGGAGGTGATTGTGTTCGACTATTAGTCTCCCCAGTATTCATATCACCGTTGACGGCAAGGTATTTTCGGTGTCGAGTCGCATTTGTGCCAGATTTTGATCCATTGAGGGAGACAGACTTGCTTCCTTCCTGGGCAAGAGCAATAACTTCCTCCTTGTTCCACTCTGACATCATCTGGTCTTTGGCCTTCTCTGGTAATTGAACATCTTGCATAGCAGAAGGGCTGGTGTTAAGTATCGGGTTGGTAAACGACCGACCAGGTGAAGTTGGAGGACTGATTGCTGGTGATACCGTCAAGGATTCTGCATAGGAAAGTGAGATGAGTTTCACCATTTCAAATCGATCATCAAAAGGAGTGAGGCCCTCAGACTCTACCTTCTCCATAGGAAGTGCTTTTTCTGGTGTGCTCGTTCCAGGAGTCCCGATTCTACTGATAGTGACTGGCGGCAGACAAATCCTATCGACCCAGAACATCTTACTTCGTCGTCGATGTATTTCTTCGTGAATCACTTGGCCCACAGGAGATGTATCAAAATCGAACAGCTCGCTCAATATCCAGAAGTATCCGTGGCAGAGACTCCCCATTCTTATTTTTGCTATAGGTGTTTCTGCCTCTAAAATGTCCTCTTGAAGTCGGTAAATCATAGGTAGTCCACTTTTAACGGCGTTCACCCCTAATTTCTTGACGAGGTTGGCAAGCAAGAAATGCAACAGAACGAAATCCGATTCGCTATCAACAAACTGAAGGGAGTTTTCGTAGATTGCGAGATGGAGGAGCTCCAGGAAAGTAGTCCTTGGTGGTTGGCTAGTTTTCTCCTTCTGGGATGCGTTGGATACCACGCGCTTTGAGAGCTTTGTGGAAGAATTGTTCTGTCCGTTCCGAGGTGAGAGTTTCGGTGATAATTTTGGCTTCTCATCCGGTACACGGAGATGAGCTTTTGTGGTCTCGGTCTCTAACCAAGTTGAGAATGCATCAATGTAGGCCTTTCTCACTCTGATATCATTATCTCTCAGTAGCCATTGGGTACCTTCCCAGACTTTGATGGGAACGGGGCTTCGCCCTAGACTCGCTCCACCAACAACATTTTTCCGGTGGCTTGCAACAAGAAGAATTGCCTTGATGGCCTCCAAAGCTTTAACCTTAGCAGTACCAAACAAAAAGAACCCGTCAGTCCTGGTATCGTCGAGCAAGTCATTGACAGAGCCCAAAGAAGCAGGGTTGGGGTTTTCGATCGAGGCAATCGTAGTGGCAGTTGAAGATGGCGAAGGTTTTAATCGCATAAGAAGCGCAGAGACCATGTCGGATATTTGATCGCCATAGTAAACATGTGTGGCCAAATGACCAACGCAATTTTGGAGACGTGCCAAAAGTTCTCTTCTTAAAGGACTCGGTTTTGACACACCCAGCTCAGGCGACTCTCCTTTTCCGGTTTTGGTAGATTCTAGGGGATTTCCGCTCAACTGAAGGAGCTTCACCACATGCTTTATCAGGCCAAGCAAAACGTCCATCACACTCAAGCCAATGAGATTGATCGTTTCCGATTTCAATAGCGAATCTATCATTGTCGCAAACACCAATTGCTCTTGTAGGTGCTCCTCCACCACCGGGCTTCGCACCAAAACGTCCATCGCAGTGACCAAAATGACATATCGATCCTGGACCGGAGTCCATTGGGCAATCATTTCGAATATTCTAGTTGCCCAGCCACAGTAGCGATTCCCATCTGCCTTCTCATTCGTCGCACTTTGAGCAACGTGTTCAGCGATAAAAGACAAAGTGGCTGTCGTCGCTCCATGTATCTGGGTCCGGTTGGGTACAATGAAGATTTGTTTTAAACATTGCATAGCTAAAACACCAATGTTTTCCTCTGCAAGTTTGTCTGCATCGGCGGTTGTGGCAGAAAGAGCGGCAGCATTATCCTCAGCAGTGGTATCAACCGTCTGAACCGTAGCATTACTGATTCTTCTCTTCAATAATGTCTTCTCCGCGTCAGTCTTCACTTCTCGCTGAACCCTTGTCTCCAAAATCCCCACCAATTCCTCGTTATCCGTCCAGAGATTTTCCAACACCATCGGGATTATCACATTCAGCTGTTTCCCAGCTAGGGAGGCCAACGCTTCTGAGGATGCCACACTATTGATTGCCTGTAACCCCACATTTCTCCATCGTATGGCAACTGGTGCACTGATCGGAGGCTTCGTCGGTGGTGGGTTTGGTGCGGCAAAGGAGGAGTATATTTTGACAATTTCCTCGTACTGGTGTAGGTATTCCTGGTCAGCCGAAAGAGAGGCACCATCGTGGTGATCGCAGAATGCTTTAAAGGTCGGGAGTGAGGATTCCACCATGGTAATATCGCGCGATCGCAGTATGATGACAAGAATCTTGAGGACATAATTCGCATAGAGTGGGAGGTCTCGGGGAGCCTTTTCGATCATGCCTTCGAGGATTTGGAGGGTGACTTGAACATTTCTATACATCGACCTGATTAGCAGGCCCACCAGATTATGTATGCATGCAGCATAAAAACGCCTTCTCTACATACCCTATTCTTGCTCGCCAAACATCACTGGCTGTCTTCTTCTCCAGGAAGGCACCCACCTTCTGCACCTTGCTCCGACGCGTCGTCGCATAGTAAAGGAGATAGCTGAGTTCGCTGGAATTGGGCTTGACATCAACTGCGCCCTTGGTCGTCCTGGGATAGCACTTGAGAATGAGTACTTGGTGTTTGGGGCGACATTTTTCCCGTATCGAGATCATTTTCCGTGTCCCTCCGGAGCCTTGATCTGCCTGGTTCGCTCAATGGATGGGCGATAGGCCAAGGGCTGGAGATTGATGCTCGGTGATGTTGACACGGTGGCGCTGGGAGAGTCGACAGGTGAGGTGCGACTTGAGAGAGAGAGAGCACGAGTATCATGTGAGGAGTTTGAGGGAGGCTGAATTAATGAATGGGGCGGGCATCTGAGTCTCGAAATGTTTCTGCTGACTGAGGGTGTTGGCCAGAGTCGGGACGCTAGTTTCCAGCTGCCCCCTGTCAAGAGGCCGCAAAGCGAAGCGAACAACACAACAGTGACGTCTGTTCAATCCTGCCTTAGAATTATCAAGGCTCAACCCAGATTCCAACCTGAGTGGCATGAACAGGACAGGTACGGGGTGACAACACATTTTCATTTGAGTAGGAGTCTACCTACCAACAATACAAATAATGCAGTCAGATGGAGTTGCTCTATCGGTTGGGTTTAGGTCTGCACAACGAATAGATGAATAAAATATTAATTATTCATTATAAATATTAAATAAATATATAGTATTTAAGCGATTATTCGAGCGATAAGAGTTTAAATGAATATATTACGAATAGTTTCTATTTATTGAGCTTAATATCCGCCCCCTAGGTCTTAGTATAGAGGGTTTATATAAGTTAAATTTTACTCCCTTTTTATATATATATTTAAATATAACTAAACTATAAATTTACTTACTTTTAATTATTATTACTAGATTACTATCGTCTCTACTCTTTATTACTTATATCATGTGAAATAGGGTGTTATGTCAAAGGGTATTACATAATACCTCACTTTCTAAAATATTATATACGTGACCTTTAAACTAAGGTTTCAACGTTAAAAGGGTCGAAAGGCTTTACTCTTTTTACCTTATTTAATAATTTATCTACTTTTTAGCCTAGAAACGCCCTGGCGTAGCCTAATTGAGATGACGAAAGCGACTAAAGCGGATAATTTTAAGGGATAAGTGGGAAACTATACTAAAAGGGTCGAGAATATAGAATATTTATGAATAAACGACTGCTATTTATACCCTAAACGCTCCTTATTCTTGAATAATTCGAAGGGTATTTTATCTGTGGAAAATCGTGAATATTCTGAATATATTCCTAGCTTTTATTCGTTGTGCAGACCTAGTTGGGTTGGAATTCCTGATTAGATGAATAGCCTCATTTGCCGAACACCTCAAGACACTCTTTGTCTATACAAAATCGGCCATTAGTTTGTTTTACCAAGGTTTCCGGCTTTCCAGGCAGATTTTAAATGAAGATACCTAGCAATATCACGTGGCGGACAGAGGTAAACTCGGTACCTAGGTAGGCACACTTCAATCTTTCAACACCACAAACATCAAACATAACAAGAGATGGCAGGTTTCCGGCTGTCTACCAACTCATTCTTATTCTCGTAACCAACACGAACACCAACACGCCAACCTAAAAATCAGAGGAGCTCGTGTAGTGTCATACATACGATTAGACACTGGAAAACATTGAGCTTTAACCAGCCTTCGTCAATTCCATCAACCAATACCCGACTCGCTTTCTTGGATTTTGTTCTTATTATCACCAAACCACCACAGGCATGCGCATTATTCCAAAGAGCAAGAAGCAAACAGTCCTTTGCCTCGTCATCCTTTTAGCCCGATGAACAGCCTTCTTGTCTGGCATTGCGGGGTCACGGCATCGTCTTGCGCGTCCGTCAGCCTGAAGTCAGGCTCAAACCCTTTCCGTCGCATGATGAGAGGACGGAGAATTATCTCTTCTTCCCATTCTCGAGGTTCATTATATGATTTTGTACCAATTTTTTATGTCATTTTCAAGTTCTTGTGGCAATACACTCCACGACAATATCTGCCGAAGCAAGCAAGCTTTGAGGTTGAGCAAGTTTTTCACTTATTCCATACTACATACAAATCAATCACCGTGTATTGATTAACAATTGCGTTATCCCCAATTCATTTGCTGTTCAACGGCAGCCATGTCACCGCGAAACAATCATTTCTGGGAGACCCGGGCAGCTGGAAAGGTGTACCCCCCAATGCGGTTCCAATATATGCAATTTTACCATGTGAAAGATCGATATTTCGCCGAATCTCCATGCAGGTGCCGAAGCCATAGTGAGGGCATGGCATCCAATCGCGGAATCAACAGCTACTCGACGTTCCTGGGATACTTTCTCGGTAGTGTCAGCTCGCACTTGTGGTGTGTCTTTTCAAGATCCTGTGCCGCCGCCATCTTCAACTGTGCCACCATCCTTCTCGGGTAAAGGACTACATATCCACTTGAATTGCGGGGGGCATCTTCACTTTTGTGAATATCTTTCTCTCATCTCCATGTGGCAATCTTACCAAAGCTTTTTGAAATAATTGCATCAATGTCTGGAACTCACGATCATGACTTATGACCTGGGTGTGGGAAATGCAAGGAATCCTCTTCTTGTGGTTTACGCTTGTACAGTCATTGCTGTCTTGACAACGATTCTAAGGATTCGGTCGAAATGGCTGCGAAAAGCCAGGTTGGTCTCGGACGATTATCTCATTGTGGCAGCATTAGTAAGTCATTGTCCAGATCTCCATAAGGGTAGTTGCTAACTGCTTTCAGTTTTTACTGTTCGCTAGCGTGGGACTCTACACTGCTGGTATGGACCTCCATCAATCTTCTCAATAACTTTCTAAATCCTGCAGGAGTTATCGTCGGTGGAATAGGCCGACATGCTAAAAATGTCCGACGTAAAGACATTGTTAAACTACTCAAAGTATCTCCACTCAATTGGTCGATAGGTAAAATGACAATTGACTCTGCCACAGATAGTCGTGGCTGTCAGACCACTATATGGCATCGAAGTAGTCCTGGCGAAAATGTCAATCATGTCCTTCTATTTCAGACTTTTCGGTTCACTACGCAGTTTCCGGCTCTCAGCATACGCTATCTCCTTGATTATCATATTATGGGGACTAACCGTGGTCCTCGAAACGATATTCATATGCATGCCATTCTCGAAAAATTGGGATATGAAACGAAAGGGATACTGTCTTCATTCTCGGCAATTGTACATTGCAGTCGGAGCTGTAAATATCTCAACCGATATTTTACTCATGGGACTGCCCGTTCCTTATATCTTGGGCATGCGAATTGATTTAAGAAGAAAGCTAGGAATCATCGCCATGTTCTCACTAGGAATCTTGTACGTCTCCCCTTCTTCTCTTGCATCTAAACCTAACGAAAATAGCAACACAGCAGTATCCATCCTCCGCATGCGCGCTTTCCTTAATGCCCACAAACACGATATCACCTTCACAATGGCTCGGGTCTTTCTCTGGACGACAATGGATCCTTGTGTTTGTATCATCGTGGCGAACCTTCCCATGGTCAGAACGTATTTGATGATTGATGCACCAAGGATCTTTGGAAAAACGGAGAGCGCGGTTAATATGAGCAACGCTATTCAGAATATGAGGGGGATTGATAGGTTTACGGTTCCGCCTGAGAGGGGACATGCTGGGTATACGAGGGATTGGACAAGGGATCGTGGAAAGAGGGGGAAACCTTTTGGGGTTGAGGTTGTGATTTCTGGGGGGAGATTGGGGAGGGAATGTGTATGAATTATGAATATAGTACTTTGATCTCAGGGGGGGTTCTTTGATGCCGTGGTGTTATCCTGAGGTGTTTAAAATTGCCCAATCGATTCCTTCCCAAGATTGGAGTCATGATGGGAGCAAGATTATTCCCGAAAAGAATTATGGGAGACTTGTCTTGTAACTAAGTGGTGTGGTGCTGGTGAAAGTATACACACAACCCAAAGGTATTTCAAACACCCGATTGAGTCTCGCCTACGAAATTCCTTGGTAATTGTCTCATTGCTACTTCTCAAAAGATAAGCTAATACAAAAACGTCACTGAGAATATAAATCCACTAAATTAATAGCTTCAGTTACCTAGTGACTCACTAGACCAACCCGGCCCCTCTTAAGTTGTTTTAAGCACCCACAATGCAATTACAATCTGAAAAGTCCAAATAAGCAAAAGTGTTTCAACAAAAAACCTCACATTCAACTCTCGGTCGTCTAGTTGGTTTATGGCGTCCGGCTGTAATTGTTTCAGTCATACCGGAATGGTAAGTTTAAAGACTTCCCACACTCAAATCCATGTGTTTAGCGTTTACTAACGGGCAGGGTCATAGTCGCGCGTTCGACTCGCGCCTGAGAGATCTTGATATACTATATTTTTTTCATATATTTTTGATCATATACGTGGGAAATGAAGTGGTGTTGTTAGCGGTGTTTTGTTTTGGCTAGTGGAAGCCAACACAAGACACTCGCTTTTTTCACGTACCTCTCACTTTTAAAATGAATTCACCTTACCAAGCACAAATTCTCACATTTAAAACATCTCGTTCTCGTATAAGTGCCTAGGTAAAGAAACAAAGCCCAAGCTTGAATCATTCTCCATTCTCATTCGCTTACCCGTACCTAAAAAGGGGGTTCCGTTCCGTATTCATCCCAGGGACACTGGTCGACATGAACCCTTTGTTGCAAATCGCGGATGTTCGTATGTTTCCTGATTAGGATTCTGTATGCTTGCGTTATTTTGCATTTCGCAGGTTTTCGTGAGTTTCCGGATTTGGTTGGTGCAGATGTGACTCGTGTACTTTTGTCGTATGTGTTTTTTTCGTGTATTGCCGTATTGGGAAAAGCACGAGTGTTTGTGGCGATGGGATTACGGTAGTTGGTTTCCGATTCACAACTTGTTGATGAATGATGAAGTTCATAAATCCTGACTAAACTCTTCTCAACTGACATTCATAAATATTCACTTTTACCAACACCCAGGTCGAAAAGGAAATCCCCCTGGTCACTGAGACTGGGTAATACCCAGGGCATGTGATCCCGATATTTTGAAACTCCCGGAGTCCCAACCGGCCGTCTCTTTCACTTTCACCGAACCTCGGCTGATAAAATTCCATCTGATCTGTACTCCACCACCGAGCAACTTTCTTTGCTGCTAAGGAAAAGGGATGAGACGTGCATTCCTGGAGTTTGCAAACACGAAGATAATTCCAACTCAAATCAATCATCCTTTGCGAAGAGCCACAGCAGCTCAGCTCTTCTTATCAGCGCAGACGCCCTGTCAAAGGACATTTCTTTACCCCCCTTCCAACGCCATGGCGGATAGAAGAACTCTTGTTAGACCACCACCTCTAGATCCAACGAAATCAGCAATCGAAAATGTTTTGGAACTTACAGAACTCAAGCAGATTGCACCTGTAAGCTTTCTCTTCATTCGGGCTTGTGCAAAAGTCTCCGATTGTGCAAACCTCCATTTCCCCGAACTGTGCTAACTCTTCTTCTCGAAGGACATGTTCACCAATACCCGACCGTTATGGCATCCCCCGGGAGCTCGTGGAATATATGGAGGAGCAGTAATCGCCCAATGTCTAGCAGCAGGCCAACGAACCGTTCCCGAAAACTTCACAGTCCATAGCATGCACTGCTACTTCGTTTTAGCCGGGGACGCAACGATGCCAGTAATGTACTATGTCGAACACGTCCGAGAAGGACGATCCTTTGCCACACGTACAGTGCAAGCTCGGCAACGGGGAAAGGCTATCTTCACAACCACTATGTCATTTACAAGGGAAAACAGCGGGGGAGTTAGAACGGTGGAGCATGCAGTACCTCTGCCTGGAACGGTTGTACCTCCTGATGATACGGAGGATATGGACTTGGATGGAAATGCTCCATTTATAAGTCGAAGAATCGATATCTTGAATAAGGATAGCAAGGACCAACACTCGAAACGAACGAGACAATGGATTAAAGCCCGCGGTCGAATTAGCGAGGCTGGAGGCCACCAAGCACATCTCAGTGCTTTGGCATACATGTCTGATTCTTACTTCATCGGTACAGTCTCACGAATCCATAATCTCTGGCGCTTTGGAGAACCCGCCGAACCCCCTGCGGGCACGAAAGCAACTCCGGAAACTGAGCAGAGAAAGAGATATCTGCAGAAGCTCAAGGAATCAGAGGGGTTTCATCCTGATGTTGAGAAAGCGGATGGCCAAGATGAGGTTGGGATGATGGTTTCCCTAGATCATAGCATTTATTTCCATGAGCCGAGGAGGTTTAGGGCTGATGAGTGGATGTATTCTGAGATGGCGAGTCCATGGAGTGGGAAGGGGAGAGGGGTTGTGCAGCAGCATATTTTTTCTGCGGATGGGACTTTGGTAGCTACTTGTTTTCAAGAGGTATGTTTTGTCCTAACTCCCATTCTAGTCACTTTGTGGAATTACAATTACTAACTTTTCACAGGGCGTTGTGAGATTAAAAGAGGAGCAAAATTCCAGACCGGCGTCCAAGTTATGATACAACGATAGATTTTGTATTTTTTTCATATAGATTAGCTAGATTTTTTACATAGATTTCTTTCTTCTTTCTTGTCATTCATATTGTAGCATTTGGCTAGAAGTAATTACAAGATAATACTGTATCAATAGGTCTCTAGATCAATGATCAAGGGGACTAGCTCTGTCGAGTATGCGGCCATGCCTAGTGGTATGATCTAGCAATGAGTTTCAAATTAAAGTGGGATTAGGATCCGGACGAGCATCAACCTATAATCTTCGCCCGCTTAAAAGGAAGAGCTGGACCCGAAATAACAAGAGCGTTTGGACATTCGCCTTTACCCTCGATGGGAACCGCTAGATCAATCGAGTCCCGGCCAACTAGATACTCCCGAGCGAAGTATTTGACGACCTGGCAATTCACTTTTAGCGACGGCGATGTCCACCAGTGCTGAGAGTTTGCAAGATAATGAGCATGCTACTGCCGAAAGATTTTCCGCAGTCGAAATGCACGTAAATTCAGATTTTGCTAACCGAGTGTATCTTTTGCTGAGCTGGAGGCTGCAAATGTCATTTCCCCAGCCAGAAGGATCGAGAAGAAAGGGCTTTGGGGAAATATGAGATTGCTTTGATGGAGACGAAGCTACCTCTTGAAGCAGATAGAGTAGTGTTCTAATTCTGGGCCGAGTGACCCTAAGTTGAATGTGGCTTCTATTTATTGGTTAGTGACTGAATTACACACCAACTTAATTCCACTTACGTGAAATTTGAAGTTGACATACTTCAAGTCACCCACTTGACATTCTACACTGAAGAGGACAGGAAGCGAAAGTTAACAGGGAATATTTAGAGTTGAAAGTCAAGGAAAAGCTCTCTTACATCGTTCGCTCTATGTCATCCTGCTCATGCTTTGAATCCGTGGGATCATTGGAGTGGTTTCTTGTAACAAATAGAAGAAGGAAATTGCCAAAATTTAAGTATAAAGGACCACTGACGATGATTGAAACTGAAACAACGAGAAAGCTGGAACGACTCTAGTCTTTTACGGAGAAGGTACTTTGGGGAAGACTGGAGATATACTTGAGTATTTTCAAGCGGCAATTGTACGGCACGAGGGTTATATGTTTTTCAAGTTGATCGTGTATGAGGGGCATGTGGAAGAGAACCTTTGTTCCATTCTTAACGTGAACAATTTTCACTGTCGGAAATGAAAACACTGTCGTTTTAATAGATAACGTACCCTGAGCACAATGTTGCTGAACCAGGAAGCCGGGAGCTTCTTTTCTCATCTCATTCAGTCGTCGAAGAGGAATTGGCTCTGGTGGTTCTGCTCGTGGTCTACAAAGTGGAGCAGAATCTCGGGTGTTTGTGCATTGCTTTTTTGCTTCTGCTTCGACGTGGAGTACTTCCATTTAAGCCCGGAAAGAAAGAAAAGGAAAATAATCATTCACTGTAATTAGGGAGCAAAGTGTGATGGTGGAGAGAGTTCAAGATCATCGAAGCTCCCGTGGAGCATAGTGATATTTCAACATTCTTTTATTTTTCCTATACCCATACCAAAGGTTTCAATGTTTGTGGTGTTTTGTGGGAGTGTCAGCCCAACAGGTTCTTGTGAGTGGCATTTGTTGGATACAGCTTTAGCGAGGGGGTAAAATGATCACGGGTGTTTGTGGAAAATACGGTGGGTTTACGGCTTTCACTTTATGGTACACTTGCGACCACTAGCTATTCTTCACACCATATCCGCATCTTAAGGCTGCTGGTGCACATCTCGTTTCTACTCTTCTACCACGAATCTTGCTTTTTTACTGTCGAACTTTAAAGACTATAGTCTTTTGCTATTGAAACACTACATATTGTTTATCACAGCTAGAAATCTAGAGGAGTTCTTTTTCTCTAAGTCGTCGCATGGGACTCTCTTTCTGCAAGTTTCGCTTAAAGTCTAGTTTCGCGAAGTATAATAATCGAGACCTAGCGAGCTATAAGTTCTAGGCTTTATTTTCAGTTCCTAAAATAACAGAATAGATTGTTCTAGATATACTAAAAGGTTATAATAGACTAAATCGTAAAATTTAAGTATTTAGAGCTATAAGATTATTATTATTTAAGCCTCTAAACTTCTTCTATCTCTTTATATAAATAATAAAAAGTTAGTAAGAATATAAAGAAGAGAGAAGAGAAGAGAGAAAGCGAGGAGATAAGTAAATATTTCAGTAGAAACTTTTTCCTAGTATAAATAAAGCGACTTTAGAAAAGTAGTAAATAATCTCTCTTCTCTTCTTCTCTTCCTCTCTTTCTCTCTTTCTCTCTTTCTCTCTTTCTCTCTTTCTCTCTTTCTCTCTTTCTCTCTTTCTCTTTTTTTCTCCTTCTCTTCTTTCTCTTTCTTTTATCTATCTAGAAATCATAGTAAAAATATAATATAATAGTTAGATAATAGTAAAGAGACGCTAGTAGAATCACTACTATATAGATTACTTATTATTTCTTCTTATTCTCTATTAGCTAATACTTATATATAAATAAGACTCTAGTGTTTAGCTTTATAAATATAAGAGAGAGAGAGAATATAATTTTTTTTGAAAAAAAAAAAACAAGTTAATATTTTATATTTTATAATTTAGAGCTTATTTAGCTTATATATATCTAGAATATATACTACTTGAAATAATAAGATAATATATATAGTACTAGTGTTTAGTATATATATTTAAAAGTAATACAAATCTCTCGTTTAACTTTATATATCTTAGTATATATATATAAAAAGAATATATACTACTAAAAAAATATTTAAATCTCTAGAGATATAAATCTTTTATAATCTACTAATTTCGCGTTACGAGGTTAAGACTACTAGTTAAACGATTACTTAATATATTAAGAAATAACTAATAATATATACTAACTTATATAAGGTTACTATTTAGAGTATCTCGTTAGATATCTATATATATATTTAAATAATTTATACGAGCTAAATAGGCTCTTCAAAGAAAATAAGTTAATATTTTATATTTTATACTTTATAATTTACTATTTCTTATTTACGATTTAGTTAAGCGACCTTTTGCGTATATTTAGAAGACTATATAAGATTAACTTAGAGTTATAAGGTAAGGTATTCAAGAAACGACGACGCTACGAACCCTGTATTTCTAGGCGAGAAAAACTTAATAAGTAAAAAGAGGAGTTTTTACTTCAACCACTGCGGTCGATAAAAAGTGGCAGTAAGAAAAGAAATTCGCTCAGCTCTAGCTCTAGTTTATAAGAACCTAAACCTAGTATCCAGATTCCATTCTTTAGACATTCTCTAATCGCAGGAACTGATTTCTTTCCTACTAATAGAAAATACTCTATAACAGCACTCCTATCTTCAGAGGACTTGACAATTACTATTTATTACTAAACTCCTCGTAAACAAACTAACTAATCCATACTATCAAAAAAATATACAATACTCTGAATTAATATATTAAAGTTCTACTATCGAGAAAGATTCTATCATTATAACCACTATCACTTATAAACTCTCCTTTAAAGTACTATGAAATAAACTAGCTAGAGAAGCTTTAAAGCATAGTATAGCATAGAAGACTACCTATCCTCTTATAAGAAGCCTGCGAAAAGAGTTCTCTAAACCAGCGAACCTGATATCTTATCTTATCTTATCTTACCTCACCTCAGGTAGCACGCCGAGTTCTATTATTTCTTTCTTTCCTCTTAGGTTTAGAAGAGTAGAAAGTACTGGATAGATAGATACTTTTCCCACCCAAGTAAGGTTTTGCGTAGTAAGAGTACAACTTTTTAGGAGAGTGGAGAATGAATGAATAAATGACTTGGTAAGACTAGCTAGGAAGTTTTGGTTTTATAGCTTTAGCCTTTAGCCTTTAGCCTGTGGCTATTTTAGTATACATACGTCTATACAGGATTAGGCTATAGCCTGCTGTATACCAGTCGACGAGCTAGGTGGGAGAGTTAGAGAATCAATCGTGCTTTGTTGAATCCGCGTATCACTCACGTCGTTTTGGAAGATTATCCGATTCTCATGGGTCTTATTCGTTTTATAATTACCCACTTTCCTTTCAGTGTACCTATATTCATCATCTCATCTCATCTCATCACCTCCATCTCCTTTCCATACTCTTCTCTCATTCTCCCATGTCCCCGTCCCCACCAATGGTAATAGTCCTGTTGGTAGAGAAGTTGTCCACGGGTGAGGGGAATGGGAAGCACTTTGCGCTTTAACCCTTGTCTACATAGGGTATGCAAGCTCATCACTCAAAAGGAACAATTCAAGATTTTGTATTTAAAAGGTCTTCAATTTTCTCCCATCAGACAATACAATATCATCATGACATATCTAATTTTCGACTCGCCATCAATCTTTTCCCCGTACGTAACCATCCCAGTCTAACAAATCTACACACTATACATCCGTCGATCCCATATCTCTAAAAGTATCCCACACAAATAGTAAAATAAACTCCTCCCTGGACCACCAAAGATTTAAAAGCAGATTCGTGGTGTTCGTCATATTAGAAAACAATCAAAGTAGGTCGGTCAATGAACAAGTTTATCATGAGTACTCATCACGCGAGCCACTGGATCCAGCTCCCGATCCCTTATTTCCACCAGAAGCATTACCGCCACCCGGTCGAACGCTCAAGCTCAATTTGCGTGATCGTCCTTGGGGTGGAGGCGGCGTTGGCTGTTGAGAGGGACTACTTCCTAAAGGATGTAGGCCGATTGGTTGAGCTTGTGGTGGGTATTGCGGCTGGTATTGTGGTTGTCCTGGCGGAGGGTAGATACTGTAACCACCGGCTGAGGGTTGTGCTCCGAAGTTATCTGATACTGTTCCGCCTAATGGACCTGTGGAAGAAGTCTGATGAATTCCCATTTCCGCTTCCTCGTCTAGGATTTCTCCGCTGCCATACCCGGTTGTTTGGTATGTTTGGTATGCAGCTGGTCCGGTGACACTGATATTTGGTGCACTCGAGGCTGGTGCGTCTGGGATGTGATCACCAGCTCTTCGGACACCGCGGTTAGACTTGGTCTTCTTCAATCCGTCACGAAGTTGTTCGATTTCCATACTGCGTTTTCGGTCCTCGCTATCCTCTCGGCTACCGCTCAATGTTCTCTCATCTTCGCCAGCATGTGCGGCATCGGATAATGGGTTACGACTGTTCATGGCGTCAGCTGCATCTTCCTCGTGGCCTACAACATCCTTGGTAGCTGCTGGTACAAGGCGCTTAGCCTCTTTGGCAGCCTTGGCTTTGTCTCGTGCTTCAGCAGCCAAGGCATCCGAAATCGCTACGCTGTATCCTGGGTTCGTAGGACCTCCAAGAGGTTCTCCACCTCCACCTGGTGCGTAGATAGGAACCTTTCGGAGAGCAATGACAAGAGCACACATAAATTTCGATCGACGGGCAGCACGAACAGTCTCGTTGTGCCAGTTGGATTTGTGGCAAATCTCAATCTTGAGCACAAGTTTGTCCATGTTACCAACTCCAGCAGCTTCAAGAGTAAAGTCTGGTTGGAAATCGCGGGCATTGTCGGGGTGGCGAACGAAATTTTCCATCTCGATACGGAGAAGTTCCATATCCTCGAGCGAAGTATCAAAGGAAATTCCCATTTCGAGTTGTTCCTTCATCGCCTTGGACCGGGTTACATTTTCAACCCACAAGTTGTTGAGTACGATGTTGGGAACCTGTACCATTTTCATGTTGTCGATTCGCTTAAACAAGGTGTAAAGTAATGAGATTTGTTCAACCACGAGATGTTGGACGTCGGGTCCAATAATGTCAACACGATCACCGACATCGAATGGATGCTTGACGAAGAGGAAAATGCAACTTCCAAGGAACTCTTGCGTAGTAGCGGCAAAGACGAAAGACAGGGAGAGTAGAGTTGTACCGGCCGTCGCGAGTGTTGTGAGGAAACTGGTGTTTTGGAATGCAACTAAAAAATTGTTAGCAGGAGGTCTCTTCTGCGGGACAACAGGAACTTACCAAAGATGAAGACGATGATAACAAGCAGTATCCATGTAAGAATGTTGTCCAAAACTCCAATGGCCTGACCAACATCATGCATACTTGCGGCAATGGCCTTTCGGTCACGACCAACCTCGACAACCTTCATAATCATTTCCTCCAAACTAATATCGCCGTTTCCATCACCATCCAAAGCATTGAAAGCTTCCTCGGCCTCATCACGTCTTGATGGACCAAGAACTTCTTCGAGATCTTCGGCATATAGCGAATCCTTACCCTCCACCACAAATGACATCCAAAGTCTTCGGGCGAGTGCCTCGGAAGACTTGTTCTTCTCCAAAGCTTCTATGACAACCGAGTGAGCGGAAGTGGGATTGAAGACTTGTTTGCCCGTGATTTCAGATGCGATGTTTCCAAACATAGAAGTAACTTTATCTCCCACACGCCCGATGTCTCCGAGAACCTTGAGAGGTGTATTGGAACCATTTCGGCGATGTCCAGTCTTTGCAAGAACAGCCTCGATGGTGTCGTTGATGATATAGTCTTCTTCAGCAAACTCTGGGCAGTATGTCGGGAACAGAGTCCGAGATGCATCATAAAGGAGACCGAGTAGGTGTATGGTATGCTTCGATTCCTTGATTCTCTGGTCGAATGAACGTCGATGGTAATTTATACTGATAAGTTGGATGACCATTTTCTCTCCAAGCAAGAGCAAACTGGCAATAAGCAGCGGTACAAGGATGTGTGCCGTGATAGTAAGCCACTTTGGGTCCCTTACGACACCGGGAGGTAAGGGATCTTTATTTCGACCGTTGAGCGTATCCGAGGTAAGGGCCGTAAAGGTAAGCAAAGAAGTCACAGCCCAACCGACCAAACTGAGCTCAATTTCCACTGCCTTCAGGATGAGAGCATACTTTTTGGTACCCGAACTGACCACTCCAATCAAAGTCATAAACAACCAAGGGACGAACTTGGCCATGAGCTTCGATATCCAGAGTGATAACCAGACAATTTCGAGCCAGAGGAAGAAGAGATATGTTCTGACTCCAATGGCATTGGTAATATAATCATCCTTGTTTGTTACTGCGTAGTAGACAACTGGGACTGCTAGAGCACTTCCCACCGGCAGGACGTAGACAAAATATCGGGTTACGACCGAGAAGTTGACGATTTTCTTGTAGAATCTTCCAATGGCATTTATCGCGACCTCCTCGCCATCTGTGTTGACTCTTGTGGTGGGCTTTGGTGCTTTCGGGTCCTTTCGTCTACCCTTTGGACCGCGTTTGAAAAAGCCCTTCTTCTCTTCATTCTTGAATGTGTTTGCTGTCGAGAAGTCTTGGGGGAGGTTTGTGCCTTCGCCGGGCTTTCGAGCACCCGTCGAAGAACCCGAACGTCGTGGGATGGCCTGCATCTGGATATTCGAATCGTAGCCCATATCGCTTTCGCTATCGTTGTTGTCGAGGGGTTGGAAGCCCCGGTGGGAGAAGTTGGTGGGAGATCTAAGAGGTGACAGAGGTGCCCGTGGTGATTTGGGAGAACGCAATGACATTTGTTCGAAGGGGAATGATGCTATTCGGACTGTCGAGCTTGAATGATATCGTGGTGGGGTTGACGAGGAATGTTGATGCTACAATCTGGGAAGAAGAAATGAAACAGGAAGGAAAGAAGGAAGATCAATCGATTGGCGAAACGAAGGTATCGAGAGGATCGTTGATCAGCACCGAAGAGAATGGATCCGCTTCAAGCGTGCCGCCTCTGTGGGTAGAAAGGACAACTTATTCCACGCAACGAACACGAGGGACGTGTTGGTGCGGTGCGGTGCTTCTTAATGGAAACGAATGTGGGCTTCGAAGGGGGTGGGGAGGGGGTAGGGAGTCTTCGAGACGACTAGAGAACCAACACAAGGCGAAGGAGGGTAAGTTGGTGTTGGTGTTGGAGAAAAGGAAGCAATTCAATTTTACCCCTTCTTCTTCCTCCTGGGACATCCCTGTCGCGTACGGCAGCAAGCGTGGCTGTCTGTGTGGCCACTGGCTAGCCTGGTTATTAACAGCGCCACAGGGGTATCATCCGCAAGGGGTACGGGTCCGGACTCCGTACTGCGAGTACGACCAACAGGATGTCATCGTGGGACCACAAAAGGACCAAAAGGAAGACGGCTTAGCATCCTTGGAGGCCAAGTTTCACTAATTTCAGGGGTTTGACACAAGACGGACATTTTTATGAAAATGGGAGAATTGGTCTACGCGATTTCATCATTCGGTGACTTGGTATCAATTTTAGTTGGTTTGAACTTTGGAAGATCTCAGAGATGACGATAACGTTCACTTGCCACCAATTCCAAGTTCAAAACATGTGATAGTGAGACAACCTTTCGCAGATTCATATCTAACTGGTTGTAGCGTGAATTAACGAGCCAGTTTGTGAAAATACGTTTAAAGTTCTGACGCTAATATCATCGGATGTTTGTTGGAGAGATCTGACGGTTGGTTGCATCCCTCCATACGTGTATGGTCAGCTAAATATGGAAGTTTTTAGAGCTCATTTCCGGGTACTCGTATGCACATAAACTCGTATGCACTCCAACAGCAAACAGTCCTCCAAGAGTACAGAGTTGAGACTTGACATTCATCGGCTGCTACAGCTGTCTGAAGGGAGATGTTCGTGATATGATATAAAAAAGAAATCATGGTAATATTCATACAACAAAACAGATATGATTGTTTCACAGCCAAGCAACCACCCACAACGGGCCTCTCAAGGCGAGCATGAAAAACCAGCCAATGAGTGGAGTTTCTACTCGAGATGAAACAAACTCCGAGGCAAATGGTGGACTTGGTACTGTATCGAGAAGAATCCCTTTTGGGGGTACAACTAACACATACCCCACGTTCAAACCGTCAAGGGTTTCTCCATTATATTATCCGTAAACCCAACTCATAACACTCGTTCTCGTACTCGCACACCAGCTAGTAAATCTGAAGTGGTTCCCCTCCATCTAGCACCACCTGGGTCGTAGGACGCGCTGGTAACTGAATTGGACATCTTGGGATTCTCTGCCAATTTCGGGATCTTTCTACCCAAACCCCGTACCTGAAACTATTGACACAAGAAGGATGAGAGCAAGTTGGTGCAACTGTGCCCCTCCATACCAACGGCAATAAACCTTTGCATATCGAACATAACGAAAGCAACTGACTGGCGCACGTATTGAACATGTCCGGATATTCCCCACGATCTTTCATCGAAGGATCAAAATAGAAACAAACACACAAACACCAACAGAAACAGAAACCTCGAGGCACAATTAAACCAAGCCGAGCTCGTTCGCGAACTCACGATATGCGGCCAAAATCCTCCAGGACCCTTACGTTGCGTTGCGCCTTCCCACAGCAGCAGAAGACAGGGCGCATGGAAAGACCTTGTCATTGGTTTTCTGACACTCGACAGTCCCAACAACTTGGACGACAGGTCGTAAAAGAATCTGGTGCCTTCCTTGAAAGAAAGGCCAAAGACCAAGACCCACCGATCGAACATCCGATGAGCCGATACCGATACCGATACCGGTACCGGCGCCGAAAAGCCGAATCCCAAAGATTCTGAGCCTCAAGCCACCCCAATCCTCGTCACCTCCATTCCACAACACCACCCAATCTAGCAAGCCACATCGAAGAACTCTTGCGTCTAGAGACACATGATGAGTACACAATCCACATCGGAACTTCAAGTCGACAGCATGCGTGCCAAAGACTTAGTTGGTGCGCTACAAGCCGTCTCTCAACGCGTCATCAAAAGTGCAAATGGTCGAAATGTAATGTTTCACTCGGTCATAACCATCACCTGACCTTCTCCCCTTGCTTTTGGAATGAAAGCTGATGAGAAGAATAGGTAAGATTGGTAGCCGTTTCAAAGTTGAAGCCTGCCTCCGATATTTTGGCTCTTTATCAAGACCCCGATGTGAAGCAAGTGCATTTTGGGGAGAATTATGCTCAAGAGTTGATGGAGAAGGCTGAGATGTTACCCAAGGATATCAAGTGGCATTTCATTGGAGGTCTACAAAGTAGTAAGTGAGAGTGACTTCATTTGTTCTCTTCTTCTCCATTCATTCAAATGAAAGAGCGAGTTTCTGTAATCCTCTTATCAATATTGCTATGACTCTATCACGGACCCTCCAAGCCACACCATGTTAACGATCCAACAGATAAATGCAAACCGCTAGCATCAACAATCCCCAACCTCTTCTGCGTCTCCTCAATCGACTCGGAAAAGAAAGCCACCCAACTGCACCTCGGCCGCTCAACCCACACCGACCTCCCCCCTCTCAACATTCACATCCAAGTCAACACCTCCGGCGAATCCGCAAAATCTGGAACCACGCCTGGCCCGGAAACCACCGCACTGGCAAAACACGTCCTATCAAACTGTCCCTCGCTCAATCTCCTCGGACTAATGACCATCGGTGCCATCGCCCGTAGCAAAGAAGCCGCAGCCGGAAACGAGAATGAAGATTTCGTCCTCTTGAAGCAGGAAAAGGAGCGTTTGGAAGAGGACTTAAAGAGCGAGTTGGGAGGAAGAAAGTTGGAGTTGAGTATGGGCATGAGTGAGGATTTTGAGGGCGCCATTGAGATGGGGAGTGACGAAGTGAGAGTTGGTAGTACCATTTTTGGGGTTCGACCGAAGAAAGAGGATTTCAAAGTCAAGGGCGAAGTAGAGGCGGGTAAGTCTTGAAACTTTTAGATGGGCGTGTGAATTAGGAATAAGTCAACCTTTGATTCTCTCTCCTAAATGCTCTTTTTACATGTCGATGTAGGTAAATATGTTGCAGTAGACAACTCCTCTCCTAAAAGACAACTAAACTAGCTCTTAAATCATAAGAGGAATGATAAGAAACTTAGTACAAGCATAGGATAGATAA
Source organism: Hymenoscyphus infarciens (assembly GCA_001414345.1). Lineage (NCBI taxonomy): Eukaryota > Fungi > Ascomycota > Leotiomycetes > Helotiales > Helotiaceae > Hymenoscyphus > Hymenoscyphus infarciens. The sequence continues at coordinate 314,888 of LLCB01000016.1, read as the reverse complement.
ACTATCATAAGACGATAAAACTCATAATTAGCATCAGAGCTTTACTTGTTAATTACAGAATTACTTAACCACGTTACTACGTCATAGTATTAAGTATTAAGTATTAAGTATTAAGTAGTAAGTCTAGTAAGTTAAGCTATTAAATTATATTATTCAAGAAGATTAGAATAATTAAATCAAGTAATTAAACTCTAGGAGAATTTAAAAGTATAGAGTATTAGAGCTATATATAAGTAAAGTTTAATTAATTAGAAAATCGTAGATAATATAAATTATCTTAAGAAACTTTAAAGCTTGAGTATAGTAAGTCTAGTAAATCAAGTAATTAAACTCTAGGAGACTTTAAAGTATAGAGTATTAGAGTATTAGAGACTTATATAAGTAAAGTTTAATTAATTAGAAAATCGTAGATAATATAAATTATCTTAAGAAACTTTAAAGCTTGAGTATAGTAAGATAGAGTAATAGGATTAGTTAGTTATATAATTAGTGAAGAAAGTATATTAGAGTATAGCGTAACTAAGTAATTTATTTCTTAAAATAGTGAATTCTCTTTATAAAATAGGGAATTATAAGCTATAATTCACTGAAATAAAACTAGTCTAGGTGAATTAAACTATTAATTACTCGTAATACTAAGCTTTTAAATTCTTAAAAAGAATATATATATAGCGTAAGCGAGACTTAGAAGGTCGCCCGTTTTTCCCGCGTCATCTTCCCTACTAATACAAAACACGATAGATACTTATTTACAAACAAAAAAATATATCGTAAATCTGTTTATTCTAGCGTTTATTGACTTTTACAGGTTTCGACTACGGGTTTCTATCGATGTAATAGGCGTGTTGAACAGCTGATAGGCATAAAAAGTAGTAGTAAGAACTTTAGGCTCGTAAGACTTACCTGTGTAAATTATCCTTATAATGAGAAGACTTTCAAACATGAGTGGTGGTGGTTTTGTGAAAAAAGCAGTATTTTATAATAAAGAGGACAATCATATTAAGTTTTATTCAAGACCCATTATAATATAAAATAATTTTAATATACAAAAAGAAGCATCTACGTCCTTATCCTGGGGTTTTCCCGTACACAAAAGCAATAACGATATTAACAAAAAAGAACAAACACCATGACCACGGGGAAGTGGACTTCTCCTACTCACTCCCAAGCTTCTTCCTCCTCCTAACAATCGGCAATTCCAGCATTTCTCCCTCGCTTTTCTCCCAACATCCTTTCCAGCGCAAACTTCAAGTCTTTGTTCTCCTCCAATGGCACCCCCAGGCGTTGTTCTAAAACATTGCGATGAGGATGGTTATCCAAGGACTCTTTGATTGAGTGGTATTGAGTGCAGTTGCAATCAATGCAACTGCCTTGATGGCCGATTTGAAGAAGAGCATTGTGAACGAATGTGCGTTGATGGATGATGATTGTTTGTATGTGGGATGCTTGCAGTGGTAAAGGTACCGTGAGGTTCGTATTGCGATGATGAAACAATCGAAGGAAGCTTCGAGATTTCTTTGCAGCTCGCGAGACTGGTAGAATGTGATCTGGCTGATGCTTCGGAATCTAGTCGTACATAGCATCGAATGCAAGGCGGGTATCGTTGAGAACGTAGTCGGATGTCTCGATGAAGGCGTTCTGCTAATGGTATCCCTGAACTCTTGTTAGATGTGCCCATGAGACTCGATCGGGAAACATTACTGCGTGTTGAAGAGGATACGGACCCTGACTTGGATGTCTCGTCTCGACCCGTGAGAACTTGGGAGAAGAGACTGGACTTTCTGATCCTGAATCGAGACATTCTCGAACACGGTTGTAAGTAGAAGAACTGGAGTCGGAAGACTTCTGACCAGTCAATGTGGCCTTTCCTCTTACGAAGAGGTTGATCTTCTTGGCTTCAAGAATAAGCGTTGCAAGTCTCCGTCACAGAGAGGCGATGTTGGTTAGGTTGGGTTGGGTTGGCTTGTTGTTTTGGCAAGTTTGATTTGGGGGGACGATGAGTTGATATAGAGCCCAGTGGGTTGGTGAGGAAGGAGCAACTCGGTAACCCCCCCATTCATGGAAGTGGTAGGTAGCTACCACCTAGGTAAGGTGTGACTTTCTCACAAAACGGGAAGGCTCGCTTGAGGTATCACCTGACCTCGCCTCCTTTCCAAACAAAAGTGGTGAGCTTCAGACTTTGGCAATCACACTCACAATCCTCTCTAGCACCCATCTGTATTATTCTAACCTTGATATTTTAAGGGAAGTAAGACGAGTTGCCAATTCCGCCGAAATTTTTTGGCGCAATCCTTTTGCAATGAGAGCAATGACAGGATCTCTTACCAAGTAAATGGGTTAATCATCAAGTCAAAACTTACAATCACACCTGTATGAGTCTCGGGTTTCTAAAAATATTGGGTTTTATTGTGTTTTTTGTCCAAGTCGAACATGTTGTATTTTACATTAAGTATATCATCACATCCCAAAGAATCATCTCCTCGACTCCCTTCTGCTGCCCCGGCTCCGGCTACGGCTTCTCCTACGCTCACGATCTCTGTCCTTGTCCCGGCTTCGACTTCTGCGTCTCTCACGATCACGGTCCCTACTACGACTTCTGCGTCTCTCGCGATCACGGTCCCTACTACGACTTCTATCACGTCGAGAATCTCTCCGATCGTAATCACGCGAGCGACTTCTCTTTCTATCACGGTCCCGATCACGGTCTCGGTCTCTGCTTCTATCACGTCGACGGCTTCGGTCTCGAGATCTCGATCGCTTTCTCTTTGCATCATCACGGTCATCTCTCGTACGACGATCGCGGTCTCTGCTTCGTTCTCGTATGGCGTTGCTACTGCGATCAGCCCCACCTCCAGGTACATAACGGTCGATGCCAGGAGGACTTGTTGAGCGTTCGATGCGGCTGCCTCTTCTGGCTGTGACAGGTCTTGATCGACTTCGTTCGGTCCGAGAACGTCTGCCATCCCGCGAAGAACGGTCATCACGGCGGTCATCTCGGGATCTTTCATCGCGAGGTTTCGAAGCAGCAAGTATGGCTCTCTCGACGTCTTTAGCAGGACCAGTAGGAATACCATCTTTTGTTACTGCCTTTGGTTTGTTTCGTTCTCGCTCCCAATCAGCATAATGTAAAATCTTGCCAGCTGCTTCGGCCTCGGTTCTAGCCTTTTCCCATGCCTTTGCTTCTGCCTCTCGGTCTTTGATGCCTTTGACCTTTGCAGCTTCCTGTTCCTCCCTACTGACTCGAGGGCTCGTGTAAATATCATGCTCTCTCTCGACCCGACGATCACGACTTCTCGACCGAGAACGATAGCTTCTTCTTCTATCCGCACGTGAGCGTGACGGGGAACGTTCCCGGCGAGTGTCTCTGTCGTCGCGAGTCCTGCGATCTCGGTCCCGGCTATCACGTCTTCTGCGACGATCGTCTCGATCCCGACTATCACGGCGTGGTCGAATTGAATCCCGATCACGACTGTCTCTTCTAACTGATCGAACAGACTCTCGGTCTCTGCTTCCATCATCACGGCGACGGCTTCTACTCCTAGATCTCCGATCAGATTCTCGGTCCCGGCTCCTACTCCTACGAGTGCTGCGTCTTTCACGACTTTCCAATTTCGGCTCTTCGGTTGATTTTGGGAGTGGTGTCTTGAAACCATCAGCATCTACTCTAGCTGCTTTTGGTGCTGTTGGAATTTTCTTGACGTCAGGTGTTTTAGCAGGCGAATCCCGAGTGATAGGTTTGATGGCGGATGCTGGCATAGTCTTTCGTGGGGGCGGCGCGAGAGTCTTGTCAATGTCAAGTTCCAATTGATGTCTTGAAGAGCGTTGAGCGACCTTTTTGCCTTCCTTGAGAAGATCATCCAAAGCTTCTTTCTCCGCTTCCTTCTCGAGTCTTTCGATTTCCTCCTTCGTAAGTTCGGGTTTCGAGGGTGCTGGAGTTCTGTTGTCTCTGTCTCTCGTGGAGATTGAGGGCCGTCGAGGTGAATCATCACGTCGCCTATGTCGATCGTCTCGAATGCGATCACGGTCTCTGTCACGGTGGCGATCGCGGATATCTCTGTCCCTATCCCTATCCCTATCCCTCTCCCTATCCCTATCCCTATCCCGATCCCTCGCCCTGTCTCTATCTCTATCTCGTTCTCGTTCTCGTTCGCGCTCCTTCTCTCGTAAGGCTCTCTCCTCTTCCTCGCGTTCCCGATCAGCTTTGCGCCTAGTCTCACGCTCCTGCCGTCTTGCCTCGTGCTCCTCCTCCTGCTGTCGGCGCCTTTCCTTGGCAGCATTTCTTCGCTCGGCTTCTTCTTCGTCCGCCTTTCGATTGCGATCAATTCGTACCTGTTCCCTGGCATTTCGTCTTTCGGTGGCCTCGGCTTCGTACTGTGCGTCGGTTTTGCTGCCCCTCGCCTGTTCCTCATCTGCGGCTTCTTGACCAATATCCTTGGCGCGGATTGCTCTAATACCAACTTCGATTTCTGCCATATGCTTATCCAAGTACTCGTCGATCAATGATTCCGCATCCTGATAGAGGTGGGTTCGTTCGACGGCGCCTTCGAGTAGCAATGTAGCTTTGCTTCTGTCGAGCTTTAGAAGTTGATGGGGGTTTTTGTCGACCTCAGACTCAGCGACTCCAAGAAGTTGTGCTTTGAAGGGGGTCTCGAAGTCCTGATGATTATGTTAGCATTGCGATCGCATATTCCAGGTTTGGAAAGAGCCCACGTTGTTTTCCATGTCCTTCCATATCTCCTGTCGCAACTGATCGTAGCCACCCTTCTTCTTGTATCGATGCGCAAGTCCATCAACTTCGGCGCGGACAGAGGAAGAGAGCGGAAGGTCTGATGCCTTTAGCTTTTTTCGGTTGGCGACCGGGTCGTCAGGATCCTTTGAAGGCGGCATTTTGGCTCCAGGTTGTACTGTCAGCCAACAAAGTTCTGGTGTGCATAGATCTGGGTATTGCCAGCAATGATGGACATTTACAGATGCCCCTGCCATGTTGCTGCAGCGGGAGCTAGGAGGATAGTTTATCCGGTGTTCCGCCGCCATCTGTTATTTGCAGGTGTTGCAAGATGAGGGGCGAACAATAATGATGAAGGGGAAGGCAGGGAAGGTGAATTAACGGAACATGACTTGCTATTGGTATTCTCAGCGTTGTCAGGTTTCACTTGGTTATTCTAGTTGAGTGTAAGTTTTGCTGTTCAGCCTAGACCAAAGGAAAATACTTTGAGACCTCTCATCACTTTTATATGTTAAACTTAATAGAACTGGTAATTTGGCTAATATTTGACAGTAAAATATTTGAGAAATTGTCAAAACTTGCTTATCATTGTACATAAAGCCCAATTTGAAAAGGAAACTACCTAGGTACTAGGTGCATGCCATGTATACTTGAACTTGCTACTCTAGCTTTCAATTGGAGGTACTTGAAGAAAACCTGAGCTCTAGTTTCTATTTCAAATTGCGTAACACTCTCACTAATATAGGTACTCATGGTTTTTGCCGATTTGAAATGGCCCCAAATTCAGTGTTGAGATGGGAATTTGATATTATCACGTGATAAGGAAATTGCGGAGCCTCCCTCTCATTGCACAAGCGCAACTCACGACCTGCGTAGACTTCAACGACCAGACAACCATCCATTGAGGGGCAGCATTGAACATAATTGAACAGACAGCTCACCGAGTACACCCAGTGTGGTCGTCTCCTCCCAAACCTCCAATTACACACACAACACCACCAACAATGGTCCACAAAGTCCTCTTCTGGTCGGGCTTCGGTACCTTCCCCCCCAACCTGAAGCTTCCCCCCAGCTCCAGCTAACAAATTCCAGGCCTCGCAGTCCGATTCTGGCAACTCGGCATCGAAATGCGTCCCTTCTTCAATCGCGGTTCCCTTTGGGCATACCCATTATTCGCCGGTGTGGGAGGAAGCTTCGGATACTGGCTTATGGGCGTGGATGAGCGACAACAGTCCATCCTCGGAGCAAGACGACAAAACCTATTGGAGAAGAGAGCGCGGAGGGCTGAGCGGGAAAGCGAGGAGTCATAGGGAATACGGATTGAGTGGAGGAAATGGGAGAGGATTGTACAAAGCTATGGGGCATGGGATGGGAAGATCTTTTGACGCATGGGTTGTATTGGAGTTTTGCTCATGAATTGAAGAGCTTGCGGAACCGAAGATTTGTCAAGTCGTGAGAGTTTTGAGGGCTGAAAACAATTGGTTTGTCGACGAGCGTTTGTCGTTCCAATATCCCCATGTCGAGAGAGCCGGGCAAATCACAATTCATGACGCGACACTCGAGGTCTCAGGAAATTCCTTTCGGTCTGTACCGTTGTTTACGGGACGAATAACATGTCTTGCATTTTCCCTTCCGCTTCAAACTGGACTTTACAAGCTTACAGCAAAAAACATTATCAATGAGAAAATAGGCAAAACGACTCATTTATTGGAAGCTTTTGGGTTCATCTACTTCATTACAATATCTTACACCAGGCGAGCGCTCCTCGAAATGCTATGCATTATGTTTTCCGGGGCTCGATTGACCCTTCACATCACCTGGTTTTCTATTGATTTCAATTACCCGAAGGGCTGTCAGAGTTGCCTTCCCAATACTCAAGTAGCTTCCTTGAGATATTAGAGTATGGTCCCTTGTCAAACGCCACTTCAACCCTGACTTTCATTCCCAAGCCTATGTAAAACTGGTACGGAAGTCGGTGGCACGTTTCCAGATTCCGTAACGATCATTTGAATGTATTCTGCAGGCGTGACATCGTACATTGGGTTGCAAAGTTGTAGGTGTGGGATATCCCTCCAACTTTCTAGGGCCCCGCCATTGATGACCAATTCGTCCGGTGGTGCAATCTCGTTATGAACAATCGAGTCAAGAGCAACCCTCTCGGTGAATTTTATTGTTTCGCAAAGGACGAGCACTGGCTTATCCATATCATTTGCTTCCATGGCAACAAGCGCAGTTCCAGCTCGAGAAAACAGTCTTCCGTTACTCATCATAGCATGAGCTCCGAGAAACACCTTGGTCGCGTCCTGGATATTGTGACTTAGCCCATTGGTGAGACAATACTTGACTTCAATTCCAAGGCCAGCCAAAGCCGCAGCCAAATGCTTTCCTTCGTGCAGTGGCCTCGAATCGACAACAATCACCCCAAATTTCTTGCCATCTTCGTGCGCCTTCACCAAAGCTTGTTGGACAATGCTACTTTTCGCATAAGTCAAGATCACATCCCCATCCCTAATTTTGTCCGCAGCGCTGTTCGCAATCACTTGGTCTGCAAAGGTAACTCTTTCGCGTATGAATATATCGATACCGTCGCAGAGTCCCTTTTTCGCCTCTGCTTCTGGGGTATCAATGTCGACTTTCGAAATCTCGAGTTTCAGCCATCGGATAGCATTTCCCATGGATATTGAAATGGGTCGACATGAGGAGATATATTCGATTTGCGGGGATAAAACGTGCGAAGTGAGGTGTCTCGTAAGAGTGTTACCGGGAGGTGTAGTATATGATTCAATTACCTAAGGAGCAAGTCAGAAGAAATGTTCAAAAAATATATGCAATGAATCATACCCTCTTAAATGCCTGCAGCGTTGCGACAAGTCTGGCATTGCTTCCGCAAATAGAATAATTGCTCATTTGAATTCCCAACGCCAGTACAGCAGGGTGCACATCCTTCCCCGCGCCCGCCAGACCCTTCATCCGTGGCTTGTAAAGATGTCTAAAGAACTCGACCGTCTTGTCTTCTTTCTTTGGGACCTCCGGAATGGCAATCGGTTTTTGCGTTCGAATGGGATGATCTCTCGAACCCGAAACAGATCCCCGTCTCTTTTGCTGGGGCTTCTGTGCCTTTGATCCATCCCCTTTCTGTGCTGTTGCTGGTGAGGATGTGGGTGGTGCTGGGGCTCCCACTTGCTTTTCTTGAGCAGCTTGTGCCCTGCGCGCTGCCTTCTCGGCAGCCTTTTGTTTTTTTATTTCTGCACCTGATAATTTGGGAGGCGCATCGGGTTGCGATTGCTTAGCAGGAGCTTCGACTGGCTTTGAAGGTTCCGCCGCTGGCGGAGCATCTGTGGAAGTCATCTTGGTGTTGTAGTTGCTGAAAGACAAAAGTATGACTCTCAGCCTGATTGCTGCAAGGGCCGGCAGATCTCCGGATAAATTCCACAAAGATGGCTTAGTAAAAGTGGCAGTAAAGACTTCAGGTTCAACCTAGCTCATTGGCCCGAGTAATGGAGCTAAATACTTGGGATAATTTAATATCTGTTCAGATAGCTTGGAACAACGAAGCTTGATTGTCTCAAAGTATTTGGGTAACATCTAGAAGGTGTGGCACAACGAGCTATTTACCGCCGCTTTTCTTGTCTACCTCCTTCGAGAGTCGTTATATCAAACCAATTCTGAATGATAGGGCAGGTTTTATCATACTGGCTCAAGACAGAAACATTATCAGAAGGTAATGCTACTTGGCGATTAGAAGAGATTGTCTGTTGGAGAGACTGCGAAGTAAAACCAAAGATCCATCAAAACAAGTATTTTACAAAGAAGGTCACCTTGGTGTCAACTTGGTCTTAAATATCTTAGATGGAATTAAATAACTTTAAAATTGAGCCACAGTCTGTCCCTTCTCACGGATTTGGCGAAAGAAAAGGAATCTGAGCGGGTATATCACGTGCTCACTTGCTAGCACCTGAATCAACTTTTCCTCAACGAGGCCTCAAATACTTGCACAACCCTCGATTTGAACAACCTCAAGATCCTAATTTCAAGCTCTCTTTCAGGAAGTAAAAGTAGCCAGACGAAAAATGTTAGAGTGGTTTCTTGCACGTGAGAGCGTGTGTTTTTCGCGTGCGCTATGACGTAGAAGAGGTAAACATTACATCACATTTTCGTCACATCAGTTTCACGCCGCGGAATATAACTCCAATACAAGTACGCGAGTATCTGAATCCTTTTCAAACAATCCACATCAAAACTTAAGACCTTACATACCGATCCACCATGCCACCCAAACGCAAAGCATTGTCGGAGACCACTCCCAATAAACGCCAGACGAGGGCTTCGAAAAAGGCCGCTGAGCAATCCCCCACGGCAGCTAAAGCCCAAGATTCAACTCCCAAGAGTTCCAATTCCGCGAAACCTCCAAAGAAAGGGGCCAAAAAACCGCCCGCAAAATCGAAAGATAAAGAAGAAACTTCTTCCAAAAAATCCGATGGTGGCACTGTAAGGCCTTCAAGAAGAAAGCACATGTGATTTCACCTAACTGACAAATAACCAAGTCGTTTCCAAAACCCTCTTATCAGATGCTCCAATGGCCCAACATTGGGGAATTCATCGACGACAAAGACCAGGACATGCCAAAGGATGGTGAGCTCCTAGATTCATGGTGTGACCGTGTCTCAGGTACGTCAGCATTTCGTCCCATTCTTTCTACTCCATTCGTTTTCCTGGCCAAAATTAAGCATTTGGATTATTCATGCCTTCAGAGAGGGCCATTACCCTCTAATATATCAATTGTACAGATGTGCTAACACTGCAATTGCGCTCGCAGACTTGGGTTTCCCCGTTTCAGAATTGGGAGCCACCGGCCTTGAGAAACTTTCCGATGAAGCAGAGAAAAGAGATCAAGATAGCCGAGATTTGCATATCTATTCAGACTGGACTGGATGGGGTGTGTCGGAAGTGATGTGCAATATGATGAAGGATTTCGACAAGGACCTCTCCAAAAAGACCACTAGTCCGCATAATTTATGGGCATATGTGGAGGCCTTCACTTGCTTTATAACTACTGAGGATTTCTACATGACATTTTGGATGGGTAAGTTCCCGAGTTGGTTTCTGTTTCATTCACTAATAGAATAAAGGCAATGAAGATGGCCCTGGTGTTGGGGAAATCATTAACATGATTGGAGTGATGGTGCTCACCTCATTGCAGAAGCTTTCTGAACACGATCTCCTCAAACCTGAATCTGATGCCAAAAACATTCCCATTATCTGTCTTCTGCTATTGGACTTTCTCAACGGCGTTGCCGCGGACTTTGATTGCAAATGGGCTTGCGAGGTAGTTCGTCTTTGTGATGAAGCTGGAATTGAGCTCCAAAAGCATGTTAGAAAGCAGGTATCTGTCACTGAGAAGGATATTGAGGAGCTGAGGGAAGAATATGCAGAGAAAAAGGAGGCTAGCGAATGTGATCAAGGTGAGGATGGAGAGGGAAATGGCTATAAAGCTTTTGCTAGGAAGGAGGACTGGAAGCCCCAAGACGATTGGAATACACAAGCTGAGTATGGCGACGAAAGACTGTGGTATCGATGGGATTGGAAAACGGAAGTAAGTCTATCTCCAACTTGCCAACAATTTTATGAGTAGATAGATGCTGATTTACATATAGTTTAAGGAATTCAAGAAGAACCATCCTGGTGGAAATAAATTTGACTTGACCAAGAAGAGCAAAATGTTCTTGAAAGAGCACTCTCTGTTAGACTAACAGACGATAAGAAATGCCTGCAACGTCTGGATGGGAATCTGAATGGGGCTCTACAAACTTGTGTAATTGTATCACCATATTTTCTCGTCCAGTTTCCAATGTTTTGCTGCTTCTGTTGTCACCCAACTGAAATTCGGAATGTACTTTTCGCTGTCCTAAGTGCTATTCTCTACTTGGTGTGTGAGCTGGCTTGGACTTCGGCAAACCATCACCCGTCAACTATACTCGCTTTTTCTGACTTGGAAAAACAAGATGAAATTGGCGAGTGCTAACAAGCTACAAGTGGACTATGAAACTCCCCACCAGACTAGCACGACTGTTGAAGGCTGCTAGAGCGAATGCCACCTATTCACTATTTCCCGTTCAGCTTTTAAGTTTCCTCTCTTCCTTGGAAATTGCTGCAATTATTTCCCCTAGTCTTTTTTCTCACATTTGAGGTCCTCTCTTTGGTAAGCGATCATTCATGACAAGCCCATCTCCCTTTTCCACGGTCCTCCGGCAGCTATGTCGCATTCAGTAGTTCCTGGCTCTTCTCTCCAGAACCTCCTCGATCATATCTTTCGGTGTTGGTGGATAAAAGTCATTTTGTTCTTCATACCAGTCCATTCGCGACTCTCTACCATTGCTCATCCCAAATGGACTCCCAACTTGGCGCGGTGGTGTATGGGCTTCACTTGGCTATGCGCACGAATTAGCTACGGTCCAACGGAAAGATGTGCTGGTTCACGCATACCTTCGTCACCATGGCTTCCTTCTTTTCCTGTTCTAGGACCTCACAAGCTTTCTTCCACCACTCAGCCTCCTCCATCAACTTCTTGATTCGTGTTTCCTTTGCTTCCGCAGTGAGTTGTAGAGCCCAGGCCGTGATGATGAGGACGCTGAGGGTTGCGAAAAGAACTGTAATCATCTTGTCAGCTCGATCTCGAGCACCCGGGGCTTTGGAAACTCACCTCTGGATATCGTAATCCCACTCGGACTTCTCATGAACTTCTCGTAACCCAACCAACGAATGAACTCACGGTTCAACCATGTGATGCCAATGGCAGCAGGAAAACCGAGGAAAATGTACCAGAGCACTGCGTATTTTAGCATCCACCGATCGTTCCAAGGCAAGCCTTGACTAAACTCACCAAGTGCCAGCCCAGGGTGTCTCAAGTCAAACCATCTCAACTTTTCTGGTTGGTCGTTGACAAAAGTTGAGGCTCTCTCTTCTTGCTCGCTCTGGCCTCCCTCGTCCGTCTCATCCTCGCCATCGCAACCCCGGAGCTGAGACTCGGACTGTAACTGTTCCAGTATCTCGGCTTCCTCACTTTCGGCGCGCGACATTTCGATGGTTGGGGCTAAATTTGGGTGGTGGTGTTGGAGTGGGGTAAGCAGTGGTTGGATGTGGTAGACTTTGACGCGTCCGCGATAGGGTGTCGAAGTGGGTGGTAATGTGTTAATTTTTGAGGGTGAGGTAATTGAAAAGTGGCACTCGCTATTCTGAAAAGCTCCCATCAGCGAATGAGATTTTTTTTCTTTTGGCACTTGTGATGACCTGAGTGAATTTAGTCTTGATCGTAACCTAGAATAGATGCTCAAATCAAATTCAAGGAAAGTAGAGCACTTGAGTCCATTACGACCTCGAGCTGGTCATAGAATCAACTTGATACCAAACTATTTAATGCCACATTTTGCCCTGGACTTGATGGAGAGCTAGCGAGGTCATAAACTAGAAAACTGACCACTTATTTCAGACATAAATGCCACGATTCCTGACATTCTAATTTCGTCGTAAAAGCACTACTCAAGCAATGAATGGGATAAAAGTGGCATTTAAGTCAGGAATAAGTTGAACACGCGTTAGTAAGAAATCTGCAAAGAATAATCACGAAATAGCGTGTTGGGAACGAAGAGTTTCAATACTTGGAACAGCAGTTCAAAGTGGAGCAAGCAAAAAGGATAGAAGTCACAGATTTACAGCCCCGAGTGTAGCATAGACTCTCAAGAAATTTGCCTCCTTTTGAACAGTTCATCTCAAATTCCCTGGAGTTTGGATTGAATAAATCAACCGGACGCCCATTAAATACCTAAGAGCAAACTGTTTTTTTTTGTGTTTTAGGTGAGTGGTGTTAATAGCACTTTGTCAACTCGCCGGATATCTTGTGGGTACCAAGCCCGCCATAATATGTAATAACAACTGACTTCTCAGCAACCACCTGCTTTTTAAAAGCAGCATACAAAAGTCATTGAGAGCTATTTACTGTGGTTTGTTTGCTGTTTGGGCATTGATTTGGGTGGGTTGCTTTGGACAAGTAATCGTACACAAATTTCACAAGACTCGCTTGTTCTAAAACACTCGAATCGCTTGTTCTAAAACACGCGAATCGCTTTTCAACCGTTGCATATGCTTAGAGTAACTGTTTTGAAGTACCCAAGATAGTTAGAACAACAAGATATGTATGCAGGTACGAAAACTAAAGTATTCTTCTCGAAAGCGATCTAGGTCGCCTATCATATAATTGCTCAACAAACAACGCTCGGAAACACTTACTTTTTAGAGCAGTATACAAGATGAGTCGTAGTCTTCGTTTAAGTTGTATGAAAAGTTGAATTCATGGTTATTTTGAAAGTGGTGCTGCGCCGTTACTATAGTTGACAATTTTGGTGATGTCTTGGCTTGTTAGTTTGGTGCACTAGTACACCTTTTCGTCACGGTTAAACTTGATTGTTCCAAAATAGCTGGGCTAATTTTCGAATTGTCCCAAATGTTTAGAACAATTGATTCAAATTACTCGAGATGATTAGAATAATGAACGACATAGGCAGGCACGGACCAAAGGTGGGAAAAGTCACGAACAGAAGAATCATTTCAATTGTTTTTTATTATTCAAGACTAATTATACTACAATAAAATGGGATCTATGCCCTTATCCTGACTCCGAAGTCTGCTCCTGGTTCTGTCCCTTATACAAAAGCAATAATAATACACACAAAAAGAACCCTATGTCCTCAAAACGGTGGAAGAAGAATCCTCAGAAGATTCTGCTCCGTCTAAACCAGCTCTTCCAGCGCAATAACCCCTTTGCTGCTTTCCAACTTGCAACATCAGCTCAACCAATTGCTTGAGCTCCCCGTTCTCCTTCTTTAATGCAGCATTCTCCTCCAGGACAACATCCAGGCGTTGTTCGAGGCTTTTGACTCGTGTGCGAAGGGTTGATATTAGAGTGTCTTTGTCATTTGCCACAGCAGGAGAGCTGTATGTGTATGGTGCAACTCTCGTTCTTAGTATCTCGGCTTGTTGTTTGTTAGCGGAGATTGACTTTCGAAGCTTGTTGGGCGAAGAAGTGGTGGAGGCTGATGTTGATGGCTCGTAGAGTGCCTTCAAGGCCTTAACCTTTGTTCCCGACTTGTTGATCGTCCCTCTAACTTTCCCGCTTGTCTTGTCGATAGTCTCCTTGATACTAGCCAAGCTGGTAGTCCGCTTCAAGTTGAATCGAGACACTCTTGAAGAATGGCTATGAGTCGATGAATTTGACTCCGAAGACTTATTCTGACCTGTTAATCTGGCCTTGCTTCTGGCAAAAAGGCTATTTTTCTTTGGAAATTCTGGCTTTTGGCCATCTTGTTCAAGATCAGTTTGCAAGATGTCGACTTGGTTAGGGACGACGTCGAGACTTCCATAAGACTTCTTGTGTGCTGTCACGTTTGAACTCATCCGACGAGTCGGCTCGGAAGGTCCCATAGGACTATCTAGTTGCGAAGTACGAAGAGTGGCAATCTTTGTCAAATCTGCAATTGTTTTCGACTTTGAGCGCTGTTCAAACTTTTTGTGAAGTTCGGTATAGTTTGTTGATGGTGTGCCAAAAAGATTCTCGCTTCTTGACAACTTTGGTGTGAATTCTCCATATGGTCTGGAGAAATTAATTGGGGATTTGACTGGAGACTTTTGAATTGCAGAGTTAATAGCAATTCCAATGTGCTGGTTCTCGCTCTCGGAGATGTGCATTGGGGATTGCCTTGGCTTATCCTCGATGGCATGCGGTTCGATTGTGAGGCCTCGAGCTTCTGTTGCAGGTAGGCTTTGGCTCGATTTGGATTTTGCTCGAAAGGCTCTTTGTTTTTCGATTCGTTCTTCGTGTTTTTCACGGCGTATTTTATTAATCGCGCGAGTTTCAGAGCCGATACCTGGAAGTTATGATGTTAGCAGATTCACACAGAGGGTCGGTGTACTTACTTCGAATTGAAATAGGGGATTCGAGCTGTGAGTCGATCTGCTTTGGTGATCTTTCTCCCTTCATACCATTTTTGCCATTGTCGCCACCTTGGGGCAAGTCTAGCATTTTCAAAAAGAAAACCACATCGAGCCAGTGCGAGATCACCATCTCAGCAATGCTACCAGCAAGCTGTTTCTTCTCGTCAAGAGAAAGGAAACCGCTATCGTCGACGACGGGCATCTGTCCTTTACCCCTCTTGGATTTGGGAGAACTGATAGGAAGAACTACCAGCTTGCCTTTGGGGTGGGCGCGAGGCATGTTGTATTTGAGAAACTCTCCAATCAGAAGAGGACCAAAGGCGACTCCCAATGCCTCGTATCCCATCGAGTTTGCTTCAGGTTCCAGTCCTTTCATTCGACGTTCTGCCGCTTTTGCCTCTGCATTTTGGCCAACCATTCTGAGAAGTCCAAAGACTGCACAGATGAGATGGCGCCGAGACTTGAGATCCACAGTCAAAATTGCCCGTGTGATCAATAGAGCTCGGCAATGTTTTTTGGTTTTCATCAACTGAACAAGTTTCGTAGCGTCTAGTTTGGTGGCATCGAGCTCGGAATCGTTGAGTTCGTTATCGTCTTTGAAGTGACCATAAACATTGGCCAAAGAATGGAACAAATGCAGCTCGCCCAAAATACCACCGGGTAAAACGGAGAGGAATCTTTTGAAGGTCGAAGCAACATCGTGAACATCGCATTGGTATACGATATGCATTGGGAGCTTCGAGGTCTGCGCGGTTTGGTCGATGGTATTTTCATCTCCTTCGATGGAGGCATAATGGTTGTATAAGGACTCGATCATATTTTGCGAACCCAAGGTCTGGAATAAACCTGGGGTTTTGAGAGCTAAAGACAATGTTAATTAAAGCACAGACTGGGAGCTTGGAGTTGAACTTGCCATAATCAACAAGGTGTTGCGCTGTGGCAACAAGATGTGTTGGCAGCAACAAATAGTTGCAACGAACATTGTTTGGACCAAGAAACAGGAGACTATCACCTTGGATTCGTCCGAGTTCCTTGAGGTCTTTTCCCTCAATTGCGTCTCTTTTGCGGAGGAGGTTGCCACCACTCAGCGCGCGCTTCAATGTGTGTCCTTTGACATCTTTGATGTTGAGGACGGAGGAGGTTCTTCGAAGGTTCTTCGCAAGCCAGCTTTCTGGCTTTCCCGGTATATAATCGAATGCCTGTGATGAAAAGTTAACAATATGCGATGATGACGGTGATGGAGTTGGGTCACTCACGTCATAATCATCGATTATGAGCTCTTTGATGCCAAAGAGCGAGGCGCATCGATTGTAGCCATCGATTTCGAAGGTTCTATCGGATTTGGCGTGATGATCGATGAGTTCAAATGCATAAGGTCTGCTACCAAAGGCATTGAATCGTCGAAAGAGGAGGCGTGTTGTTATTTCACAATCCTCTGAAGACATTGTCATGAGGATTGAAATCGAAGGACGCTTCGATTGCGTGGTATTGAGTGCAACTGCAATCAACGCAACTGCCTTGGTGGCCGTTTTGATCAAGAACATTGTGAATGCAGGTGCGATTTGAATTGAAGGTTTGAACTTTGGTGATATGCGGGATGCATGAAGAAGAGAAGGAGCAGTGATGAGAGGAGGGGATGATAAAGATGCTCAGGAGTCCCGTGATTTCAAACTTTAATGCCCAGGAGGCTGGGGCAGGGAAGGGTGTACTTGTGTTGAAGTTCCCAATTAGGAAGGGACGTCTTCAACTCCCCTCGCTTAACCCCTGCATTCCCTGAAATTCCTCCATCAACTCTGTAGCAAATCCGTTGTTTGATAAATCTCAATTGCCCGAACGTTCTGGATTTCCCGAACTCTTTGGATGCGTATTTTCCAAAATAATCCAACTGGTTACGATAATTCAAACTCATCATCCCAGACAGGTAGGACAATCATTCTTTCCGGAATTACCGACCTGCAAAGCTGCAAACACTGCAACAAGTTCATTTTACGCTGGACGATAAATGCGGGGTTTCATCACAACTGCTCCAACTCTCTGTGCTATGATTCAAAATCACTCCAACCGTTTAGGATAGCTCAACTCATGAACCTAGGTAGACAGTTTGAACAACTGAGAGTTACCAATGGTGGTTCTTCCCTTGCATTTTAGAGGAGAAGCCCTCAGCCCCAAAACCCTGTAACCGCTGCAACTGGGATGGCTACCTCAACAGCCAACCTTTGTGTCTCGTATTCGAGGCGTCCCAACCATCTAGTTGTGCCACCGAAATGTGCGGCTAGGGTGAAATACAGTAGTTGGCTATTGTGGGTAAGGCCGGTTTGGTCATGCTCCAACATTGTATGTGTCGTTGGTAATACATATGGAGGACTAGGGTGTGGACTGAGGGGAGTATGAGGACCCAGATATCCCTGGTGAAAAAAGTGCCCAATTTGCTTGAAGAGGATTGAGAGGTTGTCGGTGTTCCTGAACAATTGGTATCTGGACTATTCTTGTCTCTCCGGGTCTGCTCGGAGGTTTTGTTGCGTATGGTGGGATGGGTGATCCACGTCCACTGTCGGTGGACATGGTGATTGGCTTCCTAATAGGTTCCGATTGTTGATGGCGGATCTCTGGGATAGCGGTGTTGACTCCTTGGGTATGAATGTGGTTTGTGATTTGAACATTCTGGTATAGATTTTGACCTGTCAGGATTGACTAAGTGTAGTTCTATTCATACCCAGTTAGGCTTGAAGAAAGGAACAAAGTCTGATTCGCATCGACTGCCGAGCAGCAATGCCTTCTTCGCTTCACTCGCCGTCATAGATTTTGAGATTCTCCCCAATCCCACCGCCCGTGATAACTTTTGTTCCGCCCAGGAGAGCCCTTCCTTCTCACAGTCTTCCTTAGAAATACGTGGGATGCCAAAAACGGAACCACCCTCTTCTCGGAGTAGAAGATTAGCAACAAACCGTACCCCAGCTCGCAAAGGGACTCGGATAACGTCAAGGAGCCCTATGTCCTCACGTATTGCCAACGGCAACGCTTCGCCTTTTAACGCTTCGCCTTTTAACGCTTCGAAGTTGATTACGGCGCTGAGCCTATCTTCCTTGCCGGTTCGAACTAAGAGAATGCTTTGGTGTTGAGCAACGTTGGCGGAGTGACGATGGCCATCTGCTGGTTGAACGTCGTAGGCAGAATCTACGAACTTGTATTCATCGAAGACAACTAATAATGCTTCGCAAATTGGGTGTAATCTAATGTCTTTTGGGTCTATGATGGCGCGATTCTCGTCCTTTTCCAACGAGGCTCGAACCTGAGAACATATATTTTCGTGTACCTGGAGTATTTCTGGAACAGGCTTGGCAACCTTTTGAGGAACACTTATAGGTATAGCAAAGAAATCGTCGAGTTGAAATTGTGGCCTTCTAACTAGAATCTCTGTCTAAATATTCCAAATACATCCTATGATCGTAAGCCCGTCTACATCCCCTTGGTGAACTGTTGCTGATTCCATCTAATAGAACATCGTAGCTTTATTATAAAATAGCTCTGTCTGAAATGGGAGACAAGGCGTTTTAGGGACACTGAGGAAGTCCTTTGCGTTTTTCTTTGAACTTGTAAGTTGAAGCATTTTAGTTCGGAGGCGTCGTGTGTCGGGAGGTGACCATATCTCCTGCATTTCTAGTATATGTTCGTTGCGTTCAATTCTGGACCAGTCCTGTTCCAAAATAACGTCTGGTGCGAGGTTTCCGTTGAACACTGAGGCGGTTGCTTCGGAGACCCGACATTGATCCATGTTGGGGGCGATTGCTAGAGATGTCGTTGGAATTAATTCTCTATTTACCAAAATTGAGATGTGATCGCAAAGTATTGTTACTTCGACCGTGGAGCGTGAAATTGATGAGTAGAAGAGTATAAGAGAATAATGAAGGGTGGGCAGGGGCAGGTAGTTAGACTGTAAGGGTAATTCCGTCGTCAATCCCCCTAGTGCATTTTTAGTGGGACTCTTGGATTCAAGAAATGATCACAGACCACTTGTTTGATATCGCGATACTGAGTAACTCAAGCACGTAGCCGAGAGTGAAGGATCGGTCAAACTCAGGTACTGCTTGGAAAAAGAAAATAATCCCAGAGAACCAAATGAAAACCAGCACTGAAGAACAAAGCAGAAAGGCATAAGAGAGCAATTGGCATGCAATGTGAATAGAGCACCATAAATTATCTCGCGCCACAGGCGGTTCAAGATCTAAACATGGAAGCGATGCTGAATATATATCCCAAGTCTACCTGCCTGGCGCGATTCAAAGAAACAATGGAGGATGGCTCTTGATTGTATCTACTTGCACTGCCACTTTCTTGTCTAGCGTGAAGTATTCGCCCAAAACCAAAGGACGACAGAAAGACAAAATGGTATTAAGGAAGAATGGACAAAAGAAAAAATCTATGAGTAAATGCGTCATGTATGCGCAATTCGCAGTCCCAAACCTACGCCTATTTCGCCCTTTTCGCTATGCAACGCCTCTTCTCCGTGTTCGTAAACGTCATCATAATCCAACCATTCATACTCTACTCCTCGTCAGCTCCGTGCAAAAGAACATATTTCAGAATATCCGAAAGAGATATGACCCCCTTCAATCGGTTCTCCTCGTCGATGACAACCAATCGGTGAACTCGGGATTTTCGAATGGTATCGAAGAGTGAATCCAGCCGATCCTCCTCACTACAGGTGTAGATCCCGGCAAAGTCATCGGCTCGTTTCGACAGGGCATCTCCCACGCTTGTAGTGAGTTCTTCGTAGGCTCCACCCTTGATGATTGAAATCACATCGACGGCCTCGAAGACATTCAAAACACGGTTCTCTTCATCAACGATGGGAACACTCGAGATGCTGTATTTGACCATCATATGGATAACGTCAATCACCCGGGTGTCTATGTTGGCCGTTTGCAAGTCACCATAGCTGCCAAGACCGATTTCCGAAACAGTTTTCTTCAATTTCTCCGTTTGTGTGACATTGACAGCTATGAACTTCAAGATGCGGTATTGTGTAATGACGCTGACAACCATCTCGCGCCCGGTTTCATCATCGATATCGACCAGTGGGATTCTTCGGGCGCGTGTCTTTAGCATCTGCGTACATGCTTCGTAGAGAGGTCGTGCGGGATGGACGGATAATGTTTCCAGTGGGAGTACACCAATCGCTCTCTCGATATCTAGGTAGGAATCAGCCTAATTCCGTTCCATTTTCTTCCTATCAGCCCTCACCTCTCAAAGCGCTCAAGCGGAACTGGTCTATCTGGTTGAGGGCATCGGGATTTTGCCAGTAGTACTGCACGACGTTTATGTAATCGGAGGTTGTGAGGAGACCAGCGAAGGTTGAGGTATGCGAATCCCAAAGAGGGGCAGAGACGATTCCTGCGATACATCGTTAGCACCGCATGCGTGCCCAAGTGGCGGAGAGATTGTCTACCATTTTGGAGAAGAATCGTCAAGCTCTTCTTGACGAGCAGATCGGTGTTGAGGATAATGAGTCGAAAGGAGAGGGGTAGCACATCGTAGCTGGTTCGGATCTTGAGGAAGTCTCGGATCGCTTTCTGCCATGCCCAAAGCAATTAGTCTTTTCTACTCGAGTACCCATCCCATAAGGGTGCCGCCACACTGGTAACTGGGTTGTGGCAAGTAATGCGAGATCAAGGACCACGTACCAAGCCGCTCTGTTCCTCCCTATCCACGGAGCTCAACGGTCGGTCTTGCATTGCGCGGGTCTGAGCTGGTGAAAGGAAGGTCGAAGGCCGGGCGAAATCCGTTTGTGCTGCCATGATAGAAGGCGTGTTTGGTGGTGTCGGGCCGGGGGGGGGGGGCGTTGCCGTATCGTATCGTAGCTGAGGCTGAGAGAAATGTGGGAGGGCCGCTTCCTGTTTGTTGTTGTGTTCTGCTTCTGCGCGGGGGAAGATCGGGGGGAGATGGCGCAGAGTATGGAGAGGATGGAGAGGAAATGGAAGAGTTCTCCGTAAATATATTCAGCGCATCCTGCAGACAACTTTCTGAAGCTCGAAGATCGACGTGGGGTGAATAATATAATTCACTGGCACAGTAAAAGTAGTAAAAGTACGGGGTAAGGTACTGTACTTCCATTGGTGCCCCGCCAATGGTTATCTATCCGGGCGCTATTCTACTTTGGGCAATTAAGTAATTGAACCAATCACAATTAACCGGTTCTTTCTTTTGGGAGTATTTCTCTCCTTGTGTATGTTTTTGCATGGATCATAGGTAGGTAGTCGAGATCAAAACAATCCTCGGCTAGGCATCTGGTCAATCGAACTCGTTTAAACAGCTTTGAGTTTCCGATTTGAGTTCTCTTGACAAGCTCTTTCAACGCTTGGCACATTTCTAGAAAGGCAAGATAAGCCTACCTATTACCTACAGGCTCCGAATCCAGGTTGACCTACTATCCCCCCCCCTAAATAAAATGTAGAGTGCACAGACATTTAGTAAGGCACAGCGGCCGTGCGCTTACATTTTATTTAGGGGGGGGGATAGTACGAATCTACTTTCTTGTTGCTTGTCGGCTGTCATTCTCGCCAGCTCTCGTGCTGTGGAACCCACCTCCCCGATTCCAGAAGGCCAGAAGTTGACCTAGTAATAAACGGATAATGTATCTGTACAGATCGGTTGTTGCTAGTAGCATATGAAACTATCTCTTATTGAATATCTATCAAGAATCGAATCTGCGAAAGAAGCAGAGCCTTGGGAGTTGACAGTTAATTAGACTCTTCGTTTGTGCAGCAATAAAATGCCAACTCCCGTTAAGTTGATTTATCAGTGTACAATAATTTATCAGTGTACAACCTTCTCACCAGTATCTCTGTGTGCTAAATCCAGCCACTTTCTCAATGAGCCACGGACAGTTTGAATCGAATGTCTCAAAGAGCCCCATGTAGTGTAATTTGTAGGCGAGTTGGGGCTTATGGGTCACATTTCCCCTTTCCGGTCCTTGGTAGCAGGAGACGATGTTGTAATTTTCTGTTTGTCTAGATTCAACATCCCCTTGAGTCGTCTGACTCTTTCACCAAGCACCCCCGGGCCGGAGGGTTGATAACGAGCAGGTGACTTGAGAGTTGTATTTGCCCGGCCGTTCATGCAGCATCGGCTGGATCGGAGCCGTATCGGAGATCAGACCGGGATGAGTGAGGCTTGGCGCAGCATGCACCAGCTAAACTGAACTCGCAATCGCTCAGAGCAAGGCAAGAAGAACCTTAGACCTTTCTATTGACGTTGGACTGCTCTTCCACCTTAGCTTCTGTGTGCGAACGACTTGTCCTTCATCCCCTTCTTCCTCGGATTCTTTCCACCGGCCGGCGTGCCTTTTTTCTTCTGTACCACCAACACCACCACCACCTTCGAGTTTTCCTCCCGACTCGATTTCTCGATACCTACTCGTACTCGTACCTACTCTACACACACTGCGCACCCGCGACCCTGTTTTGCTTTGTTGATCCCACGACTCTCACAACACCACCACCGAATATTGATCTCGATAAGAAAGCGCCTTCTCGTCCTGCGGGACTGAATTCCGGAGATGGGTGCCTGTAATTCTTCATGCTGTGGAGGTATGTTATGACTCTCGGGTCTGGGGTGATGACCCTCATGTGCTGATGCCTTCTAGGCAAGGCTCGGGATGGATTATACGAACCAGTGTTGGCCGAAAGTGAGAGGGAGGCAGTGGCAGATCTACTACAATACTTGGAGAATGTATGGATCCCTCTACACTTGTTTTTGCAAATGCTGATAACCATCTCAGAGGGGCGAAACCGACTTCTTCTCTGGCGAACCACTACGAGCTTTAAGCACCCTCGTCTTTTCCGATAATGTCGATCTACAACGCAGCGCAAGCTTGACCTTTGCTGAGATAACCGAACGAGGTACGTCTACATACACAAATCGCGATCTGGGTTGTGGATGATTCAAAAATGGGCGAAGGCTATCGATACATGGAGGCTCGCAGATAGCCTTGGCCCAAATTTGGGTGTGCAAGGGCTTGGGAGTATCAGGGTGTCCAACGCAGGAATAGACTGACCATCAATAGATGTCCGTGAAGTTGATAGAGATACACTCGAGCCGATTCTGTTTTTGTTGCAGAGTCCCGATATCGAAGTGCAGCGAGCAGCCAGTGCTGCACTTGGGAACCTTGCTGTAAACAGTGAGTACTGACCTGGTGGGAAATACGGCTTCCAATTCTAACTTGCAGTAGCCGAGAACAAGGTCGCCATTGTGCTCCTGGGAGGATTAACTCCCCTTATCCGCCAAATGATGTCGCCAAATGTCGAAGTACAATGCAATGCGGTCGGCTGCATCACGAACCTTGCAACACACGAGGATAATAAAGCAAAGATAGCGAGATCGGGAGCATTGGGACCACTTACACGCCTGGCAAAGTCAAAAGATATGCGAGTGCAGAGGAATGCCACCGGAGCTCTTTTGAACATGACCCATTCTGGTGAGTATCGGTTGAATTTATCATTCCAACCCAAGCTTATACGTAAAACCCTAGATGAAAACCGACAGCAACTCGTAAATGCGGGGGCGATCCCAGTCCTAGTTCAACTCCTTTCCTCCTCCGATGTTGATGTACAATATTACTGCACCACTGCATTGAGTAACATTGCCGTTGATTCCAACAACCGGAAAAAGCTTGCTCAGAGCGAGAACAGACTCATTCAATCTTTAGTAAACCTTATGGATTCTTCATCACCAAAAGTACAATGCCAAGCTGCACTAGCTCTTCGAAATCTTGCCTCGGACGAAAAATACCAACTCGAAATTGTCCGCGCGAGGGGTTTGGCACCTTTACTTCGACTCTTGCAATCTTCATACCTTCCTCTAATTCTTTCTGCCGTCGCCTGTATAAGAAACATCTCCATTCATCCTTTGAACGAGTCGCCGATTATCGATGCCGGATTCTTGAAGCCATTGGTTGATTTGTTGGGATCCACGGACAATGAGGAAATACAGTGCCATGCGATTTCGACCCTTCGAAATTTGGCCGCCAGCTCTGACAGAAACAAGGCTCTTGTCCTCGAAGCGGGCGCAGTCCAAAAGTGCAAGCAACTCGTACTCGATGTGCCGTTGAGTGTTCAGTCGGAGATGACAGCAGCCATCGCAGTATTGGCTCTGAGTGATGACCTCAAAACACATTTATTGAACCTGGGCGTCTTTGATGTACTTATTCCTTTGACCGCTTCTCAAAGCATTGAAGTGCAGGGTAATAGCGCTGCAGCTCTTGGAAATCTATCCTCGAAAGGTATGTTGTTCGAATATTCATTTTCCTCCAAGATGCTGACAGTTGAATAGTTGGTGATTATTCTATATTCATCCAGGATTGGACAGAACCAAACGGAGGTATTCACGGTTACCTCAAGCGCTTCCTTGCTAGCGGTGACGCCACTTTCCAACATATCGCTATCTGGACCTTGCTTCAATTATTGGAATCGGAAGACAAGAAATTGATCAGTCTCATTGGAAAATCTGAAGAGATTGTTCAAATGATCAAGAAGATCGCCGATACCCAAATCGAGTCGGACGATGAGGAAGAAGAGGATGGAGAAGGAGAGGTTGTCCAACTCGCTCAAAGATCCCTCCAACTTTTAGGTCAAGGCAACAAGACTTCACATATTGAGGGCTGAGGATAGCCGTGTTTTCGAATAGATCTTTTGTTTTGTTTTTGCATCTGGGAGTGGGAAGGCAAGGTGTTAAGGCGTATCAGCCAGGAAGTCACATTTTATAGTAGCGAGCATTGAAGGAGTGGGGAAGGTACAAGGCTGCCCCTTTTTGGTGGTCACGGCAAAGTAGGAAGACTCCAACGCTTTGTCATTCAGATTGCATTGATTTCCGTCTGACGTTCTCCTTGGACTTGTTACAACTCATACCGGGCTTTTTAGGTATTCTTCCATGTAATTTGATAGGAGCTTATGATATCCACCGCTAAAACCCGAAACTTGGGGACTTTGGTGAAGCTGTTTTAATTTTACATTTCTTCAGGCTTTTTTTAATACAAAATTCATCTACCTTTCCATGACGGGATTCAACCCATTTGTGACCCATTTTCTTTCACTGAATGGGAGGACTTTTGCAATGACCTTTCCTCTGATCAGAGCCATTGGCATGGGACCGAAATGTCTAGAGTCTCTCGAGTAGGGTAAGTTGTCTCCTATCACCCAACAATGACCTTTGGGGACCTAAATCATTTAGCTTGATTTCTCAACTAGAATTCTGAGAAACTCACCTGTAACATTTCCTGACTTCCACTCCCCGGAGTATCCCTCATCACATAATCACCTTCCAGGCCCAAAACCCGCTTGATGACTTTCCCGCCGGGTTCCACCACGCTATCGAACGTGACGACATCTCCGACTTGGACATTCCTCCCTCGACGGTAGTGTTTTGAGATTAGAAGCCCGTCCATCATTACTTCAAAGGTTGGGAGCATCGAGGCTCCCCAGGTGTCGCTGATTGCGAAGCCATGGGCGACGAAGAGGTGGAGGAGGAGGATTGTTCGGAGGGAGGCTGTGAAGAGGCGGAAGGGGTGGCCGGCGTAGGTTTTTGCGAGGTATTGGAGGGGGGTGCGGAGACCTGGCATTTGGTACGTGAGGGGGGAAGCAGGTGGGGGGAGATGGTTAGAGCCGGAGAGGTCGGGTTTTTTGATATTGAGGGTGGTCACGAGATGAGGTGTCAGGTGGAGGAGCTACTAGTACAGGGGGTTTGATGATAGCTTCTTCACAACGTCAAGCCACTCCCACGCTTTTGACAAGCTGTCAATCCATCACAGCCCTTCCGCAGCCCTCAATCCGCGAAGATGCGAAGCTCAAGATGCATTTCGAGTACAGCAACTGCTCTACGAAATATCTTCATCACCCCTCTCGAAGCCTCGCAGCCCAAACCATCACTCCTGCTTGTCCAAAAATGGCAACCCAAACCTCCTCTGCAATCTCACCACGCCCGACGTCCCTACGCCTACATGATAACCCCCAAAGAGGCACCCACTAAATCCCGGCTCCCCCGCGACTCCGAAATAACAACCTGGACCATCCTCCTCGTCGAAAACGGGGTCCTCTCGCAACCAAAAGCCACCCGCACCGTCCTCGCGCGCCTAGACCCCAAAACCGAATCCCTAGTCACAGTAGCAGAGCCCACCGACGCCCAACCGTTGCCGATCTGCAAAATCATCAACAAGGAGGAGGAATACAAGAAACTCCGCGAGAAGAAGAAGTCGAAGAAGAAGAATCCCGGGAAAACGGTGAAGACGCTGGAGTTGAATTGGGCGATTGATAAGGGGGATTTGGGACATAGACTTGAGAGGATGAGAGAGTTTCTGGGGAAGGGGTATAAAGTTGAGGTTGTGCTGGTGAAGAAGAGGGGGAAGAGTAAGCCGGCTAGTCAGGAGCAGATGGAAGGGTTGGTTAAGAGTGTTAGGGGGGCGATTGGGGAGGGGGGGTGGAAGGAACATAAGCCTATGGAGGGGAAGATTGGGGGGCAGGTTTTGATTTTTGCGCAGGGGAAGGTTGCGAAGGGGAAGGAGGGGGAGGTTGAGGAGGAGGATACTGAGGAAGGGGAAGATGGGGAGAAGGAGGAGGTGGGGAATTGAAGTGAGGGCACCAGGGACTGCAGGAATTCGTGACTATGTTCTCGAGGTACTTGCACTTCCAACGATTGTTCCAACTCCTTTGGAATAATAAAGATATCGAAATCTTGATTATTCCAGCGTTTTAGGATAACGGAATCGATTTATCGAGTCTCGGGTGAACAATGGGAGCAGCAGAGGAGAGGTGGTCAACTATTGGCCAGTCACGAATTCCCGCATTCCCTGGCGAGGGGATACTTTGTAGATTACTTGTGTAGATATAGATGAACATGTAAGCCCGCGGGTTCAATAGTAGGCTAGTGGCCGAAGCGGATTTCATAATGTGGTGCTTAATAGCAAAGTATGTTTAGTTACATCCTCAATTCCTTCGAGAGTTCTGCTTCAACAGGTCTCGAGCTAATTTTCATCTCCGCCGAGGAGTTTGAAAGTTAGCGGAACTTTGATGTATGTACATGAGAGGAGAAGAATTCTCTGAATGAATGAAATAAGAGCCTGCCACGAAACATCCCACCATGTAAAAGAGGCCAACGATGGTGTGCTGAACCCTCTCGTACAATCAGGTTTGATGTTTCCAGGCATCCGAACCAACCGCACAAGCTCCAGTTTACCCACGAAACTTTGCACAAACCGAGAGCCAGCCGAGTTGATGCACAGCTCGGCTCATTCTTCGTTCGTGCCAATCATTTCTGAACGACAATATGGGCCTCCTCGAGAACCAATCGCTCGTCACTACCTTCCGGATATTTGACCAACATGCCAGCGATTGAAAATGCAATAACTCCTGGGTTGTAGCCGGCCCTAAGCATGTGGGAAGTTTCAGTGCTGACAATTGAGCTCTCTGGTCCAGGTACAGAACCGGGGGCTGGGAACTCGATCTTGTAGGCCTCCTTACATCCGCGTGTAAGAAGAGCAAACTTTGCAGCACCTATACATAGCCTCACCAGAGCGCTTTCGTAACGAACCCACCGATCAGCTGTTTTTTCGATATCAGACCGGACAAACATGAAGGGTTCCATCATATCATGGATTTCGTGCGGAACAGATCCGGTAATCGGCTCTTGTGTTGAAAGCAATGCTGCACATTTGATTGTGCGAGTTCTCCACTCCACGATCTCATGTTCATGTCCTGGACATTCCCGTTAGCTATAGTTTTATTCAACCGGACGTTGCAGTCTTACCGGACTTGTTTCTCAGCAACCTAGTTTCAAATTCAACCAGTGCCTGTTCAATATCTTGGACTCCAGCTGACTTTAATCCGAAGCATGGCTTGTTCATAATCTTCTCCTGAAGCAATTTGAAAGCCATTGCCCGGAGTCTCTGTCTAAGCTCGGTCGAGTCCAACTTCCTTCCCCAAGCATCGTATACTCTTCGTTGATGGCCGTTTAAAGCACCACGCTGGAGGTCTAGCTGGCTGTTTTGATCTAGACGGAAGAACATTGAAACAAGATTCTCGATTTGGGCCCTCAAGTCGGCAAACTTCCCGGTAATGTCATCATCGCTAATTGCCTCGCTGTTGCCAGCTCCATTCTTGAGGACCATTTCCTTAAACCTTTGCTTTTGGTATTTGAGTTTGCTGACTTGGTTTTCAAGTTGTTCGATCCGAGTTGCCGAAGCTGTGCTGGAGTCTTCAAGTGCTTGATTGGATGTAATGATCTCCCTCAGACTTTTGTTTTCTTTCGTCAAGTTGGCTAGCTTATCTCTCAGACTTTGGTTTTCGGTGTGGATGCTCTCGGAGTCTTCAAGGTTTCCATGGGTTTGCTTCGCAGATTTATATCCTCTGAAGGCTTCGTTTTCTTCGCAGTCAAAATAGTCCGAATCTTCGTCAAATTTTCGTTTTGTGGTTTGTCTCGCAGTGTTCTCCTCTGTGGTGTGTTTCTCGAATCCGGACTCATCGCCATCGTTATAAATTGGTATACCATAACTTGCCTCATAAGAATCGACGATCAGTTTCTGCAAGGGTCAGATCTAGAGTTCATCAAGGAAGAAGTAAATCCAAATCCATTGACTGACCTTCAATGATCCAATTTCCGTCATCAACTCTTCCTTTCTTGCCGTGACCAAGTCGTCAATGTATGTTTTCGTATCCACGCTCAACATAGTTGAATGATTAATGATCATGGAGATGCACTCTTGAGTTCGGTCGGCCGGAGTTTCAGGACCCGGGGACTCCGTAAGGTCCAGGTCGATCTCCAGTTCCTCATGATCCAAAGGGCGGTCCGTTTTCATGAAGATCCGATTGAGATACCCTCTTTGAGTACAGATAGTAACCTGAAGATGCACAATGGCGAGGCAAAGTTTAAGAGTTGGAGCTGGAGCTTCACCTACTGGCGAGGATATTCGCGGTGTTGCAAACTCCAGAAGTTGTGGTGGGAGAAAACCAAAAACTCTTGGGAAATCTAAATCGTGGGCGGTGACGTGAATTAAAGGTGAGGGCGTAAAGGACTCTGGGAGACTCTGGAAGTCTCTTGAGTATCTCTCGCTTACCTCCACCTGGGTCACCCACCAGGGGTTGCAGGAATTCGTGACTGTAGTCTAAGGTACCTTCCCCTTTTGTAATTCTCCTAACTGTTCTAGAACAATAAACATAACATAAATCTCATTATTCTAGTCTCGTAGGATAATTAAATTAATTTTCCTAGTCTTCGTTGAACAATTAAGGGAGTAGTGTAAAGGTACTCTGCTCATAACCAGTCACGAATTCCTACACCCCCTGGTGACCTTCCCCACCTGCTTCACTCTCAAGCTCTTTTGCGTCATCTCAACTTTAGGAGAAGACCATCAAGGTATCATCTTTGACCTCCGTCTTCTCACACTTCCCTTTGATCTTGCAACACTCTCTTTTCTCTACTAAACACCTCAACCTACACCTGCGAACATGGCTCCACCTCCCGGTGATGATATTGATGAGCGTCTTGTAATCGCTCTGGACTTTGGTACCACCTTCAGCGGCATAGCGTATGCTTTTGCAAATGGCCGCAATCCTGAAGTCATCTCCATCATGGATTGGCCAGGTAAGACATTCCATGTTCAGCAACCTCACAATTCTAACGTCAAACTCAGGTCTCGGAGGCTACAAGCAACCAAAAATCCCCACCACCATCTGTTACGACCCGGTCGACAATTCAAAATTTACTTGGGGCGCCGAGAAGCATAAAGGCAGTGTCATTCAAGGCGTAAAGCTTCTTCTCGACCCTGACCAGCCCAAGCCATTCTACCTTCCGAAGTCAACTGCGAAGGCTGATATGAAGCGCCTCGGAAAAACTCCCGAGGAGTTATCTAGTGATCTCATTCGCGCTATGTTCGATCACGCAATGAAAAAGATCGCCTCTGGTGTTCCCTCGGAGTATTTGGAAATGTGCGAAAAAGTCTACGTCCTCACTGTCCCCGCTGCGTGGTCTGACAAGGCCAAAGACTCAACATTGCAGGTAAATGTCACCAACTTCGATACTAGGTCTCATGAGGTCTAACAAACACACAAGGCTGCAATGAAGGCTGGAGTTTGGCCAATTAATTTAATAAAGGAACCCGAGGCTGCCGCTCTGTATACTTTGCATGAGTTGAAGGACAGATCTCTTGCGGTAAGGAAGGGTTTTCTGATTCAGTCATTCGTGGTCTCACACACAAATAGGTCGGAGATAGTTTCATTATTTGCGATTGTGGTGGTGGCACCGTTGATCTCATATCATACGAGATCTCTAAGCTGGCTCCGCTTGAGCTGAAGGAGCTTGTCCCAAGCAAAGGTAATCCACTCATATATTCACTGTTTCGGGCTCCAAGCTGATGGAAAGCAGGCGGAATGGCAGGTTCACTTGGACTGAACATGCGTTTCGAAAGCGAAGTGAGAGATCTCGTAGGCGAAGAGGAATTCATTCGATTGCGAAAAACCACGGGTTACGAATTCGCGATGAAGCACTTCAATGACACAGTCAAAGTTGGATTTCGTGGTAACCCCGATGAAGAGTATCATATACCATTCCCACAAGCCGACCTTGAAGATGATCCAGCAAATAATCTGAAGCGCGATACTTGGAGCGTGAAAGGGCTAGTTCCAAATTTTGCATGCATACGAACCAGTCTAACAGCCTACAGATTTGATGTCAAAGCAATCTTCGATCCTCTGGTCGCTGATATCGAGCGTATGGTTCAAGAACAGGTTAATTTGGTAACAATCAAGCATAAGCAGGGCGACGGAAATGCCAAAGCAATCAAGGTACGCGAAAAAAAAAAATACTCTAGTTTTGGATCACTTGGCTCACGTTTCGTACAATTCTAGGCCATTCTTTTAGTCGGTGGTTTTGGCCAAAGTGACTATCTTAAGTTACGTCTCGAGCTTAATCATGACCAGATCCAAGTCATTCAACCTCATGGTGCATGGGCATCGATCGTTAAGTACGCACAAATTTGGTCCCGAGTCTCTTTCTACAATTTACTTACTATCTTTCAGAGGAGCTGTCTTGAGCCAACTTCAGCAAGAGGCCACGGTTGTATCCAGCTTAGCCCCAAGACACTACGGAGTTGAGGCGTCTTGCACATTTACACCGGGGGTTGATGATGGCCAACCGAAATACTGGAGTTCATCTCACGGAGAGTGGCGAGTTAGCAAGGTATGGATTTTCTGCGATCAAATGCACCGAGGCTAATGTTAGCTTCAGATGAAATGGTACATTCATCACGGCGAAGAACTCATGCGGGATCAAGTGATCAAATTCCCATTCATCACCTCCATTCAAAAGGGCTTCAAGAAAAACGATCTGGTTTTCACAAGCAAGCTTTCACAGAGCGGCGCAGGCGTTGCACCAAGTTATCCATCTGGTATGGTCACTACAAACTGTACCCTCATTGCGGATCTGCGAAGCGCAAACCGTAAGTCATTCACGAAGCGCTTAGGTGCCGATATTTTGACTTACTACGATGTTCACTACGACTTGGTTGTCAAATGCAAGCCCGCGATGCTGAAATTTTCTCTGGAGATGAATGGTAAGGAAATGGGAAGCGTTGAGGCAAAGTATGCATGAAATATTATTCCAAGTTTACGTAGAGAGGACAAAATGGTGGGTACAGACAGGATTCGGGAGCTGCTGGTGTCGGCTGCTGGTTAATGAGACTTTATTGTGCTTGGAAGGTTAATCAGGCTAGGAAATAAAATACTTTCTCAATATTCCGTGGTCCTTTACTCGGAAAACTGTTTCCTCACATTGAAATTTGAATCTTAGAAAGCAAGTTCTTTCTTCTTTGACGACTTTGTTCTAAACCTGTGAGACTCAACCCCGTTCATATGGCGTCTTCTCCTCCTCAAAATAATGTGACATCTCCAAGGCCGCTCTCTTGAATCCACACTTGATGTAAAATCCCTCATTCTTCTCGCCGCAATTCAATATCGTCTTGTAGCATCCGATTTTCTGCGCTACCGAATCGAGACCGTTGATCATCTTCAGTCCAAGTCCCTTGCCCTGTTGTTCTTTCATGATGGAGATTTCTTCAATGTGACCGATCATTCCAAGATCGTGGATACTTGGAGTATGTTAGCGATAAGTTCCGAAACTTCGCTAGCAAAGTTGCAATGAAATTTTTTGAGAGAGAGCAGCAAATCTATGGAGAATATGCCAATGGTTCCGAGATAGTCAGGCCGCGCTGTGTGAGTAAATGATATTGAATGTGCGAGCTTGACTCTCGCATGCCCTTTCAAGAAGCAGTTCATTTCTCCTCGAGCTCCTTCCAAGATAGGAAATGTAAGCATCCCGAGCTTTGCTCTGAGTACACCCACCCCCCTCTTTACTCTAGAAACTTAACACAATCTTAACTATTATACGAAAGCATCTAGGAGAATGGAGAAATTGGTTTCCCTATTCTTCTAAACCTTCTCAGAGAATGAATCTCGTTTTCCTAGACCCTTTCGCACAATATTTGCGAAAGCGGGTGTACTCGGTGAACAACCTATGTTTCTTACTTGCAAATCCCTATAATTGCTGCGAGCTCTCGCAAGAAACTGTACGAAATCAATTACTTACAACTTTCTCTCCACAACCAACACACCGGTCCCTACAATCTTCTTCTCTTCACTCTCAATCACCAGCACATAGTATCCCCCTTTTGCTTGCGTATCCATCCAATCATACCGCTCGTTGAACTTCTCCTCAGTTATATTCCCGATATGTGTCAAGACTTTCAGGCACTCGAGGAACCCTTTCGCGTAATCGCTTCGTTCTAGAGGGCGGATCGTGAACCCGGATGGTAGAGACGAGGAGACTTTTTCTGAAATGAGGGAAGCTGAGAAGAGGGGTTGCGGAGTTGCCATGGTGAAGAGGGGTTCCGGAAAAAGCGAGAGTGGGAAGCTCGAGCTTAGAGGTCTCGGGAGGTTGGACCGCGAAATAGAAAAGGGAGGAGACTATTACCAAGAGGACAAAAGATTGGACTGATGAAGTTGATCGAAGAAAGAAACGGCTCGAGAGGCTCTACAAACCACCACTTTGAGCCTAATCTCGCATAATGCACACACTGATCGGTCAAGCATGGGATACTTGGTGAAAGTGGGGGGAATCCCGTGATTTATGGACTTGTTCTACGTGGAATATACAGTTTGGTTCGAGACTGTGTCACACGTTACAGTTCTCGAACGAAACGGCTTCAATTACAAGCAAAAGTGGGAGTTATATCAAGAAAAGAGGAGGTTGGTCGTTGAAACCTCTCCAAAGTACCCCACACATTTCCTATCCCGAACTTACCGACAACCTCACCCAAAAAGCTACTCGTATTATTTCACACGCAGCAGTCGATACGGAGTCACCCCACAAATTCACGAAATGTAACGTTGTTATCTCCATGATTGGTCAAGAGGCTTTGATATCGCGCTTACCATCGCTTTCCGACCGGTTGGGGATCGTCTCCGGGCTTTAAGCTCAAGGATGTTGTTTTCGGGTTTGCTCACGAACCCACTCGCGTGCCTCCGCAGATAAGAGCTTGGAGTTCCTGATATTGGTCGACGCGGATCTCTGTTGTTGATGGTCAGATAAGAATCTCCCCATAAGTAGAGTTGGGATGACCCCATTTCGACATACGGATTTTTACAACGTCGACGACTGGAAGAAAATATGGAAGCTCAACCTGTTACGGCGGCGGCGGTGGACAACAAACAAAATATCCATATCAAGACCGATATGACCAAGAACATGTCGCATGATGGGCCGGTGGATGTGAAGAAAGGCACCCTTCTTGAAATCGATGCGACGCGAGAGATCACCAGTGCCGAGCATGAATTGAAATTCTGGAATGCGGTGAGGCAATACCCAATGGCTGTTTTCTGGGCTCTATTCTTCTGTCTTGCGGTTATTATGGCTGGTTTCGATGCTCAGATCATCACTTCGTTCTACGCGCTGCCTTCATTTCAAACTCATTACGGGAGTCTCTTTGAAGGAGAGTATATCATTACAGCTCCATGGCAAACTGGTAAGTTCCTTTTCATGGATGTCTGAGAACGAATTTGGAGCCCGAGATGGACGGATGATTTTCCTTACGAGAGGATTATTTTTCAGTTCAAAAGCCGATTTAGGAAAAGTACTGATACATCTCGCAGCTCTTGGAATGGGCAATCCCATAGGTCAAATCGTTGGTGCTCTTGCTGCAGGTTGGCCCCTTGAAAAATGGGGAAGAAGATGGACACTGGCAGCCTGTTGTTGCTGGTCTATCGTTTTCGTTTTCCTCCAGTTCTTTTCGACATCTCTTGGAATGCTTTGCGCCGGAGAACTCTTGGGTGGACTTGCGTATGGTTTCTACGTGGTCATTGGTCCAGTTTATGCGTCTGAAGTCTGTCCTCTCGCTCTTCGTGGTGTTCTTACAGCCTCCACAAATTTGGCTTTCGTCATTGGGCAATTTATTGCTCAAGGTGTTGCTGCTGGAATGGCCAATAGGACTGATGTTTGGGCTTACAGTAAGTATATTCTTAATCGCTACTTCCGAGGCTGAACACAACTGACTCAACATTTCTAGAAATCCCATTTTTGTTACAGGTAATAGCCCGAAAGTCCTTCTCGGTCCAAGTATCGAGAAGAGGTGTGGGTGTCGAGTTTCCGTACGATGCTAATGTTCCTTTTTCCAGTGGGTGTGGCCTGTTATTCTCCTCGCTGGTTTGCCATTCGCCCCAGAAAGTCCATACTGGCTCGTTAGACAAGATCGAAAAGAGGAAGCCAAAGCTTCCTTGATGAAACTTTCTTCCTCCACACATCGACCTGATCTTGATGCCGTCCTCGTCATGATTGAGCAGACTGATCTCTTGGAACAAGAGCTTGAAGCCTCAACTACATACATGGATTGCTTCAAGGGTGCCAATCTTAAGAGAACGGAGATTTCTGTGATGGTTTACCTCATCCAAGTTATCAGTGGAAACCCCATGATCGGATATGCGAATTTCTTCTTTATCCAGGCTGGGCTTGATTCTTCGGATGCCTTCAACAGTAAGTTCTGCACTTAGAAAATCTCAGTGGATTGAATAACTGAAAATACTTAGTGGGTGTTGGAAATACCGCTCTTGGCTTCGTGGGAACACTTCTCTCGTGGCCGCTCATGTCCTATGTAAGCAACCTTCTCTGAACGCGATACTTTGGCTAACAATCCCAGATTGGACGACGCTCAATCTACCTCACCGGAATGGTATTCATGACCACCTTCCTTTTCGTGATCGCCTTTCTCGACTTCGGTCGTAGCCACTCGGGTGCCGTCTGGGCCCAAGCATCCTTAATGGACATCTGGACCTTCACTTACCAAACCAGCGTTGGTCCAATCTGTTTCGTCATTATCTCCGAAGTCTCAGCTACTCGTCTCCGTGGAAAAACAATCGCTATTGCCACAGCTGCACAAGCATTCGCAAATATCGTTTTCACGATTGCGATGCCTTACATGCTTGGAAGTGACCAAGCGAATTGGCGCGGAAAAGCTGGTTTCCTGTTTGGTGCGATCAGCTTTGTATGTGCAATCTGGTGTTGGTTCAGAATCCCCGAGACGAAAGGCCGGACGTTTGAGGAGCTGGATATCTTGTTTGAGAGGAAGATTAAGTCGAGAGATTTCAAGAAGTATAATTTGATTGAGACTGGGGAAACTGCTTGAGCTTTGCATGGTGGAGTGGTAGTAGTTACACACAGTGGATCGTAATACCTGGCGACACGTTAGTAGGAATTCCAATAGATTTTAGAAATTCACATTGTATTCCAGATACTTTTGTTTGCGGTCTGAAGAATAATCGAAGCTGATCACGTAGCACAAACCCTCGACACGTAATTTACTTTTCACGGACGTGGATCTTTTTGCATGCCTGTGGTGTATAATTGGCCCTCATCGCATTTAGTCAGTCCACCTGCCCGGGCCAATTAAAATCAAGGTGTCGATCACGTGATAAAAACCACCCAAATTAACCGATCTCAAAATCGTCAGGTCACTTTCGCCATCACCAATATGGCAGACCGAACAACCACCTCCCCCCACGACTGGGGCCAGCGGTGGTACTCTGACAGAGACCAATGGTTCATCTCATTTCGCAACTGCCTTATGACTAAGTTATGAGAAACAATGCCCTCAACATCAACAACGATGCAGAGGTCCGCGAGAGATTGCAGCATCATTAGGATGCTCTGCTCAATAAACAAATGATCACTGCCAAGAGCGATGGTCAGGTCTTTCGAGCCCACTGGACAGCAGCATACAAGACCTTTTGCGACTGGGTATTTCCGAATCCTCCTCTACCATTGAATGTTGGCTAACGCAGTATCTGCAGTTCAAGAGGAGAAGCGGAACTTGGAGGCTTTTGGCTACCCCGAGCCCTCTCCTGGACTATACGAATTGTGCCACGGAATAACCCGTCCAGCTACAACGCCATTCACTGGCAATACCCAGGGTTCCACTTCGCAGAATCAACAGCACAACGACATCAATGTGGCAACTGTTGGTGAAGCAAAGAAACAGGACTCTCGAAGTAGACAGGAGGTAGCAATCAACGCGGCACCTGTTGAAAAAGCA
Source organism: Hymenoscyphus infarciens (assembly GCA_001414345.1). NCBI lineage: Eukaryota > Fungi > Ascomycota > Leotiomycetes > Helotiales > Helotiaceae > Hymenoscyphus > Hymenoscyphus infarciens. Next base: position 278,562 of record LLCB01000016.1, on the reverse strand, counting down.
AAGAGCAATGCCCAGGGACCAGCCTCGCAAAGCAAACAGAATGTGGCGATCAACGCGAAGAGCAACTTGAAGGGTTCAGCCTCGCAAAGTAGACAGACTGCGGCGATCAACGCCAAACCTGTTGAAAATGCAGCCAACCCCCGTGGTCCAGTAAAAGCAGAATCACAAGCACAAGCTGCGATTCCTCGTTCTTGAAGACGTGCTCCTGGTCGCAATCAGCCACCATCCGTCTCTCGGCATATTGTGTTGGGATTGAGACCTGTGACTGCTAGTATGCTTAGCAATACTGATTCTTCCTCGCAGAGAACACCGCATAGACCGGACCCAAACAGAGAATGGCGAATTAATCATTCCATCATTACGCCTACTGACAGCCAACCCCAAGATAAAATCTCTTCTGAGGTAACGCTGACCGATAACTTAGACTCGCTGTAAGCCATGGAGCGATGCAGAAGAGCTATGACTGAGGCGCTTGATGCACTTGGGAGGGGGTAGATTTATAGCTCGATAGACTATTAGCTCAATTTCATTCAGCTCGAAGTCGCTCTTCCAAGAACTATGATAATGATGCTGTGACTGTGATTTCCATCCGGTGTTTGTTTGTTTGCGTTTTCAGTACTGGAAAACTTCAGCTGAAATGAATGCCTAGTGAAACATGGGGTGTCTCTAGTCTGGGGTCACGTGGATGCTATTTCTTCGCTTTTTCCTGTCAAACCAAACCAACAACCACACCTTTTTGGAAACCCCATCACCAGTGTGAACTACCGATCTCTCCTCCTTCAACATTTCGCATTTCTTATAAATATAAGCTTCATCTATCATGGGCTACCTTGTCTCCCAGACCACGGTCCCTTTCCCTATTCCACTTTTCTGCAACCCAACCTCGGCCCTCAGCACTTGGTCCCTTTCCAGGGTTCTCCGCAATATTGGACCTCCCCACCCCCAATTGGACCAATTCCTGTGTACTCCGTACCCATTCATTGCATGGCACCGCATTAGTTCTGATTTTTTTGTTGTTACTGTCATCATATCATTCCCCTTCTGTCAAAGTTTGCGATAATTGATGTGTGGCAGCCCTCTCCCAGTCCGCCGAGAGCGAGCCCGAGAGTATTTAACTCGCTGCTGCGATAATGCCATGACAAATCCCTGGGCTATCGGCTGGTGCGTTACCGGTAGCTTTCACTGGCAAATTCAATTGGAAACTGGAAACTCCCCGCTTGCGCAAAACGTCCGGTGGACATCAATCGGTAGCGCCACTGCCAAAGAGTTGCTCCGAGCATGCGTGTACAAGCACTTCACTAGCAAGTAGTGGGACAATTGCGCCGCCTCTTTTCCGAATCAAAGTTCTTTTATCTTCACCCATCCCGCATGACCCAAGAGCAATTGATTCCTTTCCAATTCAACCTCCAAAGCAATGAAGTCTGTTATTTTTCTTCTTCAACTTTGGGCTGCTGCTTGCAGCTCCGCCGGAATCCTCGCAAGCAGACAGTCGCCATCAAATTGGACGATAGGTCAGAGCGTTCAGACAGGTAGTGGTCTTGTAGCCGGACATGCCGCTTCTAATCAATCCGAAGTCTCGGAATATCTAGGCATTCCTTTTGCGCAACCACCAGTTGGTCAATTGCGATTCGCTGCTCCAGTCAAATACACGGGAAATGGAACTCTCAATGGAACTAATTTCGTAAGAACCCTAATTCACTGCAAAACTCGTTACTGATAGACCATGTTAGGGGTTCTCATGTCCAGTGGCAAGCTCCAGTTCTAATACAACCTCCAATCTTGCATTAGCGAATGTCACCACAGCTGGCATCGCGTACTTTGCTGGCGCGCAAGTACGATCCAAATTTGACGAGGACTGTTTATCTTTGAATGTATGGACGAAGCCTCAGACCGGAGAGGCGAAAAAAGCAGTTTTGGTCTGGATATATGGAGGCGCCTTCAGCTCCGGCAGCTCTTCGATTGGCTTGTACAGCGGTGCAAACCTAGCTGAACAAGAAGACGTCATCGTGGTTTCTTTCAAGTGAGTTTCTTAGGATTCAATTTTGAGATAGCTAGAATTCTAACCCTATTAAGTTACCGACTTTCAATATTTGGGTTTTCTGGCAATCCCGGAGGACCAGGAAATGTTGCTTTCCTCGACCAGAGACTTGCCGTCGAGTGGGTGAGAGATAATATTGCAAACTTTGGTGGTGATGCATCACGAATTACAATTTTTGGACAATCAGCTGGAGTGAGTACCCAGTTCCTCTTGCGAATGTCTTTTTTGGGCATCTCCTAGAGCGGAGACAGCTTCTTGCTTCTTGAAATCTCCCTTGCCCGTCATGGAGACTCTCGCTCCTTCAAAAAGAAGTGTGTATTGCTTCGCGAGTACCTACTTTACTTTTGATTGTACGAAACAGTCTAGAATAAGTTGAAGTGCTGTTCGAGGAGGTGTAGAAGAATTGGAGAATTAATTTCTTGATTCTCCTAAATTCTCTCGAACAGCGTTTTCAATTGCACAAGATGTTCTCGTGTAATCAGAAAAGAGGTGTTCACAGAAGTGCTTCTCTTCCTCTTCAAACATCTCCAAAGAATTATACTGACTCCGAGTTTCTGCAGGCTGCTTCAGTTGACTTTTATTCCTATGCATGGAAGTCAGATCCAATCGCTGCCGGTTTCATTTCTGAATCTGGAACGGTCTTTTCGTGGGGTTTGCCTAATTCAAAGGCATCGGCTAGCAAGGCGTGGTTTGATACTGCCAACAGCCTCGGATGTGGAAACTCTTCTTCTGACACTGCGGCTGTTCTTGCTTGTATGCAATCCAAAAACACAACGGCTATTTTCAATGCAATACCAGTTGTTACTGGAATCCAATCCGTCCTAGGCGCCTTTGGTCCTAGCGTGGACGACACCGTTGTTTTTGCAAATTACACAACAAGGACACCAGCGGCTCTACCTTTGCTTATCGGAAGCAATAATTATGAAGCTGGCCTTTTTCGAACGGAATTCGCTCTCAATAACATTACGTATCCGGATTCAGCCTGGGATGAATTCAATCTCCGAGAATTTACTTGCCCGGCAGGTATTAGAGCCAACGTCAGTGTAGCCGAGAAGATTCCTACCTTCAGATATCGTTATATGGGGGAGTTTCCCGACACTCGCATATCAGCAGAGTCTGGGGCATATCACGCCGCAGAACTGGCAGTTCTCTTCAATACGGCACCGTCCACTCCACCAGCAACCGCAGAGGAAATTTCAATTGGCAACTATATGCGAGGAGCCTGGGCAGCTTTCGCAAAGGATCCAGCAAAGGGGTTAACAAATTATGGTTGGCCGGCTTACGGCGCAGGAGACAGTCTGGTAAGGTTGGGTTACAACAACATCACTGGAACAAATGCTGTTAACCCTTCGGTTTATGATGCCGGTTGCGTTAATGTCAACGTCTCGTCTACAGATGATGCTGGGTTTTCTGCGAGTCCAAGTGCCGGAGCGACCCCAACTCAAAGTTCAGGGGGCTCGCCCACATCGAGCCCGACGGCAACTGCATCGAGCAATGCAGGGACCAGAAGTTCTACCTCCTTATTCGTGTGGATGTTGGGGGCCGCGATGTTGTGCGTTTAATGATGACATTTTGGGGGCTTTTAATTCTGAAACGGACAGCATTCCGTACATAATAAACACCATTTTCTTCTTCTTCTAGACCCTTAGCCGCAATTAAATCTCGTTTCTTACCCAGTCTGGCTATTTGCCAACCCACCCTCTACGCTTGACAGCCCCCAAAAGACCTCAGAGAAGGGGGTTTCTTACATCACGTGTTTAAAATAGCCGGATGTGGTTAGCGCTGATGTACATCTGGCTGAGGGTGGCTGAGGCATCATTTTCTGCGTGCCCACGGCGCTCCTCATACCCGTAGACCATCCTTTCTTCTTCAACAATATATTTGAGCAGCCTCATACTCGAGGAAAAGGCAAACAAACGACCCACATCTGAAGGATCTACAGAAAGGAACTGGCCTACTTTACGACCATATACGAGCTGCTGAGTGAGATATCAGAAGTGGAGAGACAGCGAGAAGAACCTGGAAATAGGCATCACGTGAAGACGGTGCAACGGAGCCGCCACCTCGGGAAGAGTTGCGAGAAGGAGACAGAGAGGTATCGAGGAACATCCAAAGGGAAGGAAGGGGGAGACGGTGCAGGTAGGTGGTGGTCGAGAGGGAAATTTTGGTCTTATGGCGACGGGCAATGGTGGGCCTGGAGGAAGAGAGGGCAAAGTCCCGGCGACTGGAGGCATGACGATAATAACTGGAAGAGAAGAAACCATCACCCCGAATCCCCCTGGCATCTTGCGGAATCCCATTGTCCCCAGGAAACAAAACACCGACATTCCGGACATTCTTCCACATGAACGAGTCTTTCCTATACAGATAGGGAGTGAGCTGTTCCGGTTGAGCGGAGCTAGTATCAGTTCTGATGGTATGTGTCCTTCTGGTGTGCGAGTCGTTGGAAAAGGAGAAAGACTGAGAAACCTAGAGCACCCTCATACTTTTCCCAGTTTTTTCAGTGTCAGTTGAAGACTGCCGAAGAGAATGGTGATGAATTGAATAGCGTACGAACGCTGTATATCGATCGAGATCCCGTTACCTTCCGGGATATTTCATTGCATCTCCAAGGCTATCATGTAGCTCCCAGAAATGGGAGTCATTTTGTTAAGCTCTTTGCAGATGCGCAATTTTACAGCTGTCAGTATTTCTCCGTTGGCTGTTTGTGCATTACTAAATATTGTAGTGCCAAGATTGATATCACAGCTCTACGAAGAGAGCATCTTCATCTCGATCGGACATCGCGATTTTCAAATCCCGAGAGAAATCTTTTCGGATCCGGGGAATAGTCCGAATTATTTCTCACTCGGATTTGCAGTTTTCTTCAGCACTCCCACAGAAGTATTTCCCGGTTTGAATCGAGATGGACTTCTCCGGCCGCCATCAATAATGCCACCCGCGGTACCGAATAGATCAGCAGAAATATTTTCCGAAATTCTTCATCTCTTACGCGGGTACCCTTTAAATATCAGAAACGAAGACCATCGAGCAGAATTATTACGAGATTGTAAATACTTTCATCTCAAAGGGCTAGAACAAAAACTCGTCCGCCATTCCATATCCTTCAATCTTGCAAGACGGAAGCATGAAATTACCCTTCGTCTGGAAGATGTGCGACAATCGGGGATTTCAGTTGTCACAGAAGCAGGACAATCCCCACCACCCACAACGGCAGCCACTGATCTTCTTCCTAATTCGCAACCAGGTCTCATTGGCTACGTAAATTACGCGCGCCCTTTCGTGGACCCCAAAGCCTACGAACTAGTACTCGAAATTGGAGATGAATGTACGAAATTGCATTTCAACTCCAGCCCGAATTCCAATTCCACCACCATGCGAGCAGAATTCTTTGGCGATGGAAAGACGAGGATAAGCAGATTATTCGAAGTCATCGCCACAAAATTAAATCTCCCCACTTCACAACCCCTCGGCCTGCTGATGAAAAATGGGGGTGCATCTTCACAGCCAGCCTCGCCGGGAAATACGCCACTTTCGCACGAAGGGGACCTGGTACGTTGCGTGATGGGTGAAGATGCCTGGGTATGTCTCGATGGGAAAGAGTGGAAAGGAAGGGGGGATGAGGAAGGCAGTATCGCTTCTCTGAGTATGGAAGATGAATATCCTCGTCCCCTTAAAAGGAGACGTACAGATGGTGGGGTGGTAGAAGAAAACCAGAGATGGATTGTCAAAACAGGACAATGGCGATTGAAAGTACAGCAGAATCATAGCCTAGGAGGCAAGGAGTGTGTACTTGTCGCTGTCAAGTTGGATGCTGTTTCTGGGGAGTTGGGAAGGAATGCCCAGAGGGGATTCTTGGGGAGTTGATGTTTGTGTCTTGTGCTATATAATGGAGATTGATGTGCTGATTTGGAATTTGATAGGGGTGGGTTGCCTTGTATTTATTACCTATCTATATTGGATTCTTCTGCCATGCCGTACGTAACAGCTTCTCTGCCTATTCTTCCTCTAAGCATTCGCAACTTTTTGTTCAGCTTTTTTGAAACCACATTTTGTTTGCAACCATTATAACAGGGCTATGAAGGCACAGCTCCAACTGGAAATTTGTATGCCAAAAACATGCCAGGTCTCTCGGTCTTGATGAGAACGATGGGGGATGCTCGGTAGACTAGAAGGGTGCGTTATGTCATATGCAGACTAACTCTGTGCAAGAGCTCAGTGTGTGGCTTCACAGAAATTTCAACAAGTCTCTCGAAAAGGATCGAGTACTATGATCGGATATATCCCGCCTCTCGTATATTCAAGGACCGCGAATCGGATCTTCTCCAACTCCAAAGCATGGCATGCCTCATGCAGCCGCGAGGCTAATTTACAATTCTCCATGAGATAATTTAGCTTTGGAATCACTTACAGCAGCGTGTTTTGCTAAGCTACGAGCAAGAGATCCGTCCCATGTCGCTCCCTCAATTGAAGAACGAATTGAAAGGATCAAGAAAAGCTATTCAGCTATCGACAACAAATACAGCTCTCACCAACATTCCTATTTTCGACGGCTATCGAATCACAGTGCCAAGCACGATATTTATCCACGATGGAATTGTTAGCTTCAAGCCTGTACATCATCACTCAGCAACTGCCATTGATGGCGAAAGCGGTATTCTCCTCCCCGGGTTTATTGATAGCCATTGCCATCCGACCTCAGTCACGGATCTCGATGCATCAAGCAGCTATGGCGTAACGACCGCTCTATCCATGGCGTGCCCAGCTTACAAACTTTGTGCCAGCCAACGCAGTCTCCCTTCCCGTCAAACACAACCTCATTCTTCACAGCCGGCGATCCAGCCGTCGCCCCAAGCAGCCCACACTTACTATTCTTACCCCTCAATTCCGAATTCCAAATTTCATCCACCTCACACGTCGCCTCATTCGTCTCGGATGTCTTCAACAACAACTCTATATGGGTAAAACTGATTGCTGAATCGAATGGCCTCTCCCAGGAAATCCAAAACGCACTGGTATCCTCAACCCCCGCCCTCGGGGAACAACAGTCAATGACCCACGCCGTTGATATCGACTCCTACAGCCAACCCACCTCTCTAAAACCGACGGACTCCAACGCATGGTCTTTGTGCGTATTGTACTTCTGCCGTGTGCTGTCTTCTATTATTATTTTACAAGTAACTTATGTTATAAAAGGCAAGTGATATAAGTACCAAGCACATTTAAATTATGGGTTCGCATGCAAGTACCTTTCTGGTTGGTTTCTCAGCAACCTACATCTATATATTCGCATGGACATTCCACTTCTGACCTGCACTTGCTACTTTTGCTGTGCTCTCATAGCCCTGCGAATTCTATCCGCAGGCAAATGCTACTTTTAGTATCAACTTACTACCTCTGGCATCAACATTCCATTTTTCCCATCCTGGCATGGACTTATCGCTTATATTCGGACCTACTACTTGTGCGAAACCGGGAAAATGCTGTCGTTGTTGGCTCCTCTTTGGGCACGGATTTATAGCCAATAGAATCCAGATCGCAAAAGGTCGCCATCATGCAACTGAAGTTTCTCCATAGTTGAAGCTGAACTTTGGGATCGGTAGCATGGACATTGTCAATATGTTCATCAAGCGCGTCCTGCCTTCGAAAGCTCTTTTCGCAGCCCATGCAAGCCTTCAGATGGCGCCAATCGATGTGCTGATCGAAGCGAGCTTGACCTCGGAAGGGAAGGTTGCATTCATCGTAATGAAGAATCTGTTCGGGTTGGTCTGCCATTGTGAGGATGTGGAGTAGATGTAGGTGCAAACAGATTCCAGGAAGTTGAGAGCGAGAGTTAACCCCCCACGGCAGAATCTCGGAGAAACGCGAGAGCACGTGCTCAGCATGTCCCCCGTCAATCTCCTCTGGTACCACAAAACCCTCCGAAATTGTTCTATTTCAATAACACAATCCATTTGTTAACTCAATTTTCTTCCTTTCTTCCTTCCTTTCTTTCAACAATACAAACAAATTCAAATTCGCGCCTCCCTCCCTAGCTCGTTGTCCCAGCTCTTGAGAGTAAGTGTTGAAGTTGGTTGTCTCAACTATCTAGGCCAATTCTAAATTCTTCCAAGTGTTTAGAACACTTTACTTAAAATGTCCTAGACAGGAATTTGGTTGATAACGCGATAACCACAACCTTTTGATTCCATCAACTTTTTTTCTCCCGGTACCAAACTTGTAGTTGCAATGAGGGTCAGTAAATTTTCACGCTATCACGGATCAACTATCTCGTAACTTCGGAAACAGGGCGGCTTCGGGAGTCGCACATCGCCCTATCTCTCTACAAATAGTACATGTATGCAGATGTAGCTTCAAACTTAGCCATTGTGCGATCGTTGAATGTACAATGGTAACCCTCGCTGCATGCCATTCGACCGGGCAATATTGAAGCTTGACGTCCAGCATGAAATTGTACCCCATTGTGGCTCATTTACCTTAGCGGCCTATCGATGAAGGCTTGATGCAATTGCCGTTGGATTCTACTATATATGGCGTTGATAACAAGTTTATTGTTTCGTCGGGGGTTTGTCTATATGAGAAAATGTCCAACGTTCAGGTCGGTGAGGCTTCCTTCCAAGGTTCGCCTGGAGCATGTCCGCCTTTCCACCCAAACTTCTGGAAAGCATGCCGTGGAGATGAATTCAAATTTGAATGCTCAGTACGGAACAGTACCAAATTCCACAGACGCTTCTCTTCCTCTCAATTGGTCAACGCCAAAGAGATGTTACAATATGGGGGTCCCTTCACTGATGTGTTTTGTAATACGAGTATCCTCCTCATTCCGGAAAACCGTAGCTAAGATATTGTTAGTGTCTTTGGAAGTTCGATATATATCCCTGATGTCATGAGAGACTCTCATGTCTCCAACACGGTCGCCATACTGCCACTCACAACCTACCTATGTTCTTGGGCTGTCTTTTGGTCCAATGACCAGCGCACCGGTATGTACCAATCACTCTTCAATAACTTATACTAATTCATTATCAGATCAGCGAAAAGTTTGGCAGACTAGGTACCTACAGAGCCTCACCTCCCATCTCAGCTGTTTCTACACTTGCCCCTGGATTCTCTCCAAATAACACAGCATTATGTATCCTCCAGTTTTGCGCCGGTTTCTTTGGCGGTGCTACGCTTCCTGTCACTACTGGTACCTTTACGAGTGCGTATCGGTCTCGATTATATAACCATTTTTGCAAATGTTACTAGTGTATCGTCATCTGGGGACTGGATGGGCTACAAGTATCCTTGGGTTTATATCCGTTGCTATGTTGCCTATACCTTGGGTGTTCTATAAATGGGGCCCACGTATCCGGGCAGGCAGTCACTTTGAGACTAACAGAATCCCGGCGTAGGTGTCAGAGGAGTGTATTTTTCAGGTTGTCATAATGTCGCTTGTTTGCTGTTATAAAGTTATCTTGTTCGGACTCTCAATACCCCATCCCTCATTTTCCCAAGTTCACCAACGAACCTTTTCACATAAGTTCACTTTCAAGCAAGGGCGAGAAATACATACCTACCAGTGTATAGTTTGATAGTCCTCCTATCGAACCACCAGAAGTTCCGAATACCGGCCGCGACTAGGTTCCCCTTGGGTATCAAGATTCCCACCTCCCACTTTTGTTGGATATGATAGGTGGGAGTAATTATCTGCTGACTCATATTACGCCTTTCACTCGATAAGCATATCATTTCTCCTTCCTCAAAATCTCACAGAAATACACAGTTTTATCCTCCTTTACCTGTCTCTTTTTCAGAATGAACACCAAACTCGAAGGCCACAAAGTAGTCATATTCTTGTGGTACGACCCACCCACCGACTTCATCCCCCGTCTACAAGCCAAGCACCCTGGTTTGCAGATTCTATGGCATAATGTCAGCGTCAGTGGTAGGGAATTACCAAAAGGAATCTGGGAAGACACAACGGCACTTTTAACTTGGGATATCATCCCTGAACCGGAAGAGGCTCCTAAGTTGCAATTGGTGCAATTGACGAGTTCGGGTGCGAACCAGTGTTTTGGGAAGGGGATATACGAGAAAGAGGATGTGGTGTTTTGTACCAGTAACGGGACGCATCCGTGGGTCCCTCCAATCTATGAGGGAGTGCGATCGGCGAGGGTGAAGACGCTGATGGATCTAGACCTCAAATAACGGAATGGGTTTTCGCTACTTTCTTGTCTTTTCAGCATCAACTCCCGAGATATGCGGAAGCGATGAGAGAAGAAGAATGGATCCCAAATACCGTCCCTCCGGTTGAAGATTCCGTCGGTTTGAGAATGCACGTCCCCTCAACCCTACCCCCTTCCCATCCTTTTCCCTCTCATCTAACACATTGCCACAGCGGCATTCTCGGTTACGGAGCCATAGGTCGCCAATGCGCACGCGTGGCAAAGGCCCTCGGAATGGACATCATAGTCTTCACCATGCGACCCCGTCTCACGCCTGAATCCAAAATCGACGATTCCTACGTCGTCCCCGGAACTGGCGATCCTGATGGTTTGTTACCATCAAAATGGTATTCCGGAAGCGACACCGCCTCACTTGACAACTTTCTGGAGCAAGATCTCGATCTTTTACTTATCTCTCTCCCCCTCACACCCCAGACTACGGGGATGATAGGAAAAGAACAATTCCAGATTCTCAAAAAGAAGAAGACTTTTATCTCCAATATTGGACGGGGTCCCATCATCAAAACTCCTGATCTTATTGAAGCTCTGGAGGAGGGATGGATCAGAGGCGCTGCTGTGGATGTTACAGATCCGGAACCGTTGCCGAAGGGTCATGAGCTGTGGAAGGCAAAGAATCTGTTTGTTAGTCCGCATATTAGTTGGAGGAGTACGAAACAGAGTGCGAGGTTGTTGGGGGTTTTGGAGACGAATTTGGAGAAGCTGAGTGAGGGGGGTGGGTTTGTGAATCGGGTTGACAAGGTTAGGGGGTTTTAGGAGGAGTTAATACTTGGATGTTTGGAAAAAATGGATTTTCTGTGAGTTTGAGGACGAGGCCGTCTTGGGTGGAACCGGTTTGTGGTCTCTTGACATTGTCAAGCGAGGGACCAGAAGGGTATTTGGCAGGTTCCGAGGGCAACGAAGAGTCTAAAAGTCCTGTGGCCGAAGAGAGCAGTTTTATTTTTTCTCGCTAGAGTTTGTAGAAAGTGAAGATGAGAGAGTGACAGGCTATGGGATATGCACTGTAGTCATGAACCTCGCTTATTGAAGACTAAAACTTTTAGTTGACCACCCCCGGGTAAACAATAAAAGGGGCAGTAAATTCTTCAGGTTGACACCTGCTCCTAGCTGACGTTGTTATAAAATTTCCAGAACAAACAATCTTTCAGAATTTTAAGACCGAGACAAATGTTCTAATTCGCTGGAACAATGGAATTAAACAACTTTACGTTGGACGATAATTAATGTTTTTACTCTCATCGAATCTTTTTTTGTTAGCCAAGATTATTCAAAATAGCTACAATACGTATAGTAAGCGACTTTATATTAGACATTCCGTTATAAGTTGATTTGTTAATTTTTATGCTCTGGAATGCTCCGTAAATATATGAAGGGATATCCTACCATTGGTCAGTCGACGTGGGGGTGGGGTCAGCCACCCGGAATTACCTTTACCCAGGGTCGTATCATGATTCGGGATTTGTTTTGACTGTCCCACTTGACGTTCTTACTAAAGCTATTCTTTAAGTAGAGAGGCTGAGAACCTGAGATAAATGTATTTTCCAACTTCGCTTAAGAAAGCACGTGCTTGATACTTGATAATGGATTCCTCCCCAAGTCCTCTCTACCCGTCCTTTCTATTGATCTTTCTTTTCAGAGCTTGTGGGAGAGTTTCATTACCTCAAGTACTCCAAGAGAAAACTCGTGACTGTTCAGATCTCGTCTCGATGACATCACGGAAACCAGGTGGATGACATCATTCGAGCTTTGGGGTCACCAAGAATGTCGTAATTATTTCTTCGGGACTGGAGTGGTGTGGCACTGTGTGGGTATCAAATGCGAATTGTGGCTTGAACGCACGTAATTGTCTTATCTGATCAGTGGCCAATCCCCAATCCAAGTGGTCAGCAGTCCTTCCTACAAAGCACAAGTACTTGTACTTGTACGGAAGGGCACCAGGTTGATATCAGAATCATTCGCTGACAATCTTCTGGGAAGAAGTCTCCGGCTAAGACATCTTTCCATTTTGCCATGACGTTGGGCTGGTCTCGTGTGAGGTGTGAGGTGTGAGGATTGTGCAACTTTGCATGTCGCCTTGTGATCAACCAGGTTTCGATAATGACGAAGGGGAACTCGTGTCCTTCGGCTGCCTGCGATTTCCCTATTTAATTATCTTAATTATCTCCTTTCTATTCAGCTTTTCTTCTCACTACAACTCACACTTCCATCTCCTCCTCAACACCAACCAAAAACCACTTTCCAACCAACTCAATCAACATGTCTGACACACTGTAAGTCTAAACACACAAGCCACCTTCGCTCCTTTAACCGACAAAATGAATAGCCGCAAAGGATTCGGCGAGCAAGCCCAAGAGAAAGTCACTCCTCAATCCCAAAAATCAAACACCCAAGTTGCCGGCGAATACGTTTCTGGCGCCGCCGATAAAGTGACGGGAGCTGTTCAGCCAAGTAAGTGACAACCACCACGTACACTGCCTAAAAAACCAACTAACACAATTTCCCAGGCGAGAACAAATCCGCCACGCAGAAGGTTGGTGACAGCACCCGATCAAACGCCGACAAGGGACAGAACGAAGGCGCTTCATACCTTGACTCTGCTAAGGACGGATTGAACAACGCTGCCAACACCATCTCTGGTAAGACTAGCGATGCTACCAAGTAGATCTTCCGTCTTTCAGGAGAAGATCTTGTACGATGGGATGCTTGTATCTATAGACGGGGAATGGGTTACGAAATGTTTACGATAATATGAATTAAACAATAAACTTTGAAAGTAGTGTTGTCTTTGTACAGTAACTTTATGAAATAAACAAGACCAAGTGATAAAATGGAGGAGTGCTTGGTAGATTCTCTTACACAGTGGCAACTATAACAGTCGCGTTTTTGTCGGGCCAGCTATATTGAGCATGTACTGTATTAGAAGATATACTGCTCAAAAAGCCAAACCATCAAAGTTCTTGGGCGTTGAAACCTCAGCGTAAACATCGTCGTCGAACAATTTTCAGCAGTCCCAACATAGGTACGAAATAGGAAGGCCCATTCCACATTTCAACCTCGGCAGTTCATAATCTCAAAACATAAAACCTGGTACCTTCCTCTTCAATGGAAAAACAAGCTGCAACCGCAACATTATCCAGACTTGGAACTCTGCTCGGCCTGTGATAGTAGATGGAACAAAATATAAGGATCTCGCATTCGAAGAAATGTAACAAAGATAACCACCTGGCGTTCAAATCCCTCGCAATGGCCGCTCCTCCCGAAGTCACTCTAGCCCAGCTCAATGGGAAATTCGTCCTGGTAATTCGTTGAAATCATGAGAAGAGTGGGTTTCATGGCCGCTGACAAGAATGCACAAATAGAATAAGAAGCTGTCCGATTCGTTCGATGCCCTTCTGGCTTTGGTTGGTGCCGCCCGTTCAAACATGTCCATCTCCATTTCCCTTTTCGAGTGCGGATTGTTCTTTGCGAATGGTTGATTCCATAGTTGACACACCGGCTAGCAAGGCGTATCATGGGCAGTTCGAAAAGCCGCCTCGTACGCTACCCCGCGACTAACAATCACATCCTCCACCCGTCCCGAGGACGGGATAACATGTCTCGAAATCCACGCCGTCGTCATCGGAAGCGGCTCAACGGACAAAATAACCCTCGACTGGGGGACCGTAGCGAAAACCGATGCTCTCCTTGGGGATTACAAGGCAAAAATGGGATGGTCGACAGCTGCCGAGTTGACGGAGGGGGTGTTGAGGGAGGGGATTCAAGAGAGCGGGGGTGCGGGCGACGAAAAATATTTGCGGATACTTATAGAGAGTAGTCGCGAGGGCATGACGGGAGAACATGTTTGGAGTTTTGAGGAGGTGGATGGGGCGAGACGGTATGTGAGGAGACTTGCTGTGAGGAAGGGAGAGAAGGTGGTGGTGGCAAAGATCATATATGATTATATTGGCAAAGTTTGAGGCGAGCTTGTTGCGGGCAGGAGAACACACTTCTCATCATAATGATGGAGAGACCATTTTTGAATCGAGAGCCGAGATAGAGTCCAAGGGGAAATGGTCGAAATTCAATTCAAGTGCTGGCCTCGCTGGCAGTTAACCTAGTATATCAGTATACTGAACGGAAAACCAAATTACATGTAATTTTCAATTAGGTGAGCCTGTTGGTCTTAAGAGACGCGTTTCTTTTAAAAGAGTCGAAGACTCTTTAGTAATAGCCTAAGTATTAATTATCTATCTAGTTTTAATATATATTTAGTTTAGTTATATCTTAATAACTACTCTCTTACGTCGAAATCGCCTCTACTAAAATATAGTTAAATACTCTTTTAACTTATATATTTATTCGATTAATAATATAAAGCTATTAGAAAGAGTAACCTTTTTCTCTAGATAGTTTTAAAAAGATCAAATCTCTATTTTAAAATCGTAGTATTTTAATATATTAAAATAACTAAATAACTATATTCTTTTCTAAAAGCTAGCTTACTAAAGTATTAGAGAGTATATATATAACTATTACTATTTTATTTTATATTAATAGCGATATAGATTAACTTTTCTTTAATTAGAAGAGTATTTTAATATTAATCTTTCTTATTAGTCTAGAGCTAGCTATATAAGAGTTATATAATATAGAATCGTAGATATTTAGATAAAGCCTTCTTTTTTAAATAACTTAAAAACTAATTCTAATAGAGCGAATATAAAATAGAAAGACTAAATAAGTCTTTATTAATTAAGCTATTACTAAAAACTCTTAAAGACTCTAGTACTCGGTCTAATATTTTCTAAGCGTTCTTAGCTAATTTTTAGCTTAGTTTCTCGCTTGAATATAACTCTTCTTTTTCACCTCTACTATATATATATTATATAAAATTAAGTGTTATTATATAAAAAGTAATAGAAACTAAGGTCTCTAATACTACTCTCTAAAATAGATACGTAATCTAGGTTATCTCGTGTCTAAAGAAGTAACTCTTGTTTATTAGTATTCTATCTACTTCTACTAATAATAATAGTACGCTACTAAACTAGGACCTTATATCGAGAAGTCTTTCGTTTAGAGGCCTAGCGACTTTTAGATCTCTAGTGTTTCTTTGCTATTTTATATTATAGTTATTAATTAATTATAAGAATAAAAGTAGGTGTATAAGTGGTTTTTGCTTAGTTTTAGTGCTAAAAGCGTACTAAAAAGTAGTAACGAGCTAAGAGACGTTTAGAAACTACTACGCCTAGTAGAACTCGATCTTTCTTACTATCTCGCTTTTTTATTAATTCGTTCTCTTAACTTAAACTAGATATAAGAGCGTCTAAGAAACTAATCTAAAAACAGATATAGAAGCTAAGTATTATTAGAGAGAAGTTTCTAAGACTAGCGCTATTATAAGAATAATATAATATACTTTTAGAAATCTCTATACTTTCTAGTAGTATTTATTAGACTAGTTTTAGAAGTCGCTCTAGAATATATACTATATTAAAATATATAGTTTAAATTAACTAGAGTATAGATATAGCTAGTTCTAATTAAGTATAGTATAGTATATAATAGTATAGCTATATATATATATATAACTATAAGCTCTAATCTTTTATACTCTTTAGTAAATATTATATAATTCTAATAGCTCTCTACTATTACTACTAGACTCGCTATACTAGTTATACTAGGTTTAGAGAGAGCTACTTAATATACTATAGATATATATAAAAAGAGACGAGTTAAAGTCTTAGAAGAGCTAGATTATAAGATTAAAACTATCTTTTCTAAAAGCTATATACTTTATCTAATATTAATATAACTACGTCGCTACTTTTTAGCTTTATTTATACGCGCGTATTATATATATAAGTATAACGTTTTAGTTTCTTTTTTTCTAGTTATATTTCTAGTTTATTACGTTTTTAAATAAAGCTATTAAAAGCTAATACTAATAAGTATAATAGTCTACTATTCTATATAGCCGAGACTATATAGTATATACTATATATATAAGATTTTAGTAGATAGATAGTAGCCTTTAGTTATTATTATTTTATATTATCTACTTTAGAAAGGTTTTACACTTTAGCTTTTAGACCTTTTTATACTATCTAAACCTCTTATATATAGTTACTTACTCTTCTATAGTTAAAAAAGGCCTAATTTAGTCTTTTATTCTATATTAGTACCTAGTATTTATATACGTTATTCTATTAAATACACTCTTATATACTTCTTTAATAGTAGTATATATTTCGTATTATTATAAGTATTAGTAACTAAGTCTAGGTACGATTATTTAAGTTAAGAATTAATATAACTTATATATAAGTAAGCTCTATAATCTTATAAATTACTATAGCTGCTAGTATACTACTTTAGTTAATAAGATATATAAACTAAAGTTAGACTTAAATTTATTATAAAAGCTATAAATAACTTTATTTAATTCTAACTCTAGTGAAATATAATACTTCTTAATTTTAAAAAAGAATAATATATTATAGTATATAACTTTTAACGATATATTATATCTAGTAGTAAATAAATAAAGTTATTATATTAAGAAGTTATAAAAACTCCTTTATAGTTATAGTTATATGCTTAGTAGAAGCGTTCTCTTAGTAAAAGATACTATAGAGAAGCTCTAGTACTACTTATATACCTCGACTAATTAAAAAACCTAACTTAAATACTCGTACTCTTTAAAAGTAGCTAAAGTGGAATTAAATTTCTAGCTGTCTAATTCTATAATAAAGGTGTTTTATATATAGAATATACCGAGGCTAATTTAGATAGAGATGAAATAGATTGTCGTCTATGCTTTATAGT
This sequence comes from Hymenoscyphus infarciens, assembly GCA_001414345.1. Lineage (NCBI taxonomy): Eukaryota > Fungi > Ascomycota > Leotiomycetes > Helotiales > Helotiaceae > Hymenoscyphus > Hymenoscyphus infarciens. Next base: position 261,489 of record LLCB01000016.1, on the reverse strand, counting down.
AGATAGTCTTTTAAATCTCTAATATCTTATAGTAAAATATCTTTATTATAGATTCTAAGAGTATAAGTTATAGAGATATAATAAAAAAGATAAACTTATACTAAGAACCTATTTATAACTAGCTTTGTTCAGGTTCTAGAGAAGGTTGAAATAAAAGTCGGTTATAAGCATAAGCATAATTTGTCTCAATTCCACCTGAGTTCACTTCTAAAACGACCATTTACATATATATATATATCCAATAGTTAGCCAGAAACCATAACCAATGGATTGGATTTGAATGGTTATTTCAAACTTGAATAACCATGCCTTTTGGATTGGTGGTTATTATCCATGGTTATGCTATCCATAGCCATTGAATAACTAACCATCGTGAGCGCTGATCACATGAAACTTAAAGTATCTATTGTAAGCCCTATATTAATTTAGGACAAAGAATCTCGTTTGTTGTTACATGTTGGCTTCCCAAAATTCCACCCCAAAAGTTGCGCAATCCAAACACAACCCCCTCTACTTTACTCAAATAAGCAAAAAATTTACGCGGATGGATACAATTCCAAAGGACCTGGACCTTGAGCAGAACCAATAGTTGTCTCGTACTGCTGATTCCACCAATTAACCTTTGTACGATCAGTTATGAACCCTCTGAACCAGCTGATTTGAGTGATATTGCTGCTGTAAGCAGCACCAGCGTCCAAACTGATAACGGGTGTAGCTCCACCACTATTGGCTGCTTGATATTCCGAACTGGTGATGTATGCGATCAAGAGTTTTGCGGTTTCGGGTCGCTTCGTGGATGCGAAAATTGCAGCAGTTTGGGACCACGACATCTTGGTCTCGGGTGCTTCGATTGAAGATTGAACGATAAAATCGGCCGGTCCCTTGAAATAGCCACCAGTGGTGAAGCTGATAACAGGTCCGGAGTCGGTAGAGTTGGTAGAGTTTGAGTGCGACTCGAATATTTTGATAGAGGGTGTTTCAGTTCCTCGAACCCATTGTATGTCTTGCTTAACGAGAGCGTCAAACCATGCAAAGCCATATTTCTCAATGATAACACTGAAGAGATATGAAATCGCATCGTCGTCATTTGGGTAAGTCAAGGCAATCTTTCCCTTCCATTTGGGATCCAAAATATCTTGGTAGTTCTTTGGGACATCGGCTGCTGCTACTTTTGTGCTGTCGTACACGAAATCTCCCAAGCTATCTAAAAAAAAATGGGTGTTAGTGGGGTAACTTCAATAGAATGGGGATTGCTTACAAATTCCGATTGGGAGAAAAGCACCATTGAGATCTTTCTCTCCGAGATAAATGTCTTCAAAGTTCGATGGCTTATAGTTCAGAAGACGTTGTTGATCTCTCCATCGAGGAAAATCCTGAAGGGTTTGTAGGATAGCGACATCTGTGTCTTCGTTTCCGGCTAACCAAGCCCGATCAATTCTGCTGTCATGATACTTGGAAAGATCAACAGTCAAGTTGAGTGTAAGACCTGGAAACCGAGTTTCGAAGGCACTGATAAGTCCATTCCCTTGCCATCCGGCTAACATGAAATGTTAGCTCATAACTATATTCGAGAAGTCAGGGTAGCTTACAATCGCCACCACGTGCTACATTAAGTGTTCCTGACTCCTTCAAAGCTTCTGCATAGATTGCATCTAGGCTTCGTGTCTCAATAGGAACATTAAGACCAAATTGGGTAGCCGTAGTGCCGGAAATTACACTGATTGCACCCAAGACTGCACAGGACGAAATGCGAACCATTTTGGAGATGATCTAACTGAACAGCGACTTGGGTTCGTATGACAAGTAAAAAGTGGTCGACTTGGAAACTTGACGGCAATGGTAAGAAAAGTTGATTGCGAGGGAGTATACAAAGTTTAAGTAAGTAACTTACAGTTTACTTCTACTATCCCCCCTTAACTGTCTGTAGACGGTCAGACATTTTCACAGCCAAACTACCCTTGCACAGACAGTTGAGGGAGATACTTCGTCCCAGGCTCAAGTGAATACCCGGTAAAAATCCATCGATCATCAATCATAGTAGCATTAGTGGATACTTGGGGAGATCACTTTGGAACCCGCCTGCCCGAAACTATTATAGTCCGTGAGTGGGAGCCGGTTGTGCAAACCTCGATTTCTCAAGTTCTCGCACTCCCTGTATCCACATTTTGTAATTTTGTAATTTTAAATCGTAACCTTGTTTTTACACTTCTATTGCGGTTTATTCATTGTCATGTTTTGTCTTCTTTTTGCACTTTCTCCCTCTTCGAAGCCATTAATGAAAGTTGGAGGTTTTAATGAAAAAACAATACGAGTAGCTGATCCCCACAGCAATCAAATGCCTTGGAAGGCTGTGAATTTATCTGATTGACGCCCGCATGGCGTGATACTACAATGTATCAGCGAATGTAAAGACGACATACCTGAGGGAGCCGGAATTCTGCTAAGTGGCCCAGGCAGTTCACTATTTGGCTCAGGACTAACCCAATTTGGAAGGAATCCCGTTCGTCTTTCGCTGTGACTCTCTGCTTCATGGATAGTGACTTGGTTTTTTGGGCTAGTGCTAAGGTTAGCTAGGGCTAGGGCTCAAATGAGGGGAAGAAAGCTATGATTGTGTTAGATATACTTCGTCCTAGACGAAATAAACGTTAAATAAGTGGGGTTACTTTATAGAGTTTCCAGGGGTATTTGGGTAGCGTAAAGCATCGGAAATATAGCGATTACCCCGCAGGAATAACGTTTATTTCGCCTGGGACTAAGTACGTGTTGTTATTGCGGTTATAGTACCTCATTAGATTTAACCTAGGCCAAATAGTAAACTGCCTGGGCCATTTAGCAAAAGTCGGAAGACCAAACTAGTCGTACCGAGCGTACCCCTGAAAATAATGGAGAAACAGAAAATAGCCATATTTTATTGACTAATCCAATGCTGCCCCCGCCACGTCCCCATCACAGCTTTTGAAATATTCTGTTTCCAGAACCTGCCCTTTGCAGACGTTTGACTCCGAGAATAGTTTTGTGGAGATTACTGTACTTTAAAGTAACCTCACCACCAAAAAGGGTCAAATATGAGGCCCGAGAAAGACCAAGGAGCTGCGCCAACTACCAAGGTAGATCAGCGCATCAAAAATATTCCAAGGCATACATACCGGTGATCGGATCGAGCATTGGTAATGAATCGCAAAGCTGCACTTAATGTTGGTAAAATCTTAAGATTAGTTCATCGCAGGTGAGGAACTTACTTCGTCTCTGGTAAAACGTTAAATAGAAGGTCACTTTATATACTTTTCAGGGGGTCTTCAGTAGCATAAGACATCGGAAATGTAGCAATTGTCCTATAGAGATAATCTTAGTTAAGCCCGGGACCCAGTAAAGGAGCTAAAAAGGTCAAAAAATCTCCAAAAAATTGATAAAACCTTCTAAAAAGTCTATACTAGGATCATATACTTTTTCTGTTCACGGTTGCAATAGTCTGTACTTTGTCCTAGGCGAATCAGTCCATAGCAGGACCTATCATGGCAAGGTTTATTTAGGCGGCCCCGTTATAGACTGTTACGCTTAGGACGAAGTACACTGCAGATGTAATGTATATTAAACTGGGATATCTATCGCTTACTAGACTTAAAGTAAGAGACTATATATAAAAGATAGATCTTAATTATATAGAGTATAGAAAATCAGATTAGATTATATTTATATAGAGCTATAATAGATATAAGAATATACTATCGTTTATTATATACTTAGAATAAGAGAATTAATTATATAAGTCTATCTAGTAAAAAAATAAGACTGAATAATAGTAGTGTCTAACTCGGACTCCTGAGTAAGCTAAACAAACTCTAACTTACTCGCGACTGTTTAGCCTCTAAATAATTACCGAGTAAGCCGCCAAAGAACGTGTGAGCCGCGAGTAAGCTAACAATTGCCAGATAAGATAAGCTAACAATTACCAGCTAAGCTACCGAAGAACAATTAACTAAACCAGGAAATGACTTTAGTAGCTAAAAAGAAATGAAGAGTAAGCCAACAACTAACAAGTAAGCCAAACTATAATGAACTGAACCAAACCATCCACATTCTTGGTAGTCACTCGGTATTTAGACACAGAAGGAGAGTGTCGTTCGTAGTTATCGACAGCATCTGAAGGTAGACCAAAGACACAACTGCCAGATAAAGTATTTAAAACGGCAATTGACACAAATACCACTCACTACTGTAAGAAATAGCGGTATTTATGTCACGATTTCTTTAAAATAAGGGTATTTCTGTCAATTGTCGATGGAAAAAGAACACCTCATCTTATTCTAGTTCCCTCCTCCTTCCTTTCCACCTCCTCAATCAAACCCTCAAAACAGCAACCTCCCACTGCCCAAGCTCAAATCCAAAAGCCCCCGCCCCATCAGCAACAACCTCCGTCTCCCTCGTCTGCACAACCTCGCTCCCATCAATAACATTCGCACTCCATCCCTCTTCCGCGCCCAAAACGGTAAGTTTGCCCTTCTTTCCCTCTGATATGCCCTCGAAGGTGAGGTTGAAAGGGATGGGGGTGGTGGTGTTGTAGATGGCGACTTTGAAGATATATTCTTCCTCGGCTGTCTTGCCTGCAACCCAATATGCAGGACCAAATCCAGTTTCGGAGATCGCTGGGACGGTGGTGGTATGGGCGTTATGCGAGAAGAGCGAGATGATCTGGTAAGATGTCGAGAGAACAGTTTGTGCGGAGAGAGCTGTGAAGGAGATCAAATCCGGCTATGCATTCTCGTCAGCAATCAACCCTCTCTCTCACACTCAGCCCCCAAAAGAGTTGTAAACAAAACAAGAAAGGGGGGACAGAATAAGAGAGGGGAAAACAAACACTCCACTGATAAGAATTCACATTCTGAAATCCCGGCGCATAACCTATCAACAAAATTAGCATAGAATTTCCCCATCTCACATCTCACACCTCTCGTTGAAACAAGAAGTCCAAGGGAAGGCGACATACTCATCCCCACCACCGCATCCCCATTCCTCTCCGCCCCCAGACTCCAAACCGCTTCAGCCACCGCCCCAATCCAACTCGGGAACTTGACCTTGGGCAAATCCCAATCCACGCCCTCCAGCGCCGCCCCCGGAAGATTCCCCTGCACAACAGCATACTCCCCAATCAAAGTCTTATACTCCCGACTCGCATGATCAAACCTGTCGAACCACGAGACCAGTAAATCCGGCCGCGAGTACGTGTGGAAATCCGTCCACGTCGCGTTGGCGCCTGATCCTCCCACGGCGGTGTAATCCCCGGTTGAGGAGATGATCGTGAGGTCTGGGTAGGCTTCTGAGATTGCGGCGTAGAAGAGGGGGAAGCGGTAGGAGGAGTAGGTGGAGGGGCCGTTGGTGTAGAGGTTATCCTCGTTTCCTATTTCGACGTATTTGAGATGGAAGGGTTCTGGGTAGCCGAGGGAGGCGCGGAGGGCACCGAATGTGCTGGTTGGGGGACCGAGGAGGAATTCTAGCTCGTTGAGGGTATCTTGGATCCAGGGTTCTAGTTGGGCGGCTGTGAGGATGTGGTCTGCTTCGTTGCCTAAGTACATTCCTGCCCATACTGCGAGGAGGGGTTCGATTTCGAGGTCTTCGCACCACTTCCCTTTCATTAGCGACAGTTTGGCTGAGATATTTTGGGGGAAAGGCTTACATGGAAATACTCAATCAGACCTAGTCCATCCGTGTTTTGGTATGACCAAGTCCCAGGACGTCCAGGACGATCGGTAAGAGGACCAATAGTCTCATTCCATTTCCAAGGTTTATGGTGGATATCCCCCTCACTATTTCTGTTAGCTATCCCTTTCGATGGACCACCCAACGTGTCGGAGAGAGAGAAAAGAGAGGTAGAGACATACATATTATTCCCCCCCGGCATCCTCAAAAACTTCGGATTCAACCCCTTCAAAGCCTCCATAAGATCCACCCGATTCCCATTCTTCCTCCCCTTATAAGTAGGCGGAAAGAGACTAATCAGATTAAAATTCACCCCTCCACTTCCTTTTTCACTTCCACCTTGAAACTCAATGGAGAAAGTATTATTCGCATTCGCAGCAGCAACTGTAGGTGCGAGTTCGAAAGTATGTTCCGTCCATTTCCCAGCCTCAGAAAGAGAGGGGATCTCAAGACTAGCAAACGTCTCGTTCGTAATACTAGATTGAAGCTTCACCGTGAATTTCCCAGTATAAGATCCCAAAGTCCAGAAACTGCCTGTATATTTTTGAGGCAGGACTTCGATTCCCCACCACCCCGGGTTCACAAGTCCAATCGTTGAGTTCGCGGTAGAGTTCGAAGCAACATTAATCGAAGTAGGCAGAGCATCAGAAAGCGGCACCGTCGTATTCTGAAGAGTTAATGCCGCACCTCCAATTGGCGTCCAAGGATAAATCTTTGATGGAAATGGGACGCTTCCTTGAAAGGCGCGGTTTTGGATTAACTCTGCGTAAATCCCTCCATCTCCAGATTGATTGATATCCTCAAACATAAGACCATACATAAGAGGTGAAGAGGCATTTCCACCCGTACCAGCAACTTGGATATCAATAGCGCCCACAAGAGCCGCCAAAAAGGGGAGGGAAAATAGTCGTTGAAACATGATGGCTCTCGTTTGAATTGGACGAGGATGCTGAATCAAATCAACTCCCAGGATTTCCCAGCGAGAAAGAGCTTATATACTTCGTCTTTCACTCACCCAAGCTCCCCTCAATTGACCCAATGAACCCCGCTCCAACCCCAACTTCAATCCCCATACTTCTTACACAGATATACATCATTTCAATATTATCGACCCCATCACCATAGCCAAGCCCGAAAAATGGAGGGGAAACCAGGGCACGACTTTGACCATGTGAAGCTACTCACCGGTTGAACTGATAAAGCTCATTCCTCAACGCTGATTGAAGCGCATACTGTATGCAGGGCCGTTGTGGGGTCTACCGCATCGTCTTCTCCTCATCTTCGTAAAATCCAGGGGAAAGCCTTCTTTCAAAATCCCGGGGTGTAGATCCGACTGCCGAACAAAGTGAGGCACCACGGGTGAAGTGAGGGGTTACTAAAGTCTTCCACCAACAAGAGTGAGCAATTAAAGCAATTGGGAAAAGAAAGATTTTGATCCCCGGTACAGAATATGACTTGCATCTCTTGGGGCGCTCTTGGGGAGGGCACGCAATTATATTGCAATTGCCTAACACGAATGGCGGGGAGCGGGGAAGTCGGGGAAGCAGAGCTCGATGCCAAGTTGGGGAGACGCGAAGAACCGCACCAATTGTATCGAGGCAGCAAGCATCGTTACTAAAATTTCAGTCTACATATCTGGATGTTCCCATAATGGGAAGAGTGAGCTTTTGACATGTGGGAAATGTGCTTATTCCTTACATCATGTGTTAAACTGATGATGGTGAGGCAGTTCACAGGCAACCACCCAAAAGTTGAACCAAGATACCAAACAACAGAGTTGCTACAGAAAGATCGAATAAATAAACTCGAATGAGATAGCAAATGAAGAGCACCAAAGAAGACCATATTTGAAGGTAGGAGGACATGAGGAACGACTCTCTGACCACCCTTCTTACAACTCCAAAAAACCCCAAAAAGAGGAAAGTGTGGGACTAATCTTGACGGTAGATTGGACATCAATTTTTCTTCCAAAACGATGAGAGAATAGAAAGAGAATAGAAGAGAACGAAGGCGGTCCCTGAATAGAAAAAACAAATGTGGTGGAAACATACTTTTGAAACGGTTGGAGAATAGTTTTCTCAAGAGCAAACCAGTTGAATGCATCTAACTCCATTGTGAACGGAAAACAAGTATAGAACGAACTCACGCGATATGCTTCTTGAAAAGGTCAGTGTATAATGGAATGTCTTGCTTGTCCTTGCCTCTATCTAAAGAATGCAGAGGGGAATCACTCAAGAATGTTCAATATGCGGCAAAGCACCACGACCTTTTTTCGAATCGTGTCAAGTCGATTCAGTTCCGCATGCTTCCATACAGCTCGCGCGCCTTCCTCGCACTGGTCGTAAAATCGTAATGCTGTTCCGTCCGTCATCATGTCATTGCATGAGTTCGAGTCCATTCCTTGGCTGTAGCGATGGCAGCTTGTTCGTCTTCTTTCCATCTTTTCGCGACTTCAGGAGCTAATGGATCGTCTGGGTTCGGGGCGCCTAGTAGAGCTTGAATGGAGAGGAGGATGGTGCGGATTTGAAGGGCGGGAGACCAGTTGCCTGTTTGATAGCCTTGTTAGCAAATACACCATGGACCGAAGGGCAAGACACGAAAAAACGACCGTTGGGAAGTGACACTTACTCTTGAGCACATCAAGACATATGCGGCCTAGCTTGTCGATATTTGGGTGGTAAATTTTGGTCAAGAACCTGATCTTGGGAGGCGTCATAGGATAGTCATCTGGCAGAAACAGCTCGAGTTTGAAGATTCCACCTGGAGGTCAAGTTAGACAGGCCACGAACAGTATGATATGGTATGATATGGTATGTTATGGTATGGTATGGTATGGTATGGTATGGAGGGGTCGAGGCTGACCTTCGTATGGAGATTGGGTTGGCCCGTGGATCGAGACATCAAAGTAGCGCAGGTTGTCTTCGTGAGGAACGGCTGAAATGCCAGGAACACTAAGTAAGACCAATATTAGTATGAGAAGCATCGAGAGACGCTGTCGCAACTCACGGCTCTGCCATCAACCTCTCCGTCTCCTTGATGATTCTTTTCGGCAACGCCATCTTTTGGTGGTGGTATCGTATCTGCGGTAGGTTGATGTCGGGTTCGTGCAGAAGTTGTCGAGAGTTGAGTTGACGAGGATGGTTATGGTGTTATGGTGTTGTGGTGTTGTGGTGGTGCCTCGAGATTCAAATCGAGGTCGAGTATTGTATGTGGATGTTGTAGCCAGTTCTGTTCTGTTCGTTGCGGCTTGGGAAGATAAGGTTAAGGCGGGGTGAATCGAGGTGAGCCTTTGCCTTTGCGAGGGAGGAGTCTCAATGGTAAATCAGAAACATGGGCTCATTTCATTCACGATGTGACGGAAATTGATCGGGGGTGATTTAAATCAAAGTCAAGGTATACTAAGATTCTCACTTATATGCACTTATAATTACTTCAACTGTGAGGTCTAAGATGCACGATGCAAGGCAATTCAGACTGGGCGAGGCACGGGCGAGGCTCTCCTCTCACACCGCCCACCAAAAAGAGTCACGGCAAATCCCGCAGTTCCCCAATCAGAAAGCGCGCTAAAAGTGGGAGTGAGGACAAGGGTGGTGAGACCTCCAGGTGCCTCACCTCGCTCTCTCTCTTATACTTGCCTCGCTGCTTCACTCGTCCCAATATATACAATATATAGCAAATAGGCGGCAGGATCATCCCATCACCCAAGTCATCATGGCGAGATAACCCCTCTGGTTTGCACTACTGAAAGTCGAGTCGCAAGCACCTTTCCTCAGAATCGATTCGCCCCAAAATGAGGCGAAAGCACCGACTTGTTAATGATGGAAGAGTCGCGCAAAGGGAAGACCACCAGGTCGGGTTTGGAAAGTAGTACTTTCGAAGCAGATGTCTCTATTCATGTCGAACGCAAGGTTGGATCGGCTTCAATCTCCCCCTCTGGGAGGGATATTGCTCTGGCTTCGTTCGTATACCCTTCCTTATCTATACATCATATGATCCGAGATCTGATGATTGCTGCAGCACCGAAGGACTCGATATCATCGATCTCGATTCTCCGTTGAACCCGCCCCGGCATCTTCGACACGGTCTCCCTTGGCTGGTGGCCGATGTGCAATGGTCTCCATTCGCAGTTCGCGACTACTGGGTCGTGAGTACGGCAAATCAAAAGGCCTTGGTGTGGAACTTGAATATGCAGGAGGATACGTCCCATGGCGCGATTGAGCATACCCTCCACGGCCACACGAGAGCTATCACAGATATCAACTTCTCCGCCCACCACCCGGATATTTTGGCCACATGCGCCGTGGATGGATATGTGCATTGTTGGGATCTCCGGCGACCAAGGCAACCCGTTCTTACCTTTTGTGATTGGTTCGCAGGCGCGACGCAAGTCAAATGGAATAGGCAGGATCCACATATACTAGCTTCCTCTCATGACCGGTGGTTGAGGATTTGGGATGATCGCAAGGGAGCTGTACCTATGAGATCGATTAATGCACACGAATCAAAGATATATGGGGTGGATTGGAATCGGACCACGACCACTGGGGTTGCAACCTGCTCTTTAGATAGAAGCATCAAGCTTTGGGACTACAGTAATGAACTCGATGAACCCGAACGAATTATCAAGACCGGCTTTCCCGTTTGGAGGGCTCGATATACCCCATTTGGCTATGGGTTGTTGGCCATGCCCCAAGACGCGCCGGGTGAGCTGCATTTGTATGATCGTCGCAAAAACGAACAGACTTCTGGGACCGCCGTACCACCAGTTGCTACCTTTCCTGGTCATGGCAATCAAAAAGTCAAGGAGTTTCTCTGGAGAAACCGGGGTGGTATTACTGAGGAGGGAGTCGACAATCGGGAATTTCAATTGGTTTCGTGGGGTGAAGATAATCAACTCCGACTACAGCATGTAGATCCCAAAGTACTGGAGAATGTTGGCTTCACCAAAGGCTCTCAAGTCCACAAGAAACTCAATTTCACACGAAAAGGGGCTGTATACAAAACATTTCGTGCTGTTGAGAATGCTCCGCCCGAGAAGAAGAATATGTCAATGACCGGACCAAGGCCCGGCAGTTCTGGCCACAAAGTCAGTGCGATGGCAAATACGTCAATAAAAAGGATAAATTTCCCTCGCAGCAGCACGAAAACACACATGTTGATCCGAAGTTCGGGAGCCAATGGAAAAGAAAGATCAAATAAATCAGAGGACCAGAACCAAAAGCAAATAGGGTGGATGAGTGGTATTAAGTTTACCAAGCTACACAAAGGAAGTGACCAACAACGAAGGCCTTCTTCTAGGCGGTTTTCCCTACTCAGCCCAGAATTAAGCCCGGGCTTTGAAGATGACGGGGATTGGGATTCGCCAGAGACTTTGCAAGAAGAGCTTGTTCGTCTCGACACCCAGCTTCCCAAAATTTCATTTGACGATGTAAATATGGACAAACGAACGCTCGAAGTCTCGATGAATGGTCCGTGGGGAGAAGATGGTGCGGCCATATTTATCAAGGTCACGATAACACTGCCGGACCAATATCCAGAAACCAAAGCGCCCACTTTCGTACTAGGAAAGACATCACTTATGTCGGATGAAGTGCATCATAAGTTGAAACGAGAGGTACACCAAATTGCCGCGGGATTTGTGGCACGTCGGCAGGGCTGTCTAGAGGCCACGCTTTGTTATTTGTTGGGTGAGGTGGATCTCGAAGCAAGCACTACTTTCTTCAACGATGGCGGGGAATCTGATGACGATCTCGGGGCTCTTGCCGATGAAAGTTCTAGTGACGACGAAGAGCCCGACATACCTGCTGGTGCCTCAGCCATGATGTCTCAAGAGCTCGACTCGAGCGCGACTGGAGATATGCTTGCGCCCATGAACCGGAATGCCAATGTCCCATTGCCGAGATATTGTGGTGCTCGATTTTGTGCCAACGGAAAACTTGTATGTTTCTTCCCTCCCAAGGAAGACAAGGTCAAGTCCCTTTTAGAGACAATTCAAGCAAGCAAAGCTCGTTCGAGGGGAGAGCCAAGTTTTGAGACTTTCGGTCGTCTGAACAATAACACCTCGCCAATCCCAAGAATCAACGCTATATCGCTTGCCTCGGAGAGCAAAACTGATTCAGATGTGTCTGATGATTCCGATGTCTCTTCTTCGAGTGACTCGGATTCCTCACACTATCGCGTGGGGCCCAGAAGATTCCCTCTGGATTACCTCCGAAGTGCGTCAGGACGTGGTAGATGGAGGGCAGGTTCTCCTACTGTTCTTTCTCAAAGGTCCAGTGCGGCAGGAACTGGAACTGGTACAGGTACCGGCACTGGCATTGGCGGCAGGAATCGTTCTTCAAAGCCCAAGAATCTTTTATCTATTCATCAAATATCTGATCTCCTTCCGGCCAAAATGGTTCTTGCTGAAAATTATGCCATTTTTGGAGATGGACCAGATGTTTGTGAGCATAATGCGACTGTCGCAGAAAAATATGGGCTTCCAGATCTTGCCAATGTCTGGAGATATGCCTCAATCCTTTTGCATAATGAAGTTCCCCTGGAACAATTGGAGCAATCTCATCGTGGAGAGCCAATACTGATTATCGCAAAGGATGCGATAAAACGACGCCGAAGCGACAGTGGTTCTGATAGTGGTGTTGATGTATCTTATGATGCCCAAGGTCGCCCAAGCAGACTATCGGGTCGCGTGAAATGGGGTCATAGCCCACTTGCAAAGCCTCTCATCAGTAATTTGATTGCTCACTTCGAGAGAATTGCGGATATTCAAATGTTGGCTATGTTATCATGTGTTTTCAATGAGCCTGTCTCTACGGAAGGAATTACTCACTCCGATTCAAACATGACACAGCCTCAAACGCCCCTTTCCATGAAGACCCCGGCATTCTCTCTGGATTATTTCCCAACCGATGCCGCCGCATGGAGCAAATACCTCAAGACGCCAATCAACTCGGTAGTCTCAACACCAAAGTTATCGCAAACTCCCTCTGGGTTGTATGGCTCTGTGGGATCTTCAAATGGACCCTGGGGTAGTGATCCTGCTTCGGCATCGTACTCGTGTGGCGAGACTCCACCACTTCAATCCAATCGCGGTAGCGAGGAATATCTAAACCACACTCCACATCCGAACCATACTCAAAGTCTATCGACATCTCCCGATAATCCACGAAGCTTCCGTCGTGCCAATTCTGGATTGGCCTCTAGTTTTGCGGCAATTTCAAACCTTTCTCGCCCATTCTCGATAACGGCATCCTCATCACCTCCGAACCCACCACCGAGTCGTAAACGTCCAAGCCCGGTGGAAAATATGATCAATTCGTTAGCACCAAATGTAACATGGGGAAATACTACTGTACTTGGTAGCGTGAAGGAACAACCTCTCCCAGAAATCATCTCGTATTCTGACGACGAGGATGATGATGACGATTGGAGACCTACTATTTGCACTGGCATTACCCTGACGATGGAAAATCAAAATGCTTTTGATGATGAAGGTTGTATCAGCTCTGGTTTACTTGAAGCTAGTCACTCCTCCTACTACACCAACTATCGATTGGCATATGCTGAACTCCTTTTCTTGTGGGGTCATCCGCTCGCAAGGCTCGAGGTTCTGAAGTTCAATGGAATGAAGGAGATTTTCGCTGTTGAACCGGAAGTTACTGTTGGTAAAACGTATGCGACATCAATCCTATCGAACCATACACATACCTCACTCCACGACCCAGTACCACCCCCCTCCCCAATGTTCCTCGGCAAGAAAGAATCCTCCCACCCACATCTCCCAGTCTCCGACCATTACCAAGGTCTAGACGTAAGTGGCTACTGTCTTAAACACGAAATCCGCCTCGAACCGTTGAGTTCCGGGGGTGCGATTGGAAGATGCGAACGCTGTAAAACTATCCAACGACAACTTCGATGTATTATTTGTCTTGAACCTGTCCCTGCTCTTTTTTCCCCTTGCTTGAGTTGTGGGTGTGTAGCTCATGAGGGGTGCTTGAGGAGCTACCATGATGGGGGGAGTACGGAGTGTCCGGGGGGTTGCGATTGTGATTGTGGGGAGGATAATTATGGGGAGAGGACTATGGTGGGGTTGTTGGAGAGTAGGGAGGTGGTTGATAGTTTTGTGGAGAGGATGAGGATGCTGGAGTTTGAACAACAGCAAGAGATTGATGCGAAGTCCGTGGTTGAGGGGGGTGGACTGGGTGGGTTGGAAGGAGGCGGGGATGGGGAAGGGGAACTGGAAGAGCCGCTGGAGGAATGGGGTGGCGAGGCGAGGAGTGAGTGGGAGAATATCACTGTTCCCGGGGGCGCTCTAGGAGTGGGGTATGCGACTCTGAGGGGGCGTCTGGGACAAGTACGAACGGGGAACTGGGGGATTGTGAGGGCGAAGAAGAGCAAAGGGAGCTTGGGGAAGATTGATTTGTTGTAGGGGAGATTGAATTCGAAGGGGGAGTCGACGAGGATAATGGACATTTTGTAGGATTATAGGAAACTGGGGTCATGAGTTGGCGTTTTGGTGTGGAATTGTATAAAAGTTTGAGATTTTGATTTGTGGATGGGGATAGGGATGACAACGGGGATGGGGATGGACTGTTTATATAGCATAGGCTCTTTGAATGGGCAGTGAGCAGTGAGCAGTGAGCAGGGAAGATATATAGTATTTGATTTGGTGGAGGATAGGAGAGGAATTGTAGATATGTTGTACTGTATCATCAGTTACCTATCTTTCTTGTAGATGGAAATTCCGAAGATAGGACTTGAAGTCAGAACGTAGTCTATTAGTAGAGAGACTTCGGGCTTGTGCGCCATGTTTTAATAGACTACGAGCCCGAGTTAGGCTTCGAAGATCTTTAGTTATAGGCTATAGATATATATCTAGAAGTGATTTATTTTTAAATTAAGCTTAATTTAAGATTTTAAAAGCGTTTGTTTCTTAAAACCTTTCTCTATTTATAAGAGCCTGTTTAGCTTACTATGAGATAATATTAAATTATCTAATAAACATACTAGAACCTTTTAAAAGTAGCTTAGTATATATTTGTTTAATTATCTAATTATCTAATAATAAATTCTATAATCGTTTAGCTCTCTCTTATTGTCGGTATATATATTTAAGGAGTAAATAGCGATTCGAATTAGTATACGTAGGTACACGTACACTCGCTTAGAGGCTACTTAAGTAGTCATCGTAGCTAGCTTTACTTAGTATATACGAACGATAATACAACTCTTTTTACATCGCTTTTATAACTATAAGTCATACTAACACTAATTAGTAGACATATAGATTAGATACTCAGTTACTTTATATATTTCTACCACGGGTATACTTATATAAAAGTAAACTCGATATTACTAGTAGACTCCTCTTCTCTAATTATAACTCCTTCTACTATTTAATAACTTCGATAATATACTATAAACGCTTCTTAATATAGGAAGCACTGATTACTAATACTAACCTTCTAATATTATTCTAATAACTCTCTTAACCTCCTATTATCTCTTAAAATAATTTATACTCTCTAAGATACTTATTTACTTAAAACCTGAATTCTCTTTTACCTACTAAGTAGAGTATAAACAGACTTTTAATAATATCTAAATTTAATTTAAGTAATAATAATATCTATAATATCTATAATATAATAGATATACTAGTACTAATTCTAACGACTTTAGAGGCTTTAACTTTAGTACTAAAATAAGCCCTAAAGCTAGTACTAAAGCTAAAGTTAATATAAATAGAAGAGACGATTTTTATAGTAGAACGAGAAGAGGAGTATACTAAAGAAGAGAACGAAGACCTTCTTTTTTAGAATGAATTTTAAGTAGACTTTAAAGGATAGGATTAAGATAAATTTGCTAAAATCTACCGATCTACTACTACTAAGTTATAATAAACACTTTATAGAAGAGGTATATAGATTAAGATAGATAGATATAAGATACTTATATCTTAAGTATTATATAATACTACTACTAAGGTTAACTAAACTAAGTAGCTAGATAAAGACTTAAAAGATATAGTATTAGTAGGAGCTAGTACTAAAGAATTAAGATCCTGTTATAAATATATAATAGAATACGCTAAAAGATAATAAAAGCTATAGTAATAATAACTCTAATAATAATAACCTCTAGCTGAAAATATTACTTAAAACACCTAATCTAAGACAAAGGCTAGAGACGAAGCTTTGTAAGCTTCTACTACATAATAATCTTCCTCTATATAATAATCTTCTACTATATAATAATAATAATAATAACTAATACCTTTGACGACTTTAATCCTACCGCTTAAAAGGAAAGACTTAAGTAATCTAGTATAACCTCTAATCTAACCTTTAGGTTTACTAAAAGACGACTAGACCTCCTTCTTTATATCTTATTAATTTAGCGAAGATACTAGTAGTAACGATTTCGATGATACCTCTAAGTATCTAGAATATAATTAATAATAGAATAATCTTAGTAGAAGACTACTAATACGAATAAATATAGTATATTTTAAACTAGAGTTAACTTTATAAAATTCTTAAAAGGGTTAAGACTACTCTTATGTATTAGGCACTTTTATAAAAGTATATAAGGATAATTAAAAGTATAGTAGAAAAGAAGATAACTTTATAATTAAAGTTATAATATTTAAGAATATATATAAGAGAAGTAGAGTATTACTAGTAATTTACTCTCTTACCTTCTCTACTATACTAAAAGGTAATACTTTAAATTACTTTTATACTACTTTTTTTAATAAGAATATTAATTAATCTTTTAAAGTTTTATCTATATCTATATAATAATACTTCGAAGATAAACTTTATAAAAAAGGCTAATTATCTAAGTAGAATAATATTAATTTATAAGAGATAATATAAGTATCTAGAGTATTAATATTAAGCTCTTTTAAAGATATATTATTAAGACTTAATTTACTAAGATTTTCCCTCTCTGTAGACTTTTATACTAATAGTTAATTTTCGAATAAGCTAATTTTAGTATATAAAAAGGTCTTAGATTATACTATTATAATATTAACCTTACTCTAAGACCCTTCGATTTCTAATACTATTACTCTCCTATAAAGTTCGATCTAATTCTATATAAAAGTCTACCTAGAGACAGTTATAAACGAAACTATAATAACTAAGAGACACTTCTATAAGAGTAGATAATATAGTAGTATAAACAAATTTAGTAATACAGATTAATATAAGAAGAAGAGGACATATTATATATATAGAAAAGATAACTATTTATCTTAGGATTATAGTTAAGAAGAGTAGGACTCTTACTTTACTAAATAGACTAATAAGAATTCTAGATACTTTAAAGGTAAGTAAGATAGATATACTAGAAAGGTATATAATATAAACATGATATATACTTAAGGTATTTAAGAGAAGGAGATATTAGAGACACTTTACGCTATTACTCTATTAAAAGAAGATAGTTACTTATTAGATACTAGTTTAGACGAAGAAGTTATCTATTATAACATTACTTTTATAGGATTTATTAATAATTTAAATGCTAAATAACTTATTATGAATTTAATAAGTTTAGTATAAAGACATGCTATTAATAGATATATTCTATAAAACCTAAATAACTCGAATAACACTTCTAACGTTATATACGAATTTATAGAGGAAGTATTTATAATAATAGCTAAAAGATATATAAAAGAGAACTTCTTTAGTGTGATAATTGATACTAGAGTAACTTGAAAGTTAAGTATAGGATATGAACAATATCTTATATATATTAGACTTATTAAAAGCGTCTTAATTAACGAAGGTATAAAGGGTTAATTTAACATCTAGTTTAATAAGAGATATACTCTATCTTTAGAATTAATAATAATTAATATACTAATTAGAAAAGCTAAATTCTATATAGTATAATCTAATACCTCTTTCATTCTTTATATTAATAATATAAATAACTTAAATATTACCTTAAATAATCTTTAAAACATACTTATCTAAGAAAATAAGAAAGAGATAGAAGTTGAGAGGTTCTCTATTATATAACGATTTAGATACTCTTTTCTACTCTAGGATAAAGCTATATATAACTTTATATAGAAGTACCTAACCTTTCTTATAAATATTAATATTCAAAGACTTTATAAGCGATTTAGCTACCTATCAGTACTAAGATTATAACGTATACTAGAAAGAGCTAGGTATTATATTAACTAAGACATCCTTTAACATCTTATTAAATTCTACGAATACTATTAAAAGTATAGAAGTTCGCTAGGCTGGTTTAAGTTTACTCTTTATAACGACTTTGAATTTAATTATAGTGTTTTAATTAATACTTTCTTCCTTAATAAGTAGACGGTCTTATACTATATAGACGAAGTAATAAGGTATTAAGTAGGTAACTTTTTACTAGATATAAAAGCAACGACTATATAGGAGGTCTTTTAAAGATATTAGATTAATATATATCTTAGACCTCTTAACTATATTATTATAAATACTAGGATAAACTTTATTAAAAAGGACTTTATATACTCTACTACTAGAATAGATACTATAGTAAAAACTATACTAGTTAAGGCATATAATTTAATTAGTATAGTAGAATAATACTATAGACTAATTTAATAGATATATAATATTATATATAAATAAGAGCCTTATCTCTTATAAAGTTTAGTACTTTAAATAGCCTTTAAAGTAATTAATGATATAGTAGGCCTAAATAGTCTAGTCTCTACTTTATTAGTATATAAGATATATACTTGAATAACTATAAACAACGTACCTTTATAACTGATTTCTACGAGGTTAGAGACTTATAAGAAGGCTACTTAAGAGGTATAAAAGTAGATTATATCCTATTAAGTTAAAGAAGCTCTTAATATATAAAATAGACTAATTAACTAAGTTAAAGACTTACTCTTAAATTTAAACGTTTTAGTATAGAGAGAGTATATAAAGTCTTAGATAAGACCTTTTATCTTTTAAGGAATCGAAAATAAGGACTATATTATAGTACTACTAAGTAGCCTTATAAAGTTTTAATCTATAGTTATAAAGCTATACTTTATTAAAACTTTAGAAACTTCTAGAATAGTACCGGCGACTAAGGAAGTTTCTAGTATAGTACTATTGAATAATCTAATACTATAATCTTATAAAAAAGAGAGAGCTTTTAAAGCATAGAGTAGGTAGAATATTAAATAATAACCCTCTCTCTAATATCGACTTCGTTACTTAGAGATTTATTAAGATACTAATATTCTAGAACCCTTACTAGAACCTCTCTAGAAGCGCGGACGTAGACGGCTCTAAAAGTATCTAAGGCCTCTAAATAAGTCTTTTAAAGTATTATTCTAATAATTAGATACTTTTATAGACGATTTCGACTATATTACTCTTAAAGATATTAGAACTTTTCTTACTAATTTAAGTAAATCTTATAATATTAAAGTATTTATAGCTAATAATAGTATAGTATATATTAAATTATAATAAAAGGAGATTAATAGATTAACTAATTAAAGTGTTTTTAAGATTATTACCTAGAAGGAGTTGCCTTCTAATACTAGAATATTCAGATTATACTTTATAAATAATATTAAATTCGAGGGTATAGTACTTACTTTTACGAAGTTAAGATTAGTTATCTAAGTATATAATAATACTAGGAAGTTGCTAGTACTTACCTAGGCGCTTACTATTTAAAGAGTAAGCTAGAGAATAATCCTTATACTTATTATAATACTTCTAGGCTTATAAGTATTTATTTAAGATATTACTCAAGTGTATATATAATTATTAATTAACTTAAATTAGAAATTCTTTATATACTCTCTTAAAGGTTATTCTTAATAGGAAGATATATTCTTCGAGGTAATTAGACTATTATATAGTATTCTAGAAGCTAGTAATTACTAGTTTATAATGTATTATAAATACTATATTATAAGGCTTATAATAGAACAGTTAACTTTTAACCCCTGTCTTTTATATACTAAGTTATAGTAGTATAACGAGTAAGTAAAGTTAGATACCTCTTTTAGTATAGTAGGCCTTTAAACTAATAATACTCTTATACTCGCTAATAACGCTTTTGCTAATAAAGAAGAGCTTACTATTAACAAAGCTGGATTTATATCTAAGGAGAGAGAAGAGCTTACTATTAACTATCTGATTAAATTTAATAGAGGGCTAATTACTAAGTATTATAACAGCTCTATATCTCTTACTTAGGATTATATAAAATACTTAGATTTAGTACAAAAGGCCTTATCTAAGATATCTAATATAAAAGAGATATTATATATAGTAGATACTAAAGATTAATATATTATATAACGTACTAAAGAGGTATACTTAGCTATAGTATCTTAGTCTAAGGCTGCTTTTGACTTATTATATACTGCCTAAACTATTAATCCTTAAAATAATAATATTTTACTCTTTAATAAGTAAATTTAATAGTAAATCGACAATCTCTTAAAAGGACTTAAATTTATTAAATTAGATAAATCTTTTCTAAAGTTATATACTTTTATTAATAGATTATTTACTAATAATAAGGACTTATTATTATAAATCGATTATGTTATTACTCTTATAGATAAAGATAATAATACTAATATCTTATATTAGTCTTCTACTAAATATAAGAGAGTTACTTATAGTGTTTTAGTATTAGAATTATATATAATAAGCTCTAGATTTAACGCTATAGCTTTAATAAAATCGACTTTTAAAAGTATCTTAGGATTTAAAGTACTACTTATAATATATATTAATTTAAAGTCTATTTATAAATATATAGCTAAATTAGGTACGACTAAGGAGAAGCGACTAATAATTAATATTATATACTTATAAGAAGTATATAAATTAAGAGAGATTAATAAAATTAAATAGATCGATAGTAAGAGTAATCCTACAGATACTATAACTAAAAAGAGTTGCTATAATACCTTACAAAAGTTAATCGATACTAATAAGTTAGACATCAACCTTATAGAATAGGTAGAACGAAATAAGAGACTAAAATAGAGCCTCCTTATTAGTTAAGGACAGGGAATAGAGGGCTCTAATTAGTTAGATCAGATATGTGATTTTTAATAGTTTTAAGTAACTTCTATTATTTTAAAGAAGTGCCAGTGTTAGTATATATATTTAAGAGGTAAATAGCGATTTAAATTAGTATACGTAGGTATATATACACTCGCTTAGAGGCTACTTAAGTAGTCATCGTAGCTAGCTTTACTTAGTATATACGAACGATAATATAACTCTTTTTACATCGCTTTTATGACCATAAGTCATACTAACACTTATAATTATTATTAAGATTAATAATAGCTTCTAGAAGAATAAAAGATATACTAGAAAAGATTCTAATTATTATAGTTTTAATAATAATAGAATAATTACTTTTTTTTAGTAGAGATAATCTTTTAAATAAATATTAGCTTATTCAGCTAAATAATCTAGCTTAAAAAATATATAAGCTAAATAATTTAGTATATATTAAAGTGTTAAATATATATAATTATCTATTATTATTATAACGCCTTTTTAGTAGTATATATACTAAACTATCTAAAAATAATACTAGCTAAATAGGCTCTTAATTAGATATAAGTTACTATCGAGTCGCTACTATATATCCGTCGCTCTATAAAAACCTCTCGTCTACTCTGAATAGTCTCTAAAAAATCGACTTTTATTGATTTGCGATTTAGCTCTAAAGGCTATATATTTAACGATTTGCGATTTACGATTTGCGATTTGGTTGTTTTTGGACTTTTGTAGAATTAGGATGCCGTAACTGCTCTAAACCCAATTCGAAGGACTTGACAGAGGCCAATGGACGCTTTTTCGTAATTCGACGCCTAAGATGTGCCCCAAGACTCTTCCAAAAATGCCTCTGAACCACCGTACTTGTACGCGGGCATCGTCTGTGCTGGAATTTGCGGCTACTACGGAGATCATGATGATACTCTTTCCTACGAGCCTTCAGGTGTTTTGCAATGTCAGTGTAGAATCGGCGGATGTAAGTATCACGGCCATGGTGGCTTAGTTGGAGTAGTTACCTAGTTAGTTATTAGTTAGTTATTCGCAATGATGCAAGAGGTAGATTCCAAGATTGCCAAAAGTTCAAAGTTTTGATACTACAAATATAGATAAAATTCTCGTGGGACACTCAATTGCAACAAGGAAAGGAAGGAAAAGTTAGGCCTTGACAATATCGAACCCCTTCCACGCATCCAAAGCCTCCCGACATTCGACAACATATTTCGGAATGCCACCAGCATAGTTGACCTGCTCGAAAGCTTTTCCGGGCATGCTTCCACCCATATACGTCGATTTCGTGGTGGGAAACAAACTCGCATTGCTGAGGTCGTTGATGCGTTTCTTCCACGCCTTGGTGGCTTCCGTTGTGGGGTTGATGTACTTGATGTTCTGGCGTTCCATCTTTTGGATGCAGTCAACGATCCACCGACCCTGAACTTCAACGGTGCTTGGGCCGTTTGAAAGAAGGGTTGGGCCGTGGGGACCATAGAGATGGAACATGTTCGGATACCCAGACACGGTCACACCGAGATAGGTGTTGGCCGCAGCTTTCCACTCATCTTGGAGATTGGTGTTGTTGATGCTTTGGAGGCCCATGTGGGTCATGCCACCAGTGGTAATATCCTGTGGTTTCATGTTAGCTGCAGCTACATGTATTTTTTGGGTGTTGTGTTTGATATGAATATGAGACTGACAAAACCTGTAGCTATGGCAATTACGTCGAATTCTTCGTGGCTGCCGTCCTCAAGCTTAATACCTGTCTCAGTGAACTCGAGGATGGGATTGTTCTTAATGTCAATGATATCAACATTGGGCCTGTTGAATTGCTCGTAGTAGTTCTGTTCCAGACATGGTCTCTTCACTCCGAAGAAGTGCGGCATCTCCAATGGTGCTAAGATGTCCCGCTTCTTGGGGTCACCGAGTCGATTTCTCACATGTTTGGCCCAGAAATTGTAGGCTTCCTGGTTGGCTTCAGCATTGTACAACATGTCCTTGTAGTTACCCAGCCAAAAGCGAAATCCTCCGTGGTCCCACAACTTGTGGTAAAATGCGTCACGTTCCTCGGGGGTATCATCGAAGGTATCCTTCTCGGACATGGTGTAGAGGAATCCTCCGAAACACTTCTCGCGGTATTCGTAAAGGCGGTAGTACCACTCCTTCCCGAGGTTCTGTTCTTCCGCGGTGAGCGTGCGCTTTTGCATGGGAACTGCAAGATTGGGTGTTCGTTGGTACACTTTCATCTCACCAACTTGGGGTCCCCATTCCTGGGCAATTTGGACTCCAGAGGCGCCCGTGCCAATCACAGCAGTTCGCTTCCCCTTGACATCGACACCTTCTTCCGGCCAGAAAGAAGAGTGGTGAATAGCCCCCTTGAACTTCTCGAGGCCGTTGAACGGTGGGATGTAGCGTTTGGATGCCTACAGATGTATCTTGTAAGCCAGAGTGCAACATGGAAAGAAAGACCTGGAGATGCATACAAATCCAGCAGCGACAATAAAATACTTGGCCTTTGCCAAACGTCCATCTTCAGTCTTGATATGCCACTTCCCTTCCGAAGTTTGGAATTGCGCCCCAGTCACGACCGTTTCGAACGAGCAATCCTTTTTGATATCGAGGACCTTGTCGACATGGTCGAAGTAGGCTCGGAGCTCCTCATAATTCGGGTAGTTGGTTGTCCATGTCCAATCTTTATACACCTCTGGCCAAGAGAACTGATATTCAGGCACTTCTGAATCAACTCGGGCTCCTGGATAGCGATTCCACCGCCAAGTTCCGCCGAGATCGGTGCCAGCTTCATAAATCACAGCCCGAATGCCTCGTTCTCGGAGAGTTTTGAGACAGAAAACACCACCTGGAAATTGATTTCAGTTCTTGGAGGCGCCAGCTGAGGAAGGAATTTGTGCTGGGTCGGTACATACCGAAGCCTCCTCCTACAATGATAGCATCAACGTCCAAATCATCTGCGTAGACTCCGATCTTGCTACGACGCTGGGAATATTGTGTCAGTTCGGTTTTCATGCCTTCCTCGATGGATCCCATATTGATGGATGTTTGTTTGGTTTGGCTGTCAAAGGAAGAAATGATATTTTGTTTTGTTGAGTGAATTATGACAGAAAACATATGTTGACGAGATAGGTATGATGGCTCTCATTAATTAAGAAGTTTCGACTATACTATATACGCTCTTTCATCATCCAGCGTTTTCTAGATCAATTCGATCCACTCTCTACCCTTCCCATCAACCCCGCAGTAGATCCTCACGGAGCCGCAACTAGACGTCAGGATCCGACCGCAGCATAGAAGGATCGGAGCCGACTACTAATGACGTTGCCTCCATTTTTCCGGGATCTAGTTGGGAGTTCAGACTTCGTAGCTTGTCGGTTGTAAGGATTTGAATTGGTTCTCGCTGTTTCCAGTTCATAAAGTCTGTTCCAGCCTAGTCTGCAGTGCCGCATCTGCCTTCTGAGGAGCGGAGCCGACTCCTCCCTTGCAATCGTTTTGGAGCAAGATTACGTGGCAGAGAAATCTGCCGGCGAAAAGACTATTTTCACACCAGATGAAAAGAACCGTGTAAAGAGTGGTCCAGAGCAGGCATGCAGACGTTTGATATTGAATTAAAGCCTCTTCTCTTCAAAGGAGAAATTAACACTTCTCGGGCTAAATTGAAAACACCAGCAAACCAGGTCTTTTTGGGCTACAAGTAAGAAACTGAGAAATGTCATACAAATGATCCGAAATCATCAACGCCTACCAAACCAACACGAAAATTCTGCATCATATCTTCGTCCATTAATCCAAATTCAACATCCCCGTTAGTTTGAGCAACAAAACCGTCTGTCTCAGCTGACGGCACAGAAAAAGAGAAGTCACCTTCCATTGAGAATCCAGGGTCAAGCCATTCTTCTGGAACCTGGGACATTCCCACAGTCACCATCTTCTCCTGGGCGTCTTTCAAAGCCTCTGCTAAAACTCTGGCGGCAAGGAATGCCATATCAGACTTTCTGCCCAAGTACCACAAAGCTTCCACGCACAATTCAATACACTCCAAGGCCTGCTTGCAGGGCTTCTCTGGATCAGCTCTATACCGAGATGTTGCTGCATCGGCCAGGAGCAAAGCCCCAGCTTTAGCAAACACACGAATCAAGACCTGAGTCCAGGGCTCAGTGAGTAGAGCTCCCTGATTTACCGCAAAGTGGAATTCGCCTGCGTCAGGGAAAGACGCATCCTTCCTCGGACAGGCGCATCTTGCCAATTCGGCGACAGCATGTGAGGTACGTCGGCGGAGAGCAGTGACCAAGCCACACGTTTCACGCCAACGACGATGAGATTCGAGACCCAACCGACGGTCGGTATCGATCAATTGGATGATGTCGGCGAGCAGAAGTACTGCAAGGTACCAGTGTCCTGTTAGGCAGATGTACCAGGACTGAATCCGAGCGGGGAGTTGGTCATGATGTGCAACGCAGTCGAGAATGAAAGGTCCATACAATGCATTCCAGTATTGATGTACCTGAAGGGCGTCTTTTATGGCCTCTTCCAATTGCTCTCCGTGGGTGTGTCTTAAGATCAAGGTTTGTATTCGTGTGACTTTGCGGAAGAGGAGGACTTTGATGGGAGCGGCATCAGCGAGTGCAGTTGCTGCGGACTGGTAAGAACATGGCCAACGGATTGGTGGAGTGCTATTACGGAGAGCTTGCTCTTGGAAGAAAAACGAGCTCCAGAGTTTTGAAGAATGTGTTGACGTTAAGCGATGTGGGATGTGTTGTTGTTCTGTTAATGAAAATTGACGGTCTTCACGGTCATGCTGGCGTGGGAAATCTGGATTGGGCGGATCTTCAAGATGTATATCGCTATCTTCATCCGATACAACAAGTGGCCGCTTATGTATTGCGGCTGAGAGTGTGTCGAAC
Organism: Hymenoscyphus infarciens; assembly: GCA_001414345.1. Lineage (NCBI taxonomy): Eukaryota > Fungi > Ascomycota > Leotiomycetes > Helotiales > Helotiaceae > Hymenoscyphus > Hymenoscyphus infarciens. The sequence continues at coordinate 235,823 of LLCB01000016.1, read as the reverse complement.
ATCACGCCAAGCCAATAAAGTAGATCCACAGTTTTTCTGTCTCCCTGGGTAAGCTGTGCAGAGGTAGAGTCAACTTTGCATCGGAGAGCGTGTATGTGGCGAAGCCCTTGTTCTAGGAAAACCGGAGGCCCATCCTGATTAATAACATCTTCAATCTCCCCAATGAGTCTGCTATGCTCTTCCCGATCTGTGGCCTCCGACGTGAAATCATATCTATCTTTGCTCTCCGGAGTCAAAGTGGTGTGTAAACCTCTTGAAGATGCTTTTCTGGGTTTTGGTCGTGTGGAGGGGGAATGCTGGTTAATATTCAGTGGCCTCTGAGTAAGAGCAAAAATTATGTGAGCAAAAACGACCCGAAATGATTCGATATGTGTTGCATCCTGTAGTGCACGCCTTGCTTGAGCCCAAAGGGTTTCCTGCATGATCCTGTCAAACTCCATTGCAGGAGGTGTAAAGTCATGGTCCGCATGATAGCTAGCGTACCACGGGCTTTGTGCCTCGTCATCGACGAGATCGTTGGTGGTATTCACAGGCTGATACTTTGTTCGGCTCCGCTCGCTCGACTGTGACCATTGAGTTGCAAAGGCCATGATTACAAGGTTTAGTGCGTTCGATGCTGCCTTGTCTTCGAGCCTGGTCAGCGGCTTGTCCTGAATGACAGCAGATTTCCGATCAAGATTGATGACCTGTCTACATATTCTGTTGGACCAATCAGGACCCCATTCGCGAAGCATCGATGTGTCGATTGAGCCAGCGCCGTTGGAAGTTACTGCTCGGTTACCGTAAGGGCAAGTCCTCTCCGTTAACCAGCATGATAGTGCATTCTCCAAGCTATCATGGTACACTTTCATCAAATTCTCAGTCATGAGACTCTTGTTGGTGAAAGTTGCTAGGTTTTCCGGTATTGAGAAGGGAGAAATATCGACCGATGGCTGTTTGAGTCGTTTCATTGGTCTTGAGGTACCAGTTTGGATATTCCGGGTGTGAGAAAGGCCAGGGGCAGCGGAAAAAGAGCATCCTAATGGCGCGGTATTAAGGGGCTCGCTCCGGACGAGGTTTGAGAATAGGGGCGGTTGTTGGCTGGTTTCTTCCCCGAAAGAGGTCCTTCTGCTGTTGCAACACTGCGAAATACTGGAGAAGGTTTCGGGACTTGCGAACACACTTTCTCTTTCCGAAATGTCATCGAGGTCCCATTGTAAAGCAGGAGGGGACCTGGCCGATTGCGATTGTTCAACAGAGGAGTGTTCGCTTTGTCCGCTGCGTCCACGCCGCACCCTTTTGTTTACGGGTTCTCGAGCACCATCTGATGATATCCCTATGTCTAGACACGAAATATCCGACTGGATTTCAGTTGCTCGCCGCAACTTCACGTGCTTTAAAAATAGCCGCCCGGATCTATCGTTCGTTCGTCGAATGCGGTCTTTCTCTTGCGAGAAGAGCCATACGAAGGTACAATTCTTGCCCGTCTTTGTGCAGTTCGAGCAGGGACCGAGGGGAAGCGTTCCTGGACAAATCTCAGAAAGTCCACAAGAGGAGCAATTTAAATGGAAGTCCCACACGCACCTTGTCCCAAATCGGCCATATCCTTTGCAAAGTCTTTCAGAATGACAGCATCACAGCCCTTTTTGCCTTTTCTGCACTGATCGCAGCTTCGATGTTGCTTTCGACCAGACTTGGACACCGGCAATCTAGGAAGAGAGGGTTCCCCAGAAAGTACTCTTTCCACCACCGATTCTTCCCAAGCTGGTAAGGGAGGTTGTTGCAATGCTCGTGTCGACATAGTGTGTAGTGTGAGTAGTTGAAGAATAGAGACATGGTCTTGTTCCCAGATAATAGAGCTTACCCCGCATAATCAGGGAGCTGAGAATGCGGGGTAAGCTATGAATCTTATTCGCCAACTTCAGGGAATCGGTGTTTGGGACGGACGTGTCCAGAGGCGGAGGTCCAGAGTCCGCAGTCTACACACCTCTCATATCTCACGCCTCCACGTCAAGTTGAAATTCATCAATACATACATACAAACACACATCCTTAGCTAGATGACCTTGTTGGTGAGCTGGTACGGTTGGCAGTCGGTACGATTGGCAGTTGGTACGGTTGGGCTCTCGGGATTGTATGAGGGCGAGGTGACACGTCCTATGCTGAGGAAAGGGGGTGGGGCAAGCGATGATCACCAAGCCGTTTCATGCATGAAAAGTGGAATGAAGATATTCCGGGCGTTCCCAGTATTGCTTCCCCCCTCCCCCGCTAAATAAAATGTAAAAGTGGTACAGTGGCGAACTGGGGGAGGCAGTGCAAAGTCCTGGTAATGTTAGGGTGTTTGGCCAATAGAAGCATCTTTGTTATTCTATTACTGCCCCTGCCAACTGATACATTTTATTTAGGGGGGGGGAGGGGAGTACTCACTCTTCCCCGCTCTTACCAGCCTCCCGGTAGACAAAAAAAGTAGCACTATAATTTGCGACCGTACTAAAATCACAACGTGATTAAACAACGACAAAAAATCGTAAAAATATAATAAAAATACGAACAGATACGCAAAGTCCTAGTTCACACTTAGCCTAAGTCTTGAGCGCTTTTAACTTGTTTGCGTCGAGTTATAGACGTTGGTACTTCTTGTAGATTGAAGTAATAGTATCACTTATTTTGTCTACCGGGAGCCAGCCTCCCGGTGGACAGAAAAGTTGGCACCACAATTTAGCGCTCTTGCTAACTTCGCGACGTATAACTTAGCAACAACTGATCGTAAATATATAACAAGAATATGAGTAGATGCGCATTGTGCTAAATTAATCTGATTCTGAGTCTTGAAAGTTTTTATCTCATGTGCGTTGAGTTGTCGACGTCGGGGCGGGTTGCTCCTTCTCGTAGGATAAAGTTATGCTAAGGCACGTGTTGCCCCGCCAAAATACCTCAAATTTCTACAATACTCCCCCTCTCTAACATTTGCTCATCTGAAGCAGACTTTCGATAAAACTTCTTCTTTAACGAATTGGCTGTGGACATAAAAAACACATCAGGAGATACGCCAGGTAAAGCTAGAACCTTTAGCTTATTTTCTTTAACCGAAGTATCAGTTGTAATAGAAAAGTGTGCTAAATCAGCGTCGTGGCAAAGAGTAAGGCTTTGAGAGCGAAATTCGTCGAAGATTATCGGAAGGCTTCAAGTGTTTGTTCTCTCGTGCCTTTGCCTTCGTGTCTTTTAATATGACCTTCTTCCAGTGTCTTTGCGCCTTTCCGAGGAGTCGTTTGATACGTTTTATAACTATAAGACCAACTCCTAAATGAAACTCGTCATAAAAACATACATCGTGCTAATCTTTTGCCACCGGTCGCTCTATAGAAACCTCGTCTTCCCAATTTAAACGCTCCGTCTCTTGATTATCTCTCAAAAGCCTCTCTTTTTCGCACACGGCGTTAATGGTTCCGTAGTCTAATTTGCAAGCTCTTTGAATACTCTACTCTCTAAGAGACTCGCGTATAGACTTGAAGTTTATATCTAGTAACTCTACCCTTGCGGCAGTTGCGATTGTGTCCCACGGAAAGCCCGATTATTAAGAGGGACAGATCTTATCTCATTCACGACTCTTAGAAAAATGCTTTCTTATTACGTTTTCGTTGTCACGTTCTCGCCTTTCCTGCCCTCTGATTGGTTAGTTTGGGTTTTTTTAGTCTGTGTAGGTAAAAGGTGGGGAAAGATACCAGAGCGGCTAAGGCTGAGATAATGGAAACTGGATTCGAGCAATAGTGCGGGGTCCCCAGCTGAATTCTACTGTACATTCCCTCCCTTCCCCCGCCTCCCTGTACACTAACTTGTTCCAGCTATTCCACCGTAAATCGCGGCTCCGTGTGAAACGAACTGCATGAAGGTGTCCAGACAAGCAAACGGCTCCGAATCTCGAGCGGAGCCGTTGATAAGTAATGAAGGTCAAAATCAATGAGATGGCGATGGATCGTGCGTGACCTGAATACTCCGGGTTGCATCGTCTATTAGATTCAATCCTTGTTAGTTCTACATAACACTGCGCAGCTGCAAGCAATTGTGGTTTTGTTTGCCTGCTACTACGCTGCCTTTATACGAGTATCCGACATCTCGCTTCAATCTGCAACGACTTCTTTATTCCTAAAACGTTCTCTAACATGGTGCAACTCTCTACGACAGTACTTGAGTCACTCCGTCAAACTGTCGATGATGCCTGCAAAGACCCCAAGTCGGACATTCCAGGTACGACCGTTGTAGTTGTAGGCCGGGATGGCAAGGAACTGTTTGCACACTGCGCAGGCAAGCGAGGTGTCAACAGCCAGGAACCAATGACCCAGGAGAATGTGTACTGGATTGCATCTTGTACCAAGTTGATTGTTGGCATGGCTTGTTTGCAGCTCGTGGAACAAGGTAAACTCGCTCTAGACGACTCGGACCAATTGGAAAAGTTGTGTCCCGAGTTGAAAAGTGTCAAGGTCTTGCAGGATGATGGGAAATTGGTGGAGAAGAAAAGGGGGATTACCCTCCGAATGCTCTTGACCCATACTGGTAAGTGAGAGTCACCTCCATTCGTCCCAAGGAAAACAGTTATGTTCTGAGATATTACTATTAGCTGGATTCGCGTACACTTTCTTCAATGAGAAGCTTCGAGATTATAGCTTTCCTGTGGGCTACGATGAGTTCTCTGGAAGTATGCACGACATGTTGCAACCCTTGGTTAACCAGCCGGGAGAGGCGTGGGAGTACGGTGTAAGTCCAGGTTCAGGTGGGACGATCGAAGTCTGGCTAACCAACCATGTCAGATCAACCTCGATTGGGCTGGTATTGCCCTGGAGCGGGTCACTGGAAAATCTCTGAACGATTTCCTTCATGACAATATCTTCAAGCCTCTAGGCCTCAATGACATTTCCATAATTCCTACAAAGTCTATGAAGAGCAAGTTGGCTTACATGAACCAACGAAACCCGGACGGTTCCTTGATAGCCCGGGATCACCTGCTTCGACGGCCGCTGGTGGTGGATTCAGCAGAGGATATCTCCTCCTGCTTCAATAGTGGCGGGGCTGGATGTTATGCTAAACCTCGAGACTATTGCCGTGAGCCACTCACCCTCTCCTCTGTCTCTCTCCTCTGTCTCTGTCACCATTTAGCTTACCCAGCTGCACAGAAATCCTCGGGACACTGCTCAACAACGGAATTTCGCCCACTACAGGTGCCCGAATCTTGTCCGAGGCAACCGTCGAAGAAATGTTTCGCAACCAAATCAAGGAGTTTCCCAAATTTGGCTCGCAGGGAATTCCAGCCTCAAAGCCGGACTTGACCAATCCAATCCCGGACATCTACCCGGTTCCAGGAAATCCGCCGCAGGGTTGGGGGCTCACGATGATGTTGGCTAACGGAGGTGCAACTGGGAGATCAACTAGTGCCGGCTTCTGGGCTGGATTGCCGAATCTATGGTGGTGGTGCGATAGGGAGAAGGGTGTTGCTGGGATGATTTGCACCCAAATCCTACCTTTTGCAGATGGCAAGGTTTTAGGGATGTGGGTGGATATCGAAAGCAAGATATATGCCGCTCTTGGAGCGGGGAATTGATTGAGTAGCGTCGGTCTAGTGAACTGCCTCCATTTCTCACTGGTCGCCCGTGTCGCTTGAACATGAAAGGTGACCTTAATAGCATACTCCAGCTCTGCTATGTCGGCAGTGTTGTGGACCTTCCTATCAATTACTACTTGGACAGCCTAGTGATATAATTTTAGCGCAATTCGAGGAATGGAGAATAGGGAGAATACTTTGGCGGCGCTTTGTGCTGAAATTTCCATCGTCATGTTCTCGATTAAATGCTCATCCAACTTCACAACATATAATTCTGCTGTTGGGCATACTCGACAGATCAGACTTGCCATAACAGTGCCATGCCCGCTACTTGTAACATAGTACGGCCCGCGCAATTCTTGGTTGTCGCACTTATAGAAGGTTCTGCCTCCTGTGATTTTGGCATGGAGAGACTGCTCACTGATTTCAACTCCATCATCTAATAGAGCTATCGTAATCTTTTCCAGCAGCGGAAACGGAGGTCTAACATTCTGGATGATGTCTGCAAACTCGTCTATACAAAGTAGCCACCCGATTTGCTCAGCAGCATCAAGGGGACCGCCTGTCGGGTTGGGCTTCACCGGTTTGCTCTCCTCGACGGTCTCCACTTCAATCTCTGAACGAAGAAACTTGCGACGCCTTTAGAACTCGCGAACATTGCGATGTGTACGGCTCGCGGTTTCAATGCCCTACATCTTGTATCAGCTACCGCTCACTTCCAGAAGAGGCGAACGAAGTTCGACAAACCTTCCCAACGTGCAGATACACCTTTGATAGCTTTCTTAGTTGACTTAACCCGCCGGGTTCACTCGAGCCACGTAGGACGGCATTGTTCCCGCTCCAATATAAAGAAACTTCTCTAACATCCGGAGCAGCGATGAGAATTGTCTCACTACACAGGTCAACCTTCTTCCAATCCCAGATCTCGACTTTCAGTCCTTCTGATGCCCTTTCGATTGCGTCGTCACGGTGGGGTGGCTCTAAGGTATCAGCGACGAGGACACGGATGACCTTTTTGACACTTTTGGCCCGGAAAAAATCGAAAAGGAAAATCATTTCTTCGCGGCCCTTGCCGTCTGGATTTGTAGTCTCTTCTTGAGTTTATCGACTAGCGCTTTCTCAAGTTACAAACAGGGTAGAGCGACATTTTGGAGCACTTCCTCAAATTGGAGATGAGCAAAGCCTTCTTCGATGCGCTCTTCGCTGGTGTCGAGATACAGTGAGTTGCGAGTTAAGCTTAAATTTGCCCACTTTTTTTATAATCCGAGTTTTTTTTTTTTCAAAGCTTTCTCCCTCTTTTCTTTAGAAGACAGAAAATAAAAGTACTCTAAAAGAGACAAGGCCTAGCTAGAAAGAAGCGCTATATCTAATTATCTCTCTTCTATATTACTTATTAATTTAAAGTAAGTATAACAAAGATAAACTAAAAAATAGATAATTCTTTAAAAAAACCCCTTTTTTTGAAAAAATTTCACTACTACTATGTAAGGTCGATAAGGTCGATAAGGTACGCTAAGATCTTATAAAAATAAAGATAGATATAAAATTATCTGTTTTTATTATATAAAGTTTATAGAGTAATAGAGGATATATAGAGCTCTCGTTTTCTGTTATCTAGAGTATACTAACATATGTTATTAATAAATAGGTAAAAGAGTACCTAAAAAGAGGGGAAATCAAGGAATTTTTCAAAAAGCTCGGATTATAAAAAAAGTGGACAAATTCAAGCTTAACTCGCAACTCACTATATCACGGAGGTCAAAAAAACCTTGTTTATCTGTAATTTTTACACGTTGCTTATTTTCTAGTGTCGAGAACTTTTTAGTTTTCCTAGTAAAAAGTGGGGTTAGGACACTAGTTAGTTATATCGCTGTACGGAGTACTAGTCTTTTAGTTAGAGCGCGGTAGAGGAACAAAATGCGGCGTTTTTTCCCCGGTTGCGGAGGCTAGCTACCCAGACCGAAAAAAGCTGCATATCAAGGTATAATAGAGACTTTATGGAATTATCCATGAGTTGATATTGGATTGGAGGTGGTCTGGATTTTTTATATGTTTTTTCTGATATTTGCGGATTGCTGTTTTGGTACGGTGTATAGGTAAGAAGTGAGTAGAGAGGCGTTTCTGCCCCTGGGGAGGGTGACCTGAATTGCAGGTCTACTTTGTCTATTTGAGCATTTTTATAGAGTATTATAGTGCACTGCTCTGTGGTCGTAAAGTACATACTGGATTGAGAAGGAATACGGTTGTGAGAAATTTTTGATTGGGGTTAATTGTTTGATCTGAAGGTTTACTTGGTGGTTGTTGGCTCGCCACTTGCTCCTTTTTGGCAAAATGACGCCAGGACAAGTTGGGTTATTATTTTCCTAAACCACTTTATGGTCCAACGTCCATGAGTACTTCTATGTTATAGTCACATACGATATTTAAGGTCTTCCCCAACGTTATGGTCTTCCCCCCAAGTTGAAAGATGTATTCTCTTTTGTGTGCGTATGTGTGCTATTTGCACCGCTAGAGTATTTCTCGCTAAAGTAAGTCGGCTGAAAACTAGGTGACGTGAACATCTCTCTAAATCCCGGCTCGTCTCTTCTGCGCGTCATGAAGCTTACCAGCAAATAGAAGATTGTCTTGGCTCTCGCATCTTCCCACCCGCGCAAATAAATCCTGCCAGCAAAGATTTCAACCAATGATCATACTACAACATGGCGAACTTCGAAAGTTTGCCTGAAGAGATCGTAACATGCATTGCTCAATGCACGCCTTCTGAGTCTCTCGCAGCCCTCGCCAAGGTATCCAAGAAATTAAATCGCTGCTCCACGCCTCTACTTTACCGATACGTTCATTTATGGGAGAATAAGGAACTTGAGGATGGAGAAGAAATTTACAGTCGGTGTATGACCATACCTAGTGTCCCGGACTGGACACAGAAATGTTTGCGTTGGAGTGGTTCCGATGATTTGGAGCGCATTCCTCGTCATGATAAACGCATATTTCATCTTGCCTCTTTTCTTCGCACAATCTCGGAAAATGAGACTCTGCGTTCACACGTTATCGGTGCTAGTCTCGAGTCTCGACTACCAAGTCACGATGAAAAAATCGGCAACGTCATCAGAATATTATCGCCGTCTCTCAAGCACCTTCATTGCACACGAACTTTGGAAGATCACGACTCTCGGAGCGGAGACCTTGTAAATATCACCTCATTGGAGATCGAGGTTCTAGAAAGACAACGTGAAAGAAGGCGCCAGCACCTCATCGCTGAATCTGATAACGAAAAGGTGCATTCTCTTTTCCGTCTACCAAATCTTAGGATTCTCACATTAGTGGGCATCCGGTCCTGGAATTCGTTAGTAGAGGGATCAAATTCCGAAAACTTCCCTTTTCACTCGAATATCACCAGTCTCTCCCTCAAAAAGAGCCTTGAATTACGAAAAGGGTTAAAAGAGCTTCTTGGGTGGATAGAAGCTCTGAAAATATTTCATTACGAAATGACGGTGGTGGGGGGTCTTGGTGGGCCTTGTTTTCGTGGTGGACTTAGTTGGGCTCTTCAATCCCAGCAACACACTCTCGAGGAGATGTTCGTGTACGGTGAAATGATGGAGTGTCCACCATGCAATTATAGGCAACTCGCTAATCTTCAGGGATTTTCCCAGTTAACCAATGTGGGAGTGCCGTTCAATCTCATCCCCAGAAAGATAATCTTTGAGGGAGCAGAAGGAGGGGAATTCCCTCCGATTAGCGATTTTCTACCTATGGCTCTTGTTAACTTGCAACTGGAGCTTCCACCTGGGTATGCACGCGAAAGCTATTTTTCCACAGACCCCACCGAGGAACGGGGATTAAATCTTCGTCTGATGGAATTTGGGGATACCCTTGGCGAAATTGTGGTTAATAAAAAGAGGTCTTATCCAGGTCTACAGACTATTGTTCTTTGGCAAAACGCATACGCTGTTCCGGCGGAGGTGGACGAATTAAAGGAGGAAGATGATGGTTGTGCGGCATTGGTTACACTTTGCAGAAGGGAAAGGATAAAAATATCTTGGGTTACTAGTCAATTTCCGCCTTTGGTTGGTGCATAGGGTGAGCAAGTTGTTTCGACACGGCCTAACTCTGCGTAGTCAGTACTTGGGGAATTGAAACATGGATAGACAGAGGTCTGTTTTTGAGTCACTTGAAGAGTAGAATTTCTTTGTGAGATGTGGTAAAACCACATGGCTAGATCAGCCCAAATGGGTAGATCATCAGTGTTTTGTTTCGGGCACATCGTGCTATGAAAGAATATAAACAATCAACCGCTCTCACTTTTATTGAAAAATGCCCACTCAATATCAACTCCCACATTTTGTTCAACAAACACCTTCCAGAACTAGAGCAAAGTCATTGCACAACATAAATTTACAAGAGATATGTGGAGAGCGGTCTTGTTCGTATTGTTATTTGCATGGCTGTTAGAATTATGTGCATTGTTATGTGCATGGTTACGGGGGTGGTTATGGGGAGGTTTACGGGAATGGTCGTGGAAAACCGAAAAGACCTGCGATATCTGCTCCAATATCCGTTCAACCTTTCCAGCCATAACGACCACTTGCAAACACGAACCAATAGCTTGCTCAGATTGTGTCTTCAGATGGCTGCAAACCAAAATAGACGAAAAGCAACTTTCCGTCACTTGTTTGGCATGCCCAGTTAGTCTGACGACTGTGGATTTCAACAGGCTTTGTACCGAAAGGCAATTTAGTAGGTATGTATTCTTGTCACCAATTCCCTGCTGACAATCTTTGGTATCAACTAATTTATTGCAAGATATTGCGAATTGGGGCTTAAGAACTTACTTGCGAGCGAGAAAGATTTCCACTGGTGTCCTTTTAGAAATTGCGAATCCGGCCAGTTCCAAGTTAGCTCATTCGAGGAACCATTCGAGGAACCATTCAAGTTTTGCTGCACTGGATGCTCGAGAGCGAGCTGTCCGAACCATCATGGCGAAACTGAGTGGCATTATGGAATTACATGCGCCCAATACGACGGGGAATTGAAGAAAACAAAGGATCATGAGACATATGAACAACTCACACTCGACCGACTTGAAAAAGAGCTGAAGACAAAAAGGTGTCCATACTGTAAAGCTTGGATTACGAAGACAGGTGGATGTAACAGTGAGTACTCACAGATTTTACTCCTCGAATATGACCAATGGTAGCATACTGATTCCTGGATTCTGCAGATATGACTTGCAAAAGCTGTAACGGGTATTCTTGCTGGAAGTGCAGGCTCTCGAGGGGAAGCTGCCGTTGTTATTGATACGCTCACTCATGGTAGTACCTCGCACTCACTTCATAGCTGCGTTAAATTTCGCGAAGAGGGGGGTCGTGACTCATTTAATTGATAATATTTCCCCCTTGTGATTCTTCTCCATTCGTATAGTGAAACGAATCTCCCGCCTATCTGCCTTCGTGCTGCCGAATAATTTAGTCCTGATTTTCAAGTATTACACCGGGCGTTTTTCTACTCAGAAATCATGTTTCTAGAAGTCGAGTGGAATGTTCTATAGAACAATATTCTAGGCTAGAGTCTTCTACTATGTAGGTCTGGACCGTCCGTGGAATTTCAAGTGCCGGCCTCTGGGTGTTTGATACCTTTGGTATGTTCACCCATGCTTAGCACTCGGAGAAATGATCAAAAAGCTCGAGGTTCCTTTTTTGAATTCACATGGAGATTGGCTTATTGCCTTGCCTTTGGTTCGCGCTCTTGCTTATACTCTCATGGGCAATGGACGGGTGAAGCACTGTTAGTGGGCAGGTCTGGACATTTGTCGTGGGTCCACGATGGAAGATCAAATACTTAAATAACTGTAGCTCTCAAAGTATCCCGCTGACGTCGACCCTTTTGCCAACATCATTTTTTATCCACACTACTGAGAGATCAATTGTTATATTACTCTCAAGCGACACCAAGCTGATCGGATATTGCACGAAAACCAAATACCATATATATGTCGAGAAAAGGAACTGGGAAAGGGGGGAGAGGAGGAAACCTACGAACTTGCGATATTTGCGCCAACCGTCGCTCAGATTTTCCAGACATAGCGACAACCTGTGAGCACTCGGCGAACGCATGTTTGGATTGTGTCAGACAATGGTTGAACACTAAGATTGAGGGGGCCGAATTAACTTCAGTAACTTGCATGGCATGCCCAGCTAATTTGGCACCTTTTGATTTTGAAAGACTCTGTACCCAGGATCAATTTGAGAAGTATATACTCTTATCTCTTCGATTCAAATCTTTATGGCATGAAACTAAAGCACGCGAAGGTACATAGACCGAGGACTTAAGACGGCACTTGCAAGCATGGAAGAGTTCATCTGGTGCCCAGCAAATTGCGGATCCGGCCAGCTTCATGTTCCTCAGGAAAGCAAACCACACAAGTTCTACTGTATTGGCTGCTCCAAAGTCAGCTGTCTCAAGCACCGAACTGATTGGCATCATGGAAGGACTTGCGATCAGTACGACAAAGACTCGAAAAATCAAAAGAAGGTATCGGTTCATGAGAAGGAGGAAAGACTATCACTCAACCACCTTAAAGCCGACCGGAACACGAAAATGTGCCCTAGTTGCAGAGCTTGGATTACAAAGAGTGGCGGTTGTGATCGTAAGTACCCAGTTTCCCCGAGTTAATGTCTTCTCTGGGTGGTTCCGGATAAGTCTTACTCATTTTCTTTCTCTGATACTTTTCAAGATGTATACTGATTCAAAAATAATACAGACATGACTTGCAAGAATTGCAAGGGGGAGTTTTGCTGGCTGTGCAGAAGACAATGGACACGACGGGCAAATGAACTAGGTTGTGTTTGTAGCCGAGGATAAGAGGTCGATGCTAACACCACAACTTGGGATTCGCGGTATATTTTGACGAGTATGGTATGGCAGCTCGGTTTATTGATCTTATTTCATAATGGAATGACTTCTTCTCCCGTGACCCGCTGTGCTGTTAACCAAACCTATCATGTATCAATAATGTCAACCCATCTTGGGACTTTTACTCTTCCGAGTTGGAATGTGAGTGATTTGTTCGTATGGTATCAGAGAACTACTTTGTTTAACAAATTCGCGAGACCGTTTTCTAGGAATGAGTATTTCACGCAGCCTGTCGCCTGTTTTGTTTTTGTATGAACGTCTCACTTGAAACAGTATTTCAATTGGTCTGCAAAGTCAGGCGAACTCTTCTATTTCTCACTTGTAAACAGTACTCATCACTTCATTTCACCCTCTCGACTTCAAAGACCAATCTTCTTGAGCTCGGGTCATCCCACTTCCGGTTCTCATCTCCAACTCCCAATCCATGATCCAATTTTGCACTTACAACCCACTCAGACTGTGTGTTTTCACCAATCTCAACCCACATCCGCTTAAAGCTCTCCACATTATGCTTGAAGATCCTCCTATCACCCTCTCTCGCTTCTTCTCCAGCTTCCAACATGCCGATTTGTTGACCAATGATCAGTACTCCCTTCTCCGGCTTCAACAAACCCACTACTACCTCGCAAACCTCGACTTGTTTCTCCAAGTTGAAAAGATGGAGAAATAGTCCTAGGTGAACGACATCCATCTTTGCCTTCAAGTTTCCCAACTCCCCTTGTTTGTCAAACACATCCGCCACCATGAAATGAGCACCAAGGGTTTCTCTATCACGGAACAAGTCATATCCCAAATCAAGGAATCCTTGTTGAAGCTCTGCACCATAAAGATTCGAAGCCGGGGCACCATCATGCGCCAATTTTCGCAAATCTTGTGCACAGCAGCAGCCGAGATCCAAGAGGAAGCCACCAGCTTTCAGACGTGCGAGGATAGATTGGTAGGAGGGAGTATGCATCATGCTCAAGTCGATGAAGCGAAATTGACCGATACATGGATATGGGTAGATTTCCCATGCTTGATCTCGCTTTTGGTAGGTTAGACAAGGAACGGATGCTATTGGGAACTGGAGGACATACAAGCTTGTGGATATGGGGAAGGACGTCTTCGGGTGCGATGTGGGAGTAGTTCTCGAGAAGATCTTGTTGCTCGGGTGTGATGGTTTCGAGCGATGTTGCGTACCAGCCTACTGATTTCTCGCTGGTGCCCATCTTGGAAAGGTTAGGTGTGTCTGTTGTCATGCTTACGATTCGAATGAGTTCGAGTTGTTAGATTATGAGGCTGTCTGAGAGGAGGAGGAGAGTTCCAACAAGATATGTGATACACGTTGGGCTCCAAGCACCCATTCAGATTCAGTGAATAAGGGCGGTATTTGTGTTAGTGGTGATTCACGAACCACCAGGAACTCATGGGGTTTTTCTAGAGGCACTTAGCCCTCTACAAACCGTTCCAACACATCTTGAAGAACGAGGTTGGCAATGATAATTTGGCTATAGGAGTTGTTCAGAACAATTTAATATTTTTTCTCGTTGTCCGTTGAAATCGTGGCCAGGTCTGAATTACTACAGTAACATCAACATTTTCTTAAGGAACCCTTAGCTTATCGATATTTATTTTTCGCATGATAAATCAGGGCTATGCAAATTGAGATAAATTCTTTGTTGCAATTCGTGCCACAATATGTCGCTTAAGCTTTCCCTTTGTTTTTTTTACCATATAAAACAAGGTTTCTATTGTCTCTGGGGGTAGTAGCGAAACCGAAGCTCTAAAAAGAAGATGGATTTCAAACCTCTGCATTCATCAAAATCACCAACGCATGGATGAAACTCCCCACGTTCCTTTATACAGAACAACCCGGACTCTCTATGCATAAACATTAAACATCGCAGAAAATGACCTGTACCTCAATTTCTAATGATATTGTAATAGTACTAAAACCCCATAAAGCGAATAACCCAACTCAAGATGTCGGCTCCAAACAATTCCATAGACCAGACAGATACCTGGGCAACCACTCTCTTGATATCTAACATATCTGGCGACATCCGAGGTATCCTCGAGAAATATGGCACAATCTCGTATTTCATGCTCGGGCGAAATCCACAAGGTTATGCATATGTCACCTTCTGGGAAGCTTCGGATGCATCAAAAGTCCTCGAAGGAGCTGGTCGAGAAATTTGGAGGATTGTTGCTCCAGGAGCGGGGGCTAAATTTCGAGCTGAAGAAGGTGATTGGCCGTATGAACTTGGAATCGAGGCTTGCCGAGTTAGAAGGTGAGCTGAGCTTTCTTTCTTTCTCCCTCTACAAGACTTGGTAATGACCTTGTATACAGAATGAGGATAACGCCACGGCTATGGCTCCATATACGCAAAGGCAAAGGAAAGGGAGGAGGAAAACGCCTCACCCCCGGACTCCAAATAGCCAAGAAGTCTTCCCGTTTTCTCTTGGGGGTTCTCTTAAAAGGGACAGGAAGTTGACAACTGAATTTTGGGTGGAATGACTTTGGTATCGTTTGATGGACTTGGAGGTTAAGAGACATTTGGGGCTTACTCGCGGGGTGGTTTCTCCGAGCAATACAATTGTCCTTGATTGGCGATAACCTAAGTTTATACGGTGGCATGTATGTTTATACGATAAACTATGCCTTTTTTATCTTGTGTTCCATTGGTGACCGTCTGGGGATCTCCCGACGGCGGTCAGAGCACACGACGACGATGACGGCCAACGTTTTGACTCGTGTTTTTAGCTTGCAAGAGAGACAGTTGGCAAGGATATACCAGAAATAATCTTTTTGAAATCCAAACCTTTTGGGCTCAAACAGAGTTCGCGTTGGCTAGCTTGCGCTTGCTAAAATGCTAAAACTCCCCGAGCCCGCATGACGTCACCACTCCAAAGTCTGGCAAGAACACACAACTAGAGTAATTACTCCAGTATATCAACCACAAGAGAAGACTTTTTTGGAGTACAACTCCTCAACATCCCTTCCAAGCAAATATAACAGAATGACTAGCACGATAATTACCCTGATCAATGGCTTCCAAGCCGCTTTCTCCGCCTACAACCTCTACCTCGCCTCCATCTCCATCACCAACCTCCAGAAGTACGAAGAGAAGAGCAAGAAAGCAGCAAAATACTCCAACATAGCCGAAAACCAGCTGTATAAAACCAGAACCACGCAGGCCAGTGGAACCATAGCCGTAAGTCCAATTCCCGAGCTCCAGAGCCTCTGCAGAGTCTGCACGCCTCAGAAACCCCGCCGGCGGACTCTGCATCCAGCACTAACAGGTTGCAACTCATAGATCTTCTCATCCTTCGCGAGCTCCGTGTTCCTCATCCTCTCGCCTATTTTCGCGCTCTCGATATCCCCTTATGTAAGCGCATTCGTTGCGGCTCTGAATGTGACCGTCTTGATGGCGGCGCGAAGCCATGTGGGGGATTTCTGGAAGGGGAAGGCCAAGGTTCCGCTGCCCGGTGTGGGGGCGTATAATGATGCAATCACGAATACGCAGGAAGTGAGGTTGAACATGTCGTACTTGATAGCGAGTTGGGTTGTTGGTGGTGGGTTGACTTTGATTTTGTAGGTTCGGCGGTAGTTCGGAGTTGTTACTTTGAAAATCAACTTCATAACATTTTCTCATTGGAAAGAATACAGAGTGATCTCCGAGCCGCGATAGAATTGACACTCTTCCATCACTTACTTTGAAAATCAACTGTAGAATATTTTCTCATTGGAAAGAATACGGAATGAACGAGGGCTGTCTCGATTACTACGTAAACATGGACAAGTAAGGAAACATCATGTTACCATTGGGCCCTTCGATACTCAACAGACTCTTGTCTCGCTTAATCCGAAGCTGGCCATATGGGACAAAGCCCCTTCATGTATAAAGATCAAAGTATAGTGAATCTTGCACGGTCAACCACGCTAGTCCCAAACTGAACAGCTATCCAAACCTTGCGGGTTTCCGCGCCTTCGGATTTTCGCGCAGTCGAACAACTCCAACAAAACGGCGACTTTTTTTCTGTCCAGCTCCCTCTAGTTACGGCTTGACTCCTTCTGCTACATCCCCCTACATTCCTGGGCTTTGGACTCGAGGAAAAAAAAAGTACTATGGTGCTATCATCTGCTGAGCTGAAGAGCTGGGTTCTTACAAGATTACAAGAGAAAGATTCTTATCAACGAGGTGGGAACTTTGTAGGGAAGGCGACCGTGAAGAGAAAGCTGAGAAAGGAGCGTCCACAATACAAAGACGAAATCGATTCCATCATCAGAGAGCAAGTATCTGTTTACATCTCAAGCTGTCACGCGATTGCTAACTGGGGGTTTCAAATAGATTGAAGGGCAACATCGACTTTCAAATCTACAAACACCCGAACTCGTGGCCCAAAATCCTAGAAACCGAAACACCGAACAATGCCTCAACTTCCTCTGCGAGTCTCACAAGTCAATCAGCCCAAGACGTATCTAACAGAACTGTGAGCCAAGGAGACCAGAGAGAGCGATCGCAGAATGTAAGTATACCACTCATTGGAGCCGCGATCACATCCGAACAGCCAGTGGGGTCAAGTTCTCGAGATCAGGTAAGATTGATTTCGAAGAAGGAGAATTGCTACTGACAACATGCTTGTAGCTCAACCTTGGGCCCGCACTCGTGATGTTTGATGCTGCTAGCACCCAAAATTCCCAATCTACAGCTTCAACATCCGTCGAAGGACTTCCTGATCACCGCTCCGGACATGTAACTGAAAACCAGAACGAGGTCACATCGGGCGAGCTTAACCTTGCGCAAGAGGCCCCTGCCAAAGGAAAAATTCTCGGTTTGTATCCCTTACTGGCATCTCTACTTTATAGTACTAATACGTCCCAGCTCTCCAAAGATTTCTCAGCGAGACGAAGGTGCCAAAGGAGACCTCCAGTAGCGAGTTTGAGAGAATGATATTGGATCTCGATGACAACAACATTGCCGAAGAACAGACTGTCAAAAATGCAGTGATATTTTCAGATCACACTCGTCAAGGATTTCGCGCAGAACTCCCGCAATACGGCCTTCTAGGAACCTTTCATTCATCTCCCCGCGGTCATTCAAAACTATACCTCAATACCAACATCCCTTTTAGCGCATTCGTCTGTGGTATCCAGGGTAGTGGAAAATCGCACACTTCTACATGTATGATCGGTGAGTTTTTTTTACTACAACATTTCTACAGTGATCATTTTCTCACGTGTCACAGAGAATTGTGTCATTCCTGCATCAGGTCTTGGTGTTTTGGAAAAGCCGCTTACCGCCCTGGTATTCAACTTCGCAGAGTATACTTCCGAATCGGCGTTCCGTCCCTGTGAAGCTGTATTCTTGGCAGCCCCGAACCAAAAGTTTCCGACTCCTTTTAGTGCGAAGAAAGTCAAAGTATTGGTTTCTCCCTCAAATTATCGAAGTCTTGCGGCGGCATACTCACAGATTCCCGGAGTCCATGTTGAGCCGTTCAAACTTCAGTCGAAGGACCTCAATATTACTACAATGTTGACTCTTATGTGCGTTGATCAATCACAAGGACCACCACCACTCTACATGGGAATAGTTACGAAAATCTTGCGCGAAATGGCTACAACGCTTTCGGGTGATTTCAACTACATTGAGTTCAGAAGACGGCTTAGAGCAGCTGGGCTTGACCCGAAGCAAGTTACATTCCTCGACCAGCGACTCGATCTTCTGGAATCTTTCATGGATCTTGAAGGATCAACAAAGAGTCCAAGTTTCGAACCGGGTGAGGTAACAATCTTGGATTTGTCTTGTCCCTTTCTGGATGCTAGTACGGCATGTATCCTATTCAAGATTGGGATGGGCATGTTTCTAGAGTCCGATGCGGCTTCTGGCAAAGTCATCTTCGTGGACGAGGCTCACAAGGTACAATAAAACACGTCCACATGCAAAGAATTGTTCTAATTTGCTACAGTTTATGACCGAAACACCTGGTGCAAAAACCCTGACCGAATCTCTCATGAAAGTAATCAGAGAACAGCGACACTACGGTGTACGAGTCATCATCTCAACACAAGAGCCTACAATTTCTCCCAAACTCATCGACCTATGCTCAATGACGGTCATTCATCGATTCACGAGTCCGGAATGGCTTTCCGTTCTTCGCCGTCACATTTCGATCCAAGGAAATGATGTCAACGACAGTAGTGATGAAGGTGGTCTTTATAAGCAAATATTGCGGTTGAAGACCGGAGAGGCATTAGTCTTCGCACCTTCGGCTGTTATGGGAAAGAGTGATGGATCTGAAGAAACTGAGCCGTTTAGGTTGCTTAGAGTGAAGGTCCGGAGACGAATCACATGGGATGGTGGGATCTCTATGGTTAGTGTATAGTGTGGCTTGACGTCTTTGTTGGCCATGACTGGACGACCACGCCATCTATTTCCAAAAAAGAAAACGTCTTACAATGCATTGGATCATATAGAGGAAGTCTGTTATTCTTGGGGGTTTAGAATCACGAGAGAATCCCATGGGCGTTCTTTAAAATACTGATACTTAGCATGAAGAAATAGACTGAAGGTTACTTGTGCATTTGTCGTTATTATTTTGAGTCGGGAGAAGGTCGCCTGAAGTGCCCCTCCCATACCAAAACGACCCCGCACCAATATATTCGCTTTTGAAAAAATTCCCTATCTTACCATCGCTTCATTTTTTAAAAAAAATTGGCGTTCTGGTAGAAATCTTTGTTGATTCGTCATCCCCAATGACTTCTTTGTCCCCCTTTGTGAAGGACAATCGATTGTTTTCTCATAGGCAGAGTACAACCCACCTCCAAAGCAATGAGTTTCGGAAAACAACAAAGAGACCGCGTTGGCAAATGCAACTGTTTGAATTCCAAACCACTGTTTAGTTTCACAATACTTTGTGTATAAGAATCTTCGATGTTCCCATGATTTACAAGTGCAATTCCCCACTTCAATCCTTCCACATCCACATCATGGTCACTCACAACCCATACCCAAACTCCACAATGTCACGATTCCAACAAGCTTGTTTGGCCCGCCGCTTGGCGCGAAACCTCCGCGCTTCCCTCCAGGAAGAATACATCGGAGCCCTCTCCCACTCCTCTGCCCGTCGATTCCGACACACGAGAGATTCCCTTCGCGCACTCGACAACGCAGATAAAATGGCACGAGAGTTTTACGCTACTCTCCAAGAGGAGCGCGAGTCTTTGCAATCTCAACCAGTGGAAGTTTTCAATGAGATGCTTGAACTTGTAGCAGCGGGGAAGGCACAAGCTCAAGTAGAGTTCATGGCTCGGACTCGAGAGGCTGTTGAGATGGAGGGGGACTTTTTGAAACCGTTTTTGGAACGTCTTCAGAATGCCGAGTTGCAGGTACGATTGACCGAGGAGGTTTGTGAAAGGGAGATGGATTTAGCTTGTGATCGTCTTTTGCCGTTTTCGGGGCGGTAAATGGCTTTACATATAGTCCTTTCTCTCTCTCTCTCTCTCTCTCTCTCTCTCTCTGTTACCCTCCATCTAAATCTGATTGCTAACTTGTTACAAAATTAGTTGCGCATTTATTCAGGTTCAATATCTTGAATCTCTCCCCAAACCCCAAATTAATCTATTACTATTAGCACTCTAAACCTTTATTCACTCAACGTTTTCCCTAGTACCACAATGTCTCATAACAATCATTTCTTATTTACTACCCATGACCACTACCATCCCCCTTTAATCACACACCAACTCGAGATCTTCACTGTCCAACCACGTCATCATACCTCGTGGCGGTAGCCCAGCTGTCTTCCTCTACTGATTCAAGACCAGAATCACGTGAAGCACGGCCACGCAATCTTATAAAATCACCTCCATCCCATTCCAGTTCCAGTCTTGAATTAAACCTAAACATTGTAACAAGAAGCTCCTAATTAAGAACTAATACTTGGCAGTATATCAACACCATGCGAAATGGCACCCCCCAAAAACAAAACCCCCCTAGAACTCGCTAAAGAAACCCACACTCAAGCATTAAAAGCCCACAGAAAAGCAAGATCCGAAGCCCACAAGATGTTCTTCATCACTGAGACCCAAGCCTTTCAACAAATTCAAGTGTATATGCAGAAAGTGCGAGGATTGGTGCGGAAATATGAAAGCGAGGTGGCGGAGAATAATTCACAGCAGGAAAAGACGCTTTTGGAGTTGGAGTTTTTGGAGGATCGGGCTTGGGCTGAGTATCATGGTTTACTTGAAATAGGGAAGGGTGATGCGGAGCAACATATACAGGAAACGAGGGAAGCTTTGGAGGCTGCCAGGGACGAGGTGAGGAGGTTGAGTTTGAGTGGGAAGGGGGTGGTGGAGAGTATGATGGGGTTTTGGATGGAGTTATGTGGTTACTGAAGGGTTGTCAAGATGTCAATCATAGTTCATGATAGGATGATATAGGCTTGGTACCGGATAGTTTAACGCTTGAGTGGTTGTATTTCTCATGTGTATTGTGAACGGAATCTTTTGAGTTGTCAGTACTTATCGACTATTTGTGAATGTCAAAGCTGCATTTGAAACATTCGTTCATATCGTCCGTCTCCCGCTTGATTCGGGCCTTGGATTTAGTCAGACGGAGAAGCAATATCCAGTTATTCAAAAAGAGATGGGCACTCAGAAATGTGTAGCCATATCAGTTTTCCACTATAAATACGTCTTCAACAAACCTCATACCCAGCACGAGAAGATAAGATAGGGTATTTACCTAGTATAGAACAGATCCCTTTAAGAACAAAAAATATGTCCAACACACCAGCCGCTACGGAAAACACGTCTCAAACTCCCCTACAAAAAGCCGAAGCTAAAATGGCAGCCGCAAGCCAAAAGCATCTGGAAATCCGCTACCGGAACTACGAGCTGTGCCAAAAGGTATACAGAGAAAAGAAGGCAGAGATGGAGAAACTCCACAAGGAAATCGACTTGCTACAGGAGAAATACGACCGCGAGGTGGCTGAGCATGACAAACGCCGAGTTGACACCGGGAAAGGCCTCGAGGACTTGGAAGCCAAGCTGGACCTGTTGAAGAGCAACGTGTTCAGTTCTGTTGAAAAGGAGCTTTGGAAGGAAGAATGGGATGCTGAAACGGAGCTGGTGCTGGCGTTTGAAGACGTCTGGCTTGCCAAAGGAGCTCCTCTTGTTTGAGGGGGTTCTTTGAAGACTTCGTCATGGTATCAATTAGATATCATGTTAAATAAATAATAGACTCTTTTGAAAGCTCGTTTTAAGAGATTATCGCCTTTTCCATATCTTTCGTGACCTTGTGGCAACAGACCTAAATATGTGTCTTGAATATCAGACAATATCAAATCGCGATGAGAACTCCAGGTATAAAGTATTATATTACTGTATTAGTAGCCACCCAGTGGGCCCTTTATTGTCGAGCTAATAGTTTTTTGGCGATCCTAAACTTTCAAGTGGTTCTCTTTTCAATACCCAGTTCATTAGCTTTCAAAATATCATCATGTTCTTCTACCTTCGTTGGAATCTCTTGTAGTGCCTCCAATTCTCAAAGTTCAGTATTGCTTGTTTCATGAAAGCTAAAACCTCCCACTTCTCACTTAAAGTTTTAGTCGATTGGGACATTTGCCTACTCATTCTACATATGAGTATAGGGTGGCATTATTGGTTGTATTCCTAGATTGCACTCGACTACAAGCTCCAGGAGTGCTCAAGGTGAATCATGGTGTTTAAAGTTATGCACTTAATTCAAGAGATTGTATCCAGCCAATCGCAGGACTCAATAGGAGGCATTCGGTTATTCAAATGGGGTGGTCACCATACACGTATACATCTATAGTAATTTCCAACTATAAAAATCCCGTATCCTGCCCTGTCTCGCACTTCGTTTTCTAAACAAACATCCAACTATCTTACAAAGACACCGCACATACAGATCTCTACCCAAGGCTCCGATAATAACTTACACCATGTCCTCTTCACGAGCTCCCCAGAACGACAATGTCACCAAGACCCCACTACAAATAGCCGAAGCCAAGTTGAAAGCTGCAGGTCTCAACCACCTTGACATCCGGTACAAAAACTGGGTGCGAGCACAGAAAAAGTACCGCGCCACAAAACAAGAGCGGGTCAACCTAGAAAAGGAACACAAATCTCTGTGGGCAAAATACGAGGAAGCGGAAAACGATTCGAGTCTCATAGAAATAGTAAGATCGATCGAAGAGGTACAGGACAAGCTACACTTGTTGAATGACGCTATCACCAAATCTATTGGCGACAAGCACTTGAAAGAGGAGGCAGATGAGGATGCTGAGGTTCTAAAGGCAATCAAGGAGGTCTGGACTTTGAAGGGATCGCCTCTTTGATGGAGGAGTTTGATGGGAGACACATGTAAACACTAGTAGAATGGGTCTTGGTTTCAGTCAGATATCAGACTATTATCAATAAAGCATACCACCAATAAACCACTTTCAACCTCTACGCATGAATAAAAAATGCTCGATGGGTTATCTTTGGATAACTTGGCCACCAAGTAAGAATCAAGCTGAAGTTATAGCCCTGAAGGAGTAATACAAGAAAATGACTGAAAAGGATGCATTTCAACGAGGAACCATCGCGACTCACGTTAAAGAACTGTCCAAGAATTTGGTGGCGCTTAAGAAGAAAGAATTCGATGATTCAAAGGTGAGATTGGCAGGCAACTAGGTCTGTACTATGCAAGTTTTTCCTCACGGAAGCATTTTCGCGAGTAAATAGATTTTATGTTACATTGATAATCAATCACTCTCTGGAAAAAAACATCCACTGTGAATTATTTCCAAGTAATTGTATCTCAGAGACTGGTCCTTTGAATGGACCTTTTATTTCATACTCATCTTATTCATATCAAATTCTACAACCTATCAACGCCATGAACTCCAACCCAATGCATATCATCCCACTAACAAATCAAGCCTCAACACTAACCTCCTGATTCACAAGTTTCTCCTTCACCTCCAAGTCATTTACGCTCTCCTCCAGCTTTGCAATCTCGTCTTGATTCTTCTTTGGCTCATCATTTGACGTTCCGAGTTGGAGATACTCCCAGCAAACTGTTGATGTAGGGTTAGTAACAGAAAGACATCTCACCTACTCCACGAAGATATGTTGAGGGGGGGAACTTACTGTCAAATCCCAAGTTTCCACGAAAGAAAATTTCCATAACATCTTCTCCAACCGCAACACCAGCCTCTTTCGAGTAGGAAATTGCTTTTTTTCCACAAGCCAACGCCATCATTGGCTCAACCTCAGGGAGAACAAGGAACTTATGAGCCTTCAAGAGCCCCCGCTCAATAAGGATTTCTTGATGCATGTTTGTGGCGACAAGGAATCCCATGTGCATAGCACCTCCACAACGTTTGATGCCAGACCATTGAACGATATCTCCTAAAGCGAAATGGTACGAGGGGTTTGGGATAGTGTCTTTGAAATGGAGACTGGAGGTGGGTTAGTATAACTAGTATAACTAGTTACCGGCAAGGCGGAGCAACGTACTTGTCCTGTATTCTTACAAGTCCCTCCTCATCCACAGTCTCTTTTGGCAAGTACCCGGACGTGGAGTTGCTTTTTGAAATGGCCCAAATAACGTAACCAGCTGTTCGTTCGGTACCATCATTGAGTTTCAAAAGCCACTTTCCCTCTTCCTCTTCCACACTTGAACTGACACGCTTGTTGAGTAGAACTTCAACACCAACCTCACCGAGAGTTTTGAGTGCAACGTCTGCCATTTCGATGGGAAGTGGCTCGGAAGAAAGTAAATGGTCGCGGGAGTGGATCAGTGTTACCCGTTGTGTTGGGTGATAAAGTGCGACTTCGGATGCCATTTCGATTCCGACAGCTCCTACAATTACAAAATGATTAGTTCCGTTAGAGAATTTGGAGCTGAAAAGGGATATGACATACCACCACCAATAACGACAACCCCCTTTCCATCCTTCAGCCCCTCACCAACACTCACACCACCAATCTGCTTGCGTGCCTCCTCCAAGTATGCATCCCTCGTGACTTCTTGTGGCACGACTTGTTTCTCCCTTCGTAATCCACTAGCTGCGACGAAATAATCATATTCCTCTTCATATGCCGTTTGGGTTTTCGAATCGATGATTGTTGCGGTCTTGGTTGCGGGGTCGATTTTGGAGACGCTGCCTTGGGCGACGGAAATGGAGGGGTGACGGAGGGCTGGGATATCGGTATATTTAACCCAGAATTGGTCGGCGTGTTTGTCTGATGAGAATGCGAGTGGAGCGCCGATTAAATGAACTGCAAGGAATGTGTCATTAGTTTTCTGTGTCATTCAACTTCTCCCGAACTCGTCATGTAGTGTTAACCCAGCGATCTCTTCGTGATGTCTGGAAATTCCCCACGTTCCCCATAAAGAAGTGAAAATCATGATTGCCAATATTTGTGATACCTTCGGGGAAACCACGATGCTTCGAGGAAGGAAAGTTAAGAAAACTCACAATAGCCATCCCGTTCATCCACAATCCTTATCCGCACATCAACCTTCTTCGTCTCATCCACCCCTTCCTTTCCCGTGAATCGAGCATGTTTTCCCTTTGTCAAATCCAACAAATTCAGCGCCATAGCAAGACCCCCATAGCTTCCTCCAGCCACCAACACCCTGACAGGCTTCACCTCAGTAACCGCCGAGGGCATACCGACGAAAGTTTGCGAATTCGGTCGAGCCGGAAAAATACGATTACTCGGCAACAACGGTGGGAAAAGATTCAAAAGTCTCGAAAAGAAGCCAACAGATTTCATCACGCCAAAAAGGTGCAACCACAAAACACAAGATTGGGGGCAGAAGGAGGGTATGCCTTATTTATACGGAACAAAACACCCCTTCACAAGGCTGTCCACCTCAGTCCACAGTCCACAGTCCGTCAAGCTGTCCGGTTACGTATTTCCCGATTTTCCATCAGCCAGTTGTGCGCGGCTGTGGATCCCAGGTGGAGGTGACAAAATCGGGTTTGGCTAAACTTGCAATAAATCAACATCTTCAGCCAATGAATCCCATTCATCCCACCACCAGGAAGGAAGGAGGGACCGTGCCAAGGAAAAAAAGGAGGGGAGGTGCAGGATCTGATTAGATTTCATCTTATCTGATTGAAAACCTCCCCACTTTAATAAATGGTAGACCACTCAGATACTGCCCGTCGTTCTCAAGCGCCATCTTCGCCGATATCGGGACTCGGAACTGCGCACAGAAAGTGAGAAAAGAGCTAATCAGCAGGGGTCGGTATTGGCTAAAAGAATAAAGTGGGTCAGTGAGGGATAAAGTTATCAGATCCGCTTAAGTGGAGAAAGAACGTTTGGAAAAGGATACTGACTGGGTTTGGGCTAGCTTGCGACGACCATACCGGTGGTCCGGTGACGTGATGATTGAAGTGTTCATGGGACTTGGAATACACATGAACTATTTTGAAAATCGCGAGGCACGACACTAGGAACTATGTGAAGACAACCATGCTGAACCTATAACAAAGCTTCGGCAAAGTATACACGAACTTTCGCTATATTTCTTACATGGGGGTAGATGGCGTCCTGATTCATATGACTCCCGTTAGGACACCAACCTTTCCTAGGTTTATTCTCAGATGAACAACCAAAGAAGAAACAACGGACAACGACCGCCTCCTCAAAGAACAACTCCTCCGATCTGCTTGAAATCTTTCACTCGAACATCCTTCCACAACGCAACGCCAACCACAGTAAAGAGCAAAGTGCAAGTTCCCGCAATGCTCAGTCGGAATTGAGCAACAGAGTAAGAGTTGATGAGAGCCGTTCTCACTGGGTGTCCAGATTCAAAGCTGAGTTGCAATCCCAAATTTCCATAAATTTCCGCCAGATCCTTTTTCGACTCCTCGGGAAGGAATTTCATCAGCTGCTCGGGTAGTGTATTTGACCATATCGCCCCAGCAATGGCACCACCAAGCGAAGTACCGACGGAGACAGTCAGAGCTAGAAAAGCAAGAACCGAAGCAATTCCTCCATGTTCCGCGACGGCCATTGCTGCCATATCCCCACAAACATATAAAACCCCACCCGACAGGGAGACTAGAATTTGACAGAGAATCAAGTAGGCTAGTTTGGTGTCTGGTTGTCGGAAGATTATCATCATGATCCCTCCTGCAAATTGGATTGGCATACTAGCCCAGCCGAGCCATTTGTAGCGGCCTGATAGACGAACTAGAAGACCGATGAGGAGAGCGACGCCACAATTTGCAATATTTGACACATTCCCAATGAAGCCCGCATATTGGATATCGAGGCCTTGAACGACCTGGAGAAATGAAGTAAAGTAATTATCCCAAACATAATATGCACCAAATGATCCACTACCGGTCAAAGCTGCTCCAATAACAGAGGGCTTCCTAAGTAAATTGCCAGGAAGGTATGGCGTCGTTGCCCCAAATTGCTCCCACAAGCCAAACCCGACCAAAAAACCAACGCCAGGAACGATCATGCCGAGGATCACTGGGGAAGTCCAATTGTAAGATTCGGGACCAGTGAGAGAAAATGGGAGGAGGAAAAGGGTAAGTCCGGAGAAGAGCAAGATCACACCGAGGACTAGTGTACAGATTGGTTAGCGGGTTCTGCGGTGGAATCGGAGAATGAATACCATCAAATTCAATTGCAAAAAACTTCATGCTCCGCCATAAGGTCCTTTGAGTTTTTTTCTTGGTCAAAAGTCCCAGCCTTTTCGCCTTGCGTTGGTGGTAGAACATCATTGCGATAATTGGTAAGGTGACTGCGGGCATAATAACAGCAAAGCAACCAAATACCCATCTGAAACCAGTCCTGATGTAGAAAGCTTGCGCCAAGGATGGACCGGCGAAGGCCGTGAAGATAAAAGGGCTGTTGGCGAAAGCAAATGCGAATGCACGATTCTCGAGGGAGGTAGTGTCTGCAACTATCACCGCCAAAACATAGATCAAACCCATGAATCCAACATTGGTAAATGACTTCCAGAAATCAGTAAGAATCCGCATGAAGTATATTGGAAAACAAATACCTGGGCCACGACATATGTAGGTACGTTTTTGCAAATTGCCGTAAGTGCATTTCCAAATGTAGATATGCATACCATAATGACGAGGCCTTCTGCCCGCCCCCAATAATCCAGGATTTTGGAAATTGGGGGTTGGAGAACACCACTAAGTATATTGGACATAACTAAAACGACTGCGGTCAAAGCGTGAGAATCAAACGCGCTGGTAACGTAGGGATTGAGTGCTAGCTGCACTTGGTACTGGAGGGAGTTGACACAGAAGACTAGAAAGATGCTAATAAGAATTAGCAGTGTCTAAGATAAATGTCCTATCGGTAACTGACCATGCATAAGCAACAAATAACATATTTTTATTCCATACACGGGTAATAGCTTCGGCCTGTCTAACGCCTGGTAGAGCTTCCTCGTCAATTATGACGTTTCTGGCACTACGAATATCACTCGTACTGATGGTAGTGATGGAGCTGTCATTTTCCGAAGTACCTGGGCTCTTTTCCTTCGAGTGAAGAGTGTTGACGCCAGGAATGTTGGGACCCGTTTCAGATGGGTATGAGGGCCCATGAGCTGTATTAGAAGGCTTCATGTTGAGATGTATGAAAAGAAAGAACACCGTGCTGGGTGCTCTTGTTTTCGGAAAGGTACCTCTTTACGACCTATAGAGTAATAAGCCAAACAAAAGCACGATTTGGGAAGATATTGTGGCGCAAGATCCTGAAACTGAAAATGCAAGCCATGCCTCTGCGTGTTCGTGATAGATAATATATGTGAGCTCATGAGAAAATCGCCAGCTGCTTCCGTATCAACTAGGTCAACAATGTGATACCGAAGTCTTGGTACTCGATAAACCATTGTAATTTGTAGTACGTCGTACAACTTGTGCACCCCGGAGAACTAGAAGAGGGTACAGCCGTGGAATACTAATCCCAAAGGTTGCACTAGCGACACAATAGAACAGTGGAGAACACTTCCGGCGACAAGAAGTTTCAAGACCACAAGAGCATGCTATGGCTGAAAAGGGTGGCAAATTGGCAGCACTGAACGCGAGAATTGAATGACAAAACACTCATACAATTGGATCTCAGTCTTCTGTGATATCCAATTGGACAAAGAATTGAGCCATAATTCGCTGAAAAATGTAGCATTGCCTCATCATAGATAGTCGCACGATACTGAGGTATCCCGACGATCCATGCTTTGGGAAACCATCCTTTCTCGTTGTGCTTGCTGTGGCGTGTGCAAAAGAAAAACCCGAAAAGAATTCTCAGCCGTGAGAAACTCATTTGGAGTCTGACGTCTCTTTCCATGGGGCGAATTTCAAACTGAGAATGGGGAGAATCGTCTCAGTGATGTCGATGTATAGTGATCAGGTTACACCTTTAGGCGTTGAGCATTTGACGATGACGGCCGATGTTGATTGAGAAGGAAGCTGCCTAGCTGACTCGTTCCTTGCTGTGTTCTGGGAATGGGTTACGAACATTGCTCGGATGGGCGATTCGTGCTCATATCAGTCAATTGCTGTTGAAGACCATTTATGGTATAGAAGCCGGCGATGTGGTGTTGTGTTCGAAAGGTCGAAAGTAAAATGAGGAGGTTGGTACTCCTCTTAGCGCACGGGTGTGGGGGCACCGGTAGTTCGGCCGCGTATCGGCAATCCTCTCGGTCATACGCCGAGGCTCGGCCATACTCAGTGCACACTACATAACATATTTAGAAGTTGTGGAATGAAAGGACGTGAGGAAATCAGGGAGGCATTAATTCTTCATTAGGTCTAAGAACTGGATAGGAGCAAGGCGAACGAGGACTCATCTTATCAACGAAATTTCCCAACGCCTCTATACTCCCTCCCACTCCCTTGGTGCTCTACTGCCCTCGCTGACACGAAATTGATTAAAACTCTGTTAGTTGCTTGATGGAAAAGACTGGTGTCAGTATTGACACACCTTAATGCCCCAGAATCATCAATAATTCCAGATGGTTTTTGGTGTCCTTACCGGGGTGAGAATGTGAATAATGAACCACATTGTAGCTTCTGGTATTATAAAGTTGGGTATATTTCTTAAAATAATATATTACTGCCTAACAGTGGAATGCTACGTCTCTGACTCTCCTGCTGCCTAAATAATGATTTCCTAATCTCCATCCCTCAAGTTTCCTTCTGAGAATGAAGAACTGCATTCTTTCAAGAAACCTCCTTTTGCAGTTTCGAAAAGTCCAAAATCGCCGACTCAATATCATCCCTAGCACTCTGTCCCACTTTGATAACAACACTTACGATCTTTGCCATCTTATTATTGTTGAATTCAATTACCGATGCCATATGCTCTTCCGCCAACTCAATCAATTCTGCAGTTTCTTCCTGACGGGGATCCCCTTCGATTACTTCTTGCTCGCATCTTTCCTTGAGTCAATTCATTGCTTCTACCGCTTCGTGGAGATCGTCTTCTCTGGCTCTCTTTTGTTGGTTTGCCCAGTGGTGAAACTCGTTCAGAAACTCGATATACTTCTTTGTCGGCGTAGTTTTCTTTGCTTCGGTGAGCTCCAAGGCGGCTTGCTCGAGGGTTCATACTATTGGAATGGTGTTGTTTGATACAGAAGATAACTTAGCCCGGCTAGGTTTGACATTAATGGTGCCTCGCGCCATGCTGAAAGCTTCGTACTGGCAGTGGAAGTTATAGGTATAGTCTTGTGCTGTGTCAAAATTTAGTGAGTTCTGTAATCAGGTAAGGACCACGGTTGAAGTAGATTGGAAGCATGGAAGAAGGCTGTAGTTGTATAGAGAAACAAAGCATGATGAACAGTTATCCTCATTCAAGCATAGACTACGGGTAGTTAATTACCCTTCCCTTGTCTAGGGAAAATCATAATTTGAATCATATTCTCGAACTAGCATTGAATTTAAAGGTTGAATTGATTGAAGTTCCATCTAACACAGTGGTGGGCGAAATTCACAATAGCTTTCGTGCATGGACACCAGTACACTACAACACTATACTTGATTTAATCTGTCCAGACCTTCTCGAGGTCAACTAAAGTTATTTAAACGTGTATCCATTTCAAACTTTTTTGACTTATTTAAGAAATAATTACTAGTCTAAACTGAGAATGCACGTGTTCTCACCTCATTATTCATTGCCGAGTTCAGTGCCGTGGAACCCATTAGAGGTAATACTGCCCTAAGCGAGTTCAGCTTAAAAGTGGGGTAAGAGAGAATAGGTCGAGTGAAACGAAACACTTACGCTGGCCAGGCTCTCCAAATATCTCCCCGAGTAGTCTTTGTTTGTCACATGAAGTATGACTCACACCACCCGAACTTTCACTTAAAGATCCCTCATCTCAACAACTTCTCTTCAAACCTCTTTTCCGACACTTTTGCATTTGTGTTGAGCAAAATTCACACTCAAAATGGCCACTGAATTCCCTAACCCCGTTCTTGCACCTCCACACATTCATCAACTCCTATCTCGCCTCCACGCCAAATCCATCGACCAGGAATCACACATAGATCGAGCCGTTTACAAAACTCAAGGCACCTCCTCGTTCGATGATTTAATGCGAGACAAATTCATCGCTCTAGATGAAGATAAATGTCAATTCGTCTATCAAATCGCACGTATGATCAATGCCAAGAACATCGTTGAAGCCGGGACGAGCTTTGGTGTTAGTACTATTTATCTTGCTCTCGCGGTTGGCCAGAATCACCCTGTGGGAGGGAGGGTCTTTGCGACAGAGAAGGAGGGGAGTAAGATCAAAATTGCGAGGGACCATTGGAAAGAAGCCGGGGAAGAGGTTTTGAAGTTCATCGAGTTGAGAGAGGGGGACTTGTTAGAGACATTGAGTGCGGATTTACCTGTTATCGATCTATTGCTGCTTGATAGTAAGTACTTAATTTAGCCTTCCGTATTCTTCCAATGCCATTTCTCAATTCTTTTGGCACATTTCTGGTTCCCTGAGTGATGCCTTGTACTAATGAATCTGCAGTTTGGGCACCACTTGCTCTTCCAACTTTGAAGGTTGTTCAACAAAACCTGAGAGACGGTGGTGTTGTGATAATCGATAACACAATCAGTTCAAAGGAGGCATATGAGCAGCTATTGGCGTACTTGAGGGATGAGGGAAGTGGCTTCCGAAATTTGACAGTACCGTACAGTAATGGGCTGGAAGTTTGTGTGTATCATCCGCAAGGATGAGGGAAAATACACAGTGGTTTGCCTGCATTAAAAGAAGTAATGGAAACGTCTCTGTAGAATTCAGAGACAGCATGTTACAGAATATCACCCAAAGGAAGATGTGAGAGTAACAAGAAAGGGAAACTATAGGCATATATTGTGATACCCAGCTTCCTAAGACTTTGATTCCGCTCGATGTCCTTGATTTCCCGACCCAAATTCCACATTTCTGAACCCATGATTACCTCCAATGTAACGAGCCCATACATGGAAACCCCCTTGTGAACTATTACTCCTCCTCACGATCCTTCTCAAATTCCTCAACTCCTTTCTCGGCCTCCTGAAGTTGTTCCTTCGCTCGTTCAAGTTGTCTCTGTGCTCTCGCAAGGTTTATCTCGGCATCCTTCATGATACTTTGTGCGAATTTGAGGTGGGATCTTGCGTTTTGCTCACGGTACCCCATGTTCTTGACTCTTTGGGCCTCAGCTAGGTGTGCTCGTGCTCTGGCGAGGATCTCATCGAGGTTTGGGCGTGGTTGTGAGATTGTGACTTCCATTTGGTCCATGTGTTCGTGGAAGTTGACTTGTTTGTCTTGATGGGACATGATTGTTTCGTGGTTGGATTGGGCTTTGTTTGTGGATTAGAAGGTGTTTGATTTGTGGTACTTTGGTTGTGAGTTTTCGTGTTGTTGGGGGTTTGGTTTTGTAGGTAGATCAAACACTTACTGACTTGCGTTTGGTGCCACAAGCGGTTATTATTGTTGTTTTTTAAGAATGAATAGCTATTCACCATAATAGCCGTGACATATGAGTCAGACATTCAAATCTACCTAGGTACCGTCTGATGTCACAATAGCGGCCCTTGTTGCCATCATCTTCTAGGTAATTAGAAGCGAGGGGAGAAACACCTTTGACCACGCATCTCCTCAACCTTGTTCTTTAACTTCCAATATCTTGCACTTAATTCTCTCTCGATACCTCAACTTGAGCAGAAGCTACGCGACTTTGCAACAACATATCCCCCAATAAGCAAGTCTCTTTTACGAGTTTCAAAATCAAAAGCCCAGACAGAGTCTCAAAACTCAGGGAAAAGCGCCCTTAAGAGTCACCCCAGTTGCCGAAGTCCTTCCACACAGGTCCCTTCATCTAGGTATCTCACTTCGATCCTCGACAAGGTCCAAACGGTGCTCCACACTTCGAGAACCCATCTCCCACCGCCTCCATCAAAATGCCTCCAACTCAACCCAGAATTCCATTCGGGCAATTTCATCCAGACATGTTCTCTCGAAGCCGAGCCCCAAGAAACGATCCTCAAACTCCCGAACCCGCCGTAAACCTGACCCCGAAACCAAGAGCTGAAGCCGAAGAACTTCTGAAAGCTGCCCAAACTGCACTGATTTGGTGCGAACAAGGGTTAATAAACTGCGGGGATGCAGTCAGAGATGCAATGACCGAGTTCGAGATGGTAGGAGAGAGCTTCGTCAGTTCTGGTGGGACTTTGAGGGCTGAGACGGCACTGGAGGTGGCTATGGAGAAGGTGGCGGAAGAACAGGAGAAACTTCTTATGGTTCGAAGGGGTGTTCTCCAAGCAAGGGTAGAGGCGAAGGACGCGCAAGACAATTTCGATGCTGCTGTGAGAGTTAATGGAGGCAGAAATTGAAGCAAGAAGAGATGAAGTGCTGGGTATGGGTGGGGAAGAGGTAAGGTATATGACCTATGCGAGATTGTCTT
The DNA here is from genome assembly GCA_001414345.1 of Hymenoscyphus infarciens. Lineage (NCBI taxonomy): Eukaryota > Fungi > Ascomycota > Leotiomycetes > Helotiales > Helotiaceae > Hymenoscyphus > Hymenoscyphus infarciens. The sequence continues at coordinate 202,417 of LLCB01000016.1, read as the reverse complement.
CCTTTTCTGTCGTTGTGAATTGCGCTGATAATGAGGGCACCGATAAAATTACAATTTCTGGTTGCATCGGCACTATTCGATGATTTTCTGGGTTTATATAGCAAGGTTACATGTATGGCCTACCTATCGAAACGATGAATTAACAATTGATATGGAAAACAAGACTTTGAATGTAGCTCAATGTGTCTTTTGGCCTGAAACCAATTCAACAGGGCCTCAACAAAAACGCACATGTTCTATTCACAAGCAACCCTGGTGAGCTGTGCAAGTACTCATAAGAGAAACAGCACAAGTTCAATCCAATTCTTTACTAGTAATTTATAAAGGTTAGGATTCAATCTGTGACATTTGTGTTAATAGCTAGACGCAAAATTCCCAAAATATCAACACATGGGTCCCTTGCTTACAGATTTGGACTTTCTATACTGTCATGAGAGAGATTGAAACTCCACTCACATCTTTTGGAATCATTTAATAGCTTCCATCTATCTCTTAAAACACTCGCTTTGTTATGTTATAAGGAAAGCCCAGCTCTCTCTCCTCTTTCCTTCATATGTTTTGATAGAATTAGTGAATTGGTAAGTGTTGTGACTATTTTTCGGTAGCTATGGTAGCGCTACAGAAAACATATATAATGATGGTGGTCTCTTTGAGTTCACTGCCTACATTACAACTTATTGTTGTGCTATCATGCCATTTATGTACCATTCTCTCACACCCGCCCTTGCCACAGCCAATTCCCTTTCCAGCATATCTACTATCTCGACACACCTTAACACCAAATCAAAACCAAAACACGATGGCCTCGAAAACATTCAAAGACATCGAACTAGTCTCCAACGACCCTGAAATCCCGATTTACCTCCGCTTCCCCAAACAAGAGGACCAACAATGGCTTGCTGCATTCTGGCGCAGCCTCGACCTTGCCGTGCCTGAGTCCATGGAACTTGACGACAGCGTATTGATCGAAAATATACACAGCGGAGCAGAAAAGTATATGGATGCATCAGACGAGCCAGAAACAAACTCGGAGGTTCGCAAACTACTCATCTTCGTCGTTGCTCTGCGTTCTGGAGAGAGAATTGGCACCAGTGGCATTCCGGCGTGTCGCTGGCAGTGGATTCCAAATCGTGAGAACCCCACATCCATCAAGTTCATTGCGTCAGTGGGGGCACAAGTGACGATGGAAGATGACCGGTGTATGGAAAGATATGGGGCTATGTGTGTAAAGCTTATCACCGACTTTGCATTCAACGAGGATTACAACAAGGAAAACGATATCGATGGAAAGAGCGTCTATGTTGATGTTGTTGAGAACAATTTCCACAGAGACGACGAACTCTCGCTAAATATGATGCGGGAGCAGTTCCGATGGCGGGAGGGACCTGGTCATGGTGATAATGGGGAGGCGGATGACGAGTTTATTTGCTTTACGATTTCGCGAGAGGAGTACGAAGAGCAGGTAGAACAAGGAATCTTTTACTCGAAAGATTGACGAACAAATAGCTATTTTGATATCTTATATTTGCCATTCGTCTTTGCCATATAACCATGAACACGCCCTGCCATGTTTTTGTTGATATTGCGGTACCGTACACTGGTTCTTTGTAAGTGAAAAGACTTTATTCATTGACCTACCTATGCATACTTCGGCGGAAAGCTAGCCAGTCGCTCTTTTTTCATTTGAGCATCTATTAAAATGTTTGACAGGGCCTCGTACTGCGGCGCGTATCTAAGCATGGAGCTGACCGTAAAATAATTTCGTGTCTCAATTGTTTGATTGGAGTTTATTACCATGGGGCCAGAATCTGCGCCGAGATCTACGAAGAGAGGCAGGAACGACAGCGACCACGGATTTTCCGTCTCTCAAGGAAGGAACAACCAAGACCAGCGACCCAACTCAAAATCTTCTTTCCCCCCTCCCAAGTTTTTCTTCCGCGTTTTAACTTCTTCCTATGAACAACATAACCCAACAAAGCCGCTTGCATGGAGTTTTGGGGAATGATTGTTTTGTGGGGAGAATCATACAACCAATCCCCCTCAATTTTACATTATTTTTCCTCTACTATACTCCCTCAAGTGTTCAGCTAAAACGACTTTCGTTTTGATGCTTCTTCATCTTTTATAACATGCCAACATCAGACTGGTGTACTAAGATCCTTGTTTTCCGTCAGCGATATTAAGACTCACTCTCAAAATATCCAGTTTAGCCTTCTACTAAAGCATTGTCACGATACCGAACTTTCGAAATTCGCGGGAATTAGCAACGCAATGGAGCAATTTTCATACATCTAGGTACCGTTTCTTTTTTGAAGATGTATTTCTATGTGAGGGCCAGTTCCTCAAAGAAAACCTTTTGATTGCTCAAAGTAAAGGAGTGTATTGTATTTGTTGAAATTGAAACAATTCGTATTAAAGTTCTCAATTTGAAACTTGGTTCTAAGGTACTTGTACAGTTATAAGATGAGTTGTGGTTTTGACATAAAACCTCAACCTCGTCACCACTCTGCCCTCTAGCAAGACTTCCAAGCCCCAATTTTGTTTAACAATACAATACGCTTTCTTTGTATAGCAGAACCAAAGAGTGTTATAAAGCACATCTCAGAAGAATAAAAACGACTCTATGGCGGAGTAGTTAACGCAGGCGCGGCTTGCTTAGCTGTTTCTCTTAAGTTCAAATCTTAACAGAGTCAGTCATCACTATGTTTCTTCCTTTTTGATTATTTTTTCTGAGTTGGTTCGTAAGGAAAGAGGGAAAGAGTTAAGGTCTTAAAATTGAAAGTTGCTCGAGAATTGTTCGAGCATAGGTTTTATATACAGTGAGTTACGAGTTAAGCTTATAATCCGAGCTTTTTAAGAAAATTCTTTAATTTCCCCCCTTTTTAGGTACTCTTTTACCTTTTAATTAATAATAACATATAATATACTATTTATAAGAATAGGAAAGAAAAGGCTTATATCTCCTCTTATACTCTATAAACTTTATAGAATAAAAACATATAATTTTATATCTATCTTAATTTTTATAGAGTCTTAGCATAGCCTATTGTTAACCTTATAGCCTTATAAGGCACGTAGGGGTAGTGAAAAAATTTTAAAAGAAAAGAGGTAATTCTAAGAATTATTTATCCTTTAGTTTATATTTATTATACTTACTTTAAATTAATAAGTAATATAGAAGAGAGATAATTAGATATAGCGCTTCTTTCTAGCTAGGCCGCGTCTCTTTTAGAGTACTTTTATTCTCTGTCTTTTAAAGAAAGGAGGGAAAAAACCTTAATAAAAAAAGCTCGGATTATAAAAAAAGTAGGCAAATTCAAACTTAACTCGCAACTCACTGTATCAATTTACCTTCAAATTGACAAGGACTAATTTTTTTGGCTTAAGTTAAAATTTGGAAAGATACTTTACCTGAGCGGAAACAGATGAAAGTTTGGAAAGTATGAAGTCAAACAGTTTCAACTTTCGGTCAATCAGAAGTCTCTTACACCTATCCCTAATCAACTTGTCCAAGGTTATCCCTTGGCGCATGTAACTTCGTCCACAGTGAGGACTGATATACCAAAATTTAATGAAACGAGGAAAATTCATATTTTATTTTGACCAAGTTCAGATAAATACCAGGTTGAAGTTGGCAAAACACGTGGGGTAACTCCTTCTTTAGGTTGGGGTTACTTTCAGTTTTCTTACGCCTATAGTTGAGTGTAGAAACTGGCATCAGCGGTTTGCTACCGACTTTCTACCCAAACACTCATAAACATAACGCTGTGCCGGAACCTGAACCATGAGAATTGTCTTGCCGTAGACAAGATAAGTGGCAGTAATTAGCAACCATACGAAAACCCGCAACCTCAAATAACTCGACAAAACTACAATTATTTTTATCTTTTCCATCGCGAGGTTCCCGATTAGTACTACGATGGATACCAGTTGGGTTTGCCACCCTCTGAGGGGTTTGACACGCTCTCAAGAGGGGTAGGACAGGGGGTCAGTTGACATGCGCCTTGTTCTCGTCTCGTTCTCGTTTTTCTCCCGCGTAACCTACTTGTTAATTATCAGACTTAAGCAGCGATACGATATTTAATTTTTCATAATAAGAGCCTGTTTGGCTGGCATATTTTTTGAATAATTTAGTATATATACTACTAAAAAGGCGTTATAATAATAACAGATGATGTAATATATTTAACACTTTAATATATACTAAATCGTTTAGCCTATATATTTTTTAAGCTAGATTATTTAGTATAATATTCAAATATTTATATAAAAGATTATCTCTACTAAGAAAAGGTTATTATTCTATTATTACTAAAACGACGATAATTAGAATATATCCTAGTATATCTTTTCTTACTCACTTACGCTAGTATATTACTACTATTCTAAGATAAGATACTAGCTCTAAGATATTAGATATACGAGTTAAACTAGTATAGTCGATAGTATTATCGTAATAAAATACTATAGTATTTTAGATTAATATATTATTATAATATCCTAGTAGTATGTATCTAAATACGCTATAATACGATCGTAATATCGTGATATTATACGGTATATCTTTTAATAACTCGTAAGCGCTAAAACCCACTTTTTCTTAAAATGAGGCTATTTATACTTTTTCTATATACTCTTTTATCACTTACTTATTAGACTAAAATAATTTTTATTTATTGATTTTGTTAATATTTATCTATAATTAAAGAGTAAAACTTAGTAGAATTTAATATACTAGTTTATTATATTCTAGCTAGTAATCTAACGTTATTGTCGTCGAATTAGTACTTAGTATTAAGAGATTGTTTTCATCTCGCACGGGCCACCTTTTTAACCTTATAAAATTTAGGTTAATTTAAGAGCTATTTATATAATTCTTTTTTGAAATACTCTATTTAAATAGATCTATAATTCTAGCTATTCAGCTGTATATTTTTTGTATTATACGTTATACTATATAAAGCTAAAATAAAAGGCTGAAAAGAAGTAAGGTAAAATCCGAGGTAAAAAGCTTAAATATTATAGCTTAGCAATACTACGATATTATTATAATATCGATTAAAATACTAATAATATAAAAGATAATATTATTAGATATCGTAGTATTTAAATAGTATAAATAGTACGTATTAAAGTGGGTTTCTAATAATATATCGTAGTAGTATAATATTCTAAATACTATCGACTATACTAAGTTAAACGATTACTAAATATATTATCTAAATAATTAGATAATAAATAAATATATACTATGCTGCTTTTAAAAGGTTTCTCTATATTTAATAGACTATTTATAGTTATTCTAGTATAAGCTAAATAGGCTCTAACTATTATAAATATTTCGAAAACTAACTCTGAAATTTCACGAGTATAGAGTCGGTTTTAGTATAAATCAGATAACTCTGGAATTTAGTATTTTATAGTATAAAAATACTAAGAGTAAGGAGTATAGCTTAGATAGATTCTTTAAATACTCTTATATTTTAAGTAAGAAATAGAGAAATAGTACTATCTCTCTCTCTTAAATATCTATAGACGTATAGACATTTTCATAGCTAAAATACCTTTGTATATGACCGATAGTTAAGAGAGGTAGTATATATAACGTTAAACATACCTAGGAAGTACTTCTATTGGCTTTCGGTAATCACATGATTCTTTGATTTGTCGCGATAATGTCGACCTAGTACGATAATGAGTACGATAACCAGCGATAATATCGCCGCCCAAGTCTGTCAATTGTACAACTACCCATATCATTTTAAACTCGGTAGAAATTGTCTTTCAAACTTGCCTGCTACAAAATTTCCTGTCGAAGAAGAGACCCCATCTGACGCCAGAACAAGTACACCCAACCGTGCCAGCCTGCAATCGCGGACACGACAAAATGGCAGCTATCGACGGACAAGGTCCTACGACTCCATCATGCTTTCTCGACCTTATAGATTTGGTCGATAAGTATGCCTTGAATACTCCCTCTCCGGCAACAGGTCTATCTGACAGTGCAAAGTGTCCCATTAGATTTCGACTTCGGCACATTATACAAACTCCTCCTTCCCCACGATGCACGGGCACACGGATTCATGCTGCCTTCCACAGTCTCCAAAATCCCATGGTCTGCGGATTTTGTAGTCAACCACGACTCTCGAACCGTCCAATTGCTCGATGCCTCGAACGGTGCAGATACCTCAAATGGCTGCAACAAAGCCTTCCAGGGAATAGTCGACAGGGTCGTTGAGGAGAAACTGTTTCCCAGCGTACAGAAGCACAGCGAGATGTACAAGATTCAAGGAGCAAAGACGCCCACGCGCCTAGAACGCTTCACAGCGCCACTGTTCGGAATTGCTACACGCGGAGCGCACCTCACAGCCTATGTTCAAACCCCCGAGGGACTGAAGATTTGGGTTGCTCGCCGAAGTCCCAGTATCCATACATACCCAAATAAGCTTGACACTACTGTCGCAGGCGGCGTAAAGGCTGATCATTCGCCATTCGAGTGCATTGTTGCAGAGGCGGGCGAGGAAGCATCGTTGCCCCATGACTATGTCATGGACAATGTTAAAGCTACGGGAGTGATCACATACATGCACAGAAATCCAATCACGGAATTCATTCGTCCAGACATCGTCTACGTGTTCGATGTCGAACTACCCGAGTCGATAATCCCAACACCAAACGACGAGGAAGTTGCCGAGTTCAAATTGATGACCGTGGAAGAAATCAAAGAGGCCATGTTTAGGCAAGAGTTCAAACCTAATTGCGCACTTGTCATGATTGATTTCTTCGTCCGCCATGATATTTGCTACAACGACAATGAGAAGGATTACGTTGAGATTGCCTCAAGGATGAGAAGAAGACTGCCCGTTCCGACCACAACAACCTTCAATGCATCGACCTGAAGTATGGCACTTGCTGGGAATTTGGTTCAAATTACCAAACAAAATCCTCGCAGAAGTTTGAAATTGGTCCTAAGCGGTGTTGGCATTGTGCCTCGTTCCCTACTTCAAACAGATGGCTCCTAGTTTTGTCAATTGCAGTCCCAATTGTTTCTCCCAATATTTTCCCTTGTCATCTGCAATGCCGGTCAGAAATTTCTCCTGGTGTAGCAAATCAGTAGCTTTGCTAAACAGTAGATTTGCTCCGAAATCATGGCTTTCCGTCCTCGTGGCCGCCCTTAGAATTGTCAGCCTTGGAAATTTCAACCAGTGAGAGCTTTGATATTGGCGTCATAATTACAGTGGTGTTAATAAATGAGTGTAAACTCTTTAGTAAGATTTGCGAACTAGAATCCGCACTTAGAACCTGGCAATAACACGGGTTGCGGTTCACGTTTGCTTTTATGTCAGCTATGCGAATAGCAGCCTCGTTCTCCACTTTTATAAACGTGGTTTAAGGCTACTCTATAAATTATATCCCGTACTCTCTCCGCTTAAATAGTTTTTCAATTTCTTTATATACCGCTCTTTATCTAAAGTATATATCTATAAAGTAGTCTTAAACTCTTTTAATAAAAAAGTATAATAATTCTATAAATATATAGAAATAATATTAGTTTAAAATAGTAAGACTATATATATAACGAAGACGTTATATAAAATATAGAATAATATAAGTATAGGTTTTAGATTCTACGTTATATTAGCTTTCTATATTCTTACTTTATTCTATACTTAGTATATTTCTTTATATAAGTTATAAAAATTATAAGTTTTTAAATAGAAACTAGATATAAAAAACATTAAACTAGCTAAGTTTAAAGTAGTATTTAGAATTAAAACTAAGTAATAAGAATTCTAGTTTCTAATAAATAAAATAGAGATTTTATAAAATACTCTTAAATTTATAAAACTAGAGAAAAGTAAAATAGATAAATAAATAAAAGAATAGAAGCTATTAGTTAGTATTCTTATTCTCTTTTACTTAAAATTTAATATTATTTAACTAATATAAAGATATAATAGTACTTTATAACTTAATTTATAGAATACTATTATCTAGCTATTTAAAATCTATAAGTCTAGATATAAAGCTTTAGTAGAAAAGAAAACTACTATAATTAAAAGTAGCTTTTATAAGTTATATTTAAAACCTAGATCTAGTCTAAAGTAAACTAATTTTCAAACCTTTTATAAAATATTAACTTAAGTTTAATTAGAGATTTTTATTTAAATAAAATTATCTAGTTTAAGAGTTTATTTTATAATTTCAAAGAGATCTAAAATACCTCGTTTACTTATATAATATAAATATTACTCGAATTTATAAAAAAAGCTAACTAGTATAAGAATAATAAAGTTTATATTTTATTATTTACTAAAAAGTTATAGAAAATCTCTTAGATACTATTATATAATAACTCTCTTATATATATTAGCTTATTAGTAGATTTCTATCTAACTAAGATCTAAAAGTATATAAGTATTAGACTAAAAGAGACGTTATAATAGTAATTGGTTTTATAAAAGATAATACTATTTTAGTTATTATAATTAAAGAAATAATAGTAAGAATTCTTAATCTTAGAGATCTAATACTAGTAAAGTTATTTCTCGATTATATTATAAAGAAAATAAATAAGCTAGAGAGAAGTATAACTTCTTTTTTAGAATCTTAGAGTATATTAAGTTCTAAATAGTATTACTCTCTACTTATACTAGTAAAGCTTTTAAATACTAGATATACTATTAGTAAATATAGTACTTCTAGTACTTCTAGTATAGTTAACTCTTAAGTATATTATACTACTAGTTATAATAGAGATACTAGCTAGTATATCTATTACTAGATATCTTAAATATACTAGAAGTACTAGAAGTAAATATAATATAATTACGTCTATATATTACTATCTATTAGTTTATTTATCTACCTTTTAATTTTCTATCTTCTACTACTTATCTATATACTTTATATAGATATAAAGCTTCTTACTAAGTAATCTTTTACTTAAGCTCTTAATTTATTACTTACTTTTTTAATCTATTATAGTTTCGTAGAACTAGATAGTATATAAAGAGTTAGAAAGCTAGTTATATAATTATATAATTTTAAGACTTAGAGAGTATATTAAACTTAGTATCTTAAGTAACGAGAGTTAGATAATAAGCTAGTCTTAGTATTATATACTTAGTATAGCTTATATTTATTATTACTAGTAGTAATAGCTTTAGATACTTTATTAAAATATAATATCTCTAGTAGTAGAATCTCTTAAAATAAACTAACTTAGTTAATTTTTTTAAAAAAAAAGTATTTTCAAAAGCTCTTTTTTATATTAAAAAAAGTAAAATCTACTAGTAAATTCTAAAACATTTATTAGATATATTCTCTTTTATATCTAATTTAATAAAGTCTATAATATTCTAAGTAAAAAAGTAAAAATAAGAATATTTAAGTTCTTCTAAGTCTCTACTTTTCTTCTAAAAGTTAAAATACTATTATAATAGAAAAAAATATAATAGTATAATAGTATAATAATCTTAGGAATATTAAAACTAATAAAAGTTATAAAAAAGCTAATTTTGAATATATAAGTATATATTAGTATAAACTATATACTACTAGCGAAGAGATATATAGAAGTATATTTAATAGAATAGTATAAATAATTTCTAGACTTAATATAAAAGTAAAGAATAAATTAGTCTTTTATAAAATAGAGAGTAATAGAGTATATATATATAGAGTTAAACTATACTAAAGTCTATAAGTAAAACTAAAATAACGTTTTAGAAGACTAGAACCTAGTATATAACCTCGGCTATTTAGAATAGCTAACTATTATAAAGAGAATCTTAAATATATTATATATAATAATTAAGTTAAGATTATCTAAAATATTTATTAAGATATAATCTATATAAGAGATATTAACTAAAGAGATATATTATATTAATATTAAAAGATTTACTCTTTTTATTTATACTTATATTATATTATATTTTTAGAGAAATAAGTAAAATAAAACTACTTCTATCTTATATATAAGAGTAGTATATCTTTTTAAAATTATATAATTAATATATTAAATTAAAAGAGCTTTATAATTAAATCTTAGAAACTCTAGAGAGTATAATAGAATATAAGCTTTTAATATAGAAAGTCTTATATTTAGAAAGAGTATACTAAGCTAGAAGCTATATTTTAATATAAGATTTATAAATCTAACTACTTTAGTAATATAAGAAGCTTTAGTTATAGATCTCTTTATATATATAAATATTTATAATAATAGTAGTAAGAGATAAAAGATAAAGTAAAGATATACTCTAAAAGATACTTAAGAAGATTAATAAGAAAAAGTATAATTAAAATTTATAAATATATTATACTAAAGCTTAATTTTTTATAAAGTCTTAATAGCTATTATAAACTTAAGATTTATAGATTTTAAGATATTTACTAGAATAAATATTTATATTTAATTTATTTTTTCAAAGCTATTATAGTATCTATTTTATAGTAATATAATTATAGTATAAGTAGTCTTAGAAATATAATATAGTAGATATAATTAGCTTAAGAATTAGATTCTTTAAAAATAATAAGTTATAGAAAGTAGTAAAAAGCGATACTATTTTTTAGATTAAGTTTAGTTTAGTATTTCTATTACTAATTAATATATTAAAGCTTAAAAAGAATAGCTTATAAAGAAGTTCTTAAGTAAATATAAGATATACTTCTAAAGTATTTATAAAAATAGATAGTTTTCTAAAAAAAGGTTTTTAAAAATAATTACTATATTATAGATATATATTCTATTTATTTAGAGAAGGTTTTAAACGTTTATATATATATATATATATATATATAAGAAAATACTATTATATTTAAATAAATACTAATTAAGAGTATAAGATACTAAAAGTATTATAAACTAGCTTTTACTATTCTAGAGATTAGAAATATCTAGTATATAGTTCTAATATTAATATATCTACTACGAAGTTTACTAAGCTTTAGAAATTATATAAGAATTAGAATATTAATACTTATTTACTAAAAGATATTTAAAAAAGTATAAAATAAAATTCTTAGTAGATAAATATATATAATAGCACGAAATATATACTACTAGAGAAGAGGTATATAGAAGTATATTTAAGATAGAATAATATATATAAATACTAGGTACTAATATAGAAGAAAAGAAAAAACTATTCTTCTTCTATACTAAGTATAAATATCTATATATAAGAGATTAGAGACTACTAAGTCTTAATAAGAATAATAACTAAGCTCTTTCTAATATAGCTACTAAAATAATAAGAGCCTTAAAGCTAAATATATAAGACTTTAAAGCAAAATATATAATATCTAAACCTTACTTTCTTTGATACCTTCTGTCTTATAAGTTATAGAGGTATTAGTAGTTTTATAAATGCTAGTAATTTAGAATAGCGTACTATTATATCCCCTCTTCTTTAAAAAGACTCGTCTTAAGTCTTTAGTTATCTATTAACATAGTTTTAAGTTAACTAAAGTATTATTTATCTATTTATTATAAAGAATATAACTTATCTACTATTATAGTATCTAGTAGTTAAAATAGAGTTAATAGCTAGTAGTATTATTATTTAAGAGATACTCGCTCTTTATTTACTATTATATACTATATAATAATAGATATAAATAGAAGAGAGGCTAATTATTAACTATTAGGTAGAAAGTAGTATACTACTATAGAGTTATTATATTCTTATTATTATTATTTATTATAATAGTAATTATTAAGTAATAAATAATAATTCTAAAGTAATAGCTATTATTATAAGTAGTATATTAGTAGGCGACTTTCCTCTAATTCTAACTTCTCTTCTTCTTTTCTTTTAATTTAAATAATATATATATAATAAGAATACCTTCTAATTAGATATATTCTTATATACTAACTTATCTTCTAGAATATATATATATATTATATATATAAAAGTAAGTCTTTCTCTTCTTAATTAGGCCTAATTCAAGGCTAATCTAATATAGTAAAATAACTCTCTTATATTCTTCTAGTACGCTTTTAGCTACTTACTAAGTCTACTATATTTAGTACTTTTAAGTAAAATCTTAGAATAGAGATTATAAATATACTTTTAAGAAGCTTAAGTTAAAGAAGTATAGGTACTATATAGAGTAGAATACTATCTATATTCTAATAAGTTTAATCTTAAATATATACTAAATCTATTTTAACTTAGATAGTTACTATATTTTATAGAGAAGGAGTTTAATAAGCTTAAGCTTAAGAAGAAGAAGAAGAAGATTAAGAAGACTACTAAAGCCTTAGATAAAAGATTAGTTATTACTAGTATAAAGATACTAAAGAATAGTTTAGAGGTATAGTTCACTCTTTTAGTGAAGACTTAAGTACTTTATACTAAGGTTACTATAAGTACCTTTTACTTATTAGAGAGGTTTTAGTTATTAATATTTAATAGTTCTTATAAAATACTATAAAGAGTAGAACCTCTATCTAAACCTAGGTTTAGGTTTTCTTTAAAGCCTACTTAAAGAGTTTAAAAGCGTTCTTTCCTAAGTCTATTATAAGAGGTTACTAAGGTAAGAAGCGTTCTTATAAGAAGGAGGTAGAGGAAGAGCTAGTTTAGACTTCTTATACTTAGAAGAGTAGAGAGAAGAATAAGTTAGAGAAAGAAGAGATAGTATAAGCTCTATTTTAGTAATAACTTAGTCTTAGTTCTTTACTTTATTAACTTTAAATATTCTTACTAGTTAGTATTTTATCTTAGGTTTTTATTATAAGTTCTTTATTAAAAGTAACTAGAATTAAAAAGTATTAATAGAGTTTTATAAATTAACTCTTTTATCTAATTCTTATCTAATTCCTATATATTAATCTATTTAAAAAGAAGTTAGAGTAGTTCTAGCACTTCTAAATATTTAGTATAAAAGTCTTTTAAATAATATAATAAACCTTAAAAATTATTTATAAGATACTAAGTAAGATCTAAATTATATCTAACCTATTTTATCTAGTATTATAGCTATCTTTTAAAAAGTCTATTACTAAGTATTTCTTATATCTTCTATTCTTATATATCTTAAATAATATCTAGTAAAGGCTCTAGAGCCTCTTATTCTAGTAAAGAGGTATTTAGATCTTTTAAAAGTATATTAGAGGTAAAAATATTATAAATTAATAATTCTTTTAGAAGTTTTAGCTTATAGAAGTAGTCTATATAATCTAGTATTTTAAAAGGTTCTATCTACTATTTAGTAAGCTTTTAGCTAAGATAATTTATCTTAAGATTCTTAGTAGATAAATAGACTTTATCTCTAATATCTTAATTAATAGCTTTATAATACTAATTTATATTATCCTCTATTCGTTTCTAAGTCTTATCTATATTATTCTTAGCTATTTTCTAAGTAGAGTATATATATTAGGCTACTTTTACTACCTTATTTTAGTTAAAACGTTTCTAGAGAATAGAAGTCTTTAATGTATTCTAGTTCTATAAAGTTCTTAGGTTAAGTCTAAACTTAAGCTAATAAGAGGTTATACTAATAGATAAGTATAGAAGTAGTATTTATTATCGGTATATATTCAAGAGGTAAATAGCGACTCGGATTAGTATACGTGAGTATACGTGCTTCTCGCTTAAGAGCTACTTAAGTAGGTATTATAGCTAGCTTTACTTAGTATATATAAATAATAATATAACTCTTTTTATATTACTTTTATAACTATAAGTTATATTAATACTAATTAGTAGACGTATAGATTAGATACTTAGTTACTTATTATATTTCTACTATAGATATACTTATATAAAAGTAAACTCGATATTACTAGTAGACTCCTCTTCTCCGATTATGATTCCTTCTACTATTTAAATAACTTTTCAATAATATACTATAAACGCTTCTTAAGATAGGAAGTACTAATTATAAATATTAACTCTTTACTAACCTTCTTTTATCTACTAAGATAATTTATACTTCTTAAGATACTTATTTACTTAAAACCTGAATTCTCTTTTATCTACTAAGTAAAGTATAAACAGACTTTTAATAATATCTAAATTTAATTTAAGTAATAATAATATCTATAATATCTATAATATCTATAATATAATAGATATACTAATACCGATTCTAACGACTTTAGAGGCTTTAACTTCGGTACTAAAATAAGCTCTAAAGCTAGTACTAAAGCTAAAGTTAATATAAACAGAAGAGACGATTTTTATAGCTAAATAAGAAGAGAAGTATACTAAAAGAGAGAACGAAGACCTTCTTCTTTAGAACGAATTTTAAGTAGACTTTAAAAGATAGAATTAAGATAAATTTACTAAAATCTACTAATCTACTACTACTAAGTTATAATAAACACTTTATAGAAGAGATATATAAGTTAAGATAGATAAACATAAGATACTTATATCTTAAGTACTATATAATACTATTACTAAGATTAATTAAACTAAGTAGTTAGATAAAGAAGTAAAAGTTATAGTATTAGAAGGAGCTAGTATTAAAGACTTTAGTTCCTATTATAAATATATAATAGAATACGCTAAAAGATAATAAAGGCTATAGTAATAATAACTATAATAATAATAATCTCTAGTTGAAAATATTACTTAAAACACCTAATCTAAGTTAAAGGCTAGAGATAAAGCTTTATAAGCATCTACTATATAATAAGTATTCTTTATATATAATATAACAACTGATATCTTTAATAACTTTAATTCTACTAACTAAAAGAAGAGATTTAAACGATCTTATATAACCTCTAATCTAACTCCTAGGTCTACTAAAAGATAACTATATCTCTTTTTTTATATTATACTAATTTAATAATAATACTATTACTAATAACTTCGATAACTCTACTAAGTATTTAGATTATAATTAGTAATAGAATAATCTTAGTAGAAGACTACTAGTATAAATAAATATAATATATTTTAAACTAGAGTTAACTTTACGAAATTCTTAAAAGGGTTAAGACTACTCACGTATATTAAGTATACTTATAAAAGTATATAAGAATAACTAAAAGTATAGTAGAAAAGAAGATAACTTTATAATTAAAGTTATAATATTTAAAGATATATATAAGAGAAGTAGAGTATTATTAGCGATTTACTCTCTTATCTTCTCTACTATACTAAAAGGTAATGCTTTAAATTACTTTTATACTATATTTTTTAATAAAAATAACGATTAATCTTTTAAAGTTTTATTTATATCTATATAATAATACTTTAAAGATAAACTTTATAAAAGAGGTTAATTATCTAAGTAGAATAATATTAGTTTATAAGAGATAATATAAGTATCTAGAGTATTAATATTAAAGTCTTTTAAGAATATATTATTAAGACTTAATTTACTAAGATTTTCTCTCTCTATAGACTTTTATATTAATAGTTAGTTTTCGAATAAGCTAATTTTAGTATATAAAAAGGTCTTAGATTATACTATTATAATATTAACCTTACTCTAAGACTCTTCGATTTCTAATACTATTACTCTTCTATAAAGTTCGATCTAATCTTATATAAAAGTCTACCTAGAGATAGTTATAAATAAAACTATAATAACTAAAAGATACTTCTATAAGAGTAGATAATATAGTATAAATAAATTTAGTAATATAGATTAATATAAGAAGAAGAAGATATATTATATATATAGAAAGAACGACTATTTATCTTAGGATTATAGTTAAGAAGAGTAGGACTATTACTTTACTAAATAGACTAATAAGAATTCTAAATACTTTAAAAGTAAGTAAGACAGGTATATTAGAAAGGTATATAATATAAATATAGTATATACTTAAGGTACTTAAGAAGAGGAGATATTAGAGATACTTTATACTATTACTCTATTAAAAGAAGATAGTTACTTATTAAATACTAGCTTAGATAATAAAGTTATCTATTATAATATTACTTTTATAGGATTTATTAATAATTTAAATACTAAATAACTTACTATAAATTTAATAAGTTTAATACAAGAATACGCTATTAATAGATATATTCTATAAAACCTAAATAACACTTTTAACGTTATATACGAATTTATAGAGAAGGTGTTTATAATAATAGCTAAAAGATATATAAAAGAGAACTTCTTTAGTATAATAATCGATACTAGAGTAGCTTAAAAGTTAAGTATAGAATATAACTATTATCTTATATATATTAGACTTATTAAAAGCGTCTTAGTTAATAAAGGTATAAAAGGTTAATTTAATATCTAGTTTAGTAAGAGATATACTTTAACTTTAGAATCGATAATAATCGATATACTAATTAGGAAAGTAGAATTTTATATAGTATAATTAGATACTCTTTTTATTCTTTATATTAATAATATAGATAATCTAAAAGTTACTTTAAATAATTTTTAAAACGTATTTATTTAAGAGAATAAGAAAGGAATAGAGATTAAATAGTTCTCTATTATATAATAATTTAGATACCCTTTTCTATTCTAGGATAAAGCTATATATAACTTTATATAAGAGTACCTGATATTTCTTATGAATATTAATATTTAATAACTCTATAGACGATTTAGCTATCTATTAGTACTAAGATTATAACGTGTATTAGAAAGAGCTAGGCATTGTATTAACTAAGACATTCTTTAATATCTTACTAAATTTTGCGAATACTATTAAAAGCATAGAAGTTTACTTAACTAATTTAAGTTTACTCTTTATAATAACTTTAAATTTAATTATAGTATTTTAATTAATACTTTCTTTCTTAATAAGTAAGTAGTCTTATACTATATAGATAAAGTAATAAAGTATTAAGTAGGTAACTTTTTACTAGATATAAAAGCAACAACTATATAAGAGATCTTCTAAAGATATTAGATTAATATATATCTTAGACTCTTTAATTATATTATTATAAATACTAGAATAAACTTTATTAGAAAGGACTTTATATACTCTACTACTAGAATAGATACTATAGTAAAAACTATACTAGTTAAGGTATATAATCTAATTAGTATAGTAGAATATTACTATAAACTAATTTAATAAGTATATAATATTATACGTAAATAAGAGCTCTATCTCTTATAAAGTTTAGTACTTTAAATAGCCTTTAAAGTAATTAATAATATAATAGGCCTAAATAGACTAGTCTCTACTCTATTAGTATATAGAGCATATACTCGAATAACTATAACTAATATATCTTCGTAACTGATTTCTATAAGATTAGAGATCTATAAAAAGGCTACTTAAGAAGTATAAAAGTAGCTCGTATCCTATTAAGTTAAAGAAGCTCTTAATATATAAAATAGACTAATTAACCGAGTTAAGAACTTACTCTTAAATTTAGACGTTTTAGTATAGAGAGAGTATATAAAGTCTTAGATAGAACCTTTTGTCTTTTAAGAAATCGAGAATAAGAACTATATTATAGTACTACTAAGTAGTTCTATAAAGTTTTAATCTATAGTTATAAAGCTATACTTTATTAAAACTTCTAAAACTTCTAGAATAGTACTAGTAACTAAGGAAGTTTCTAGTATAACACTGTCTAAAATAATACTATAACTCTATAAAAAAGGAGGAACTTTTAAGTAATAGAGTAGATAAGATATTAAATAATATTCACCTTCTCTCTAATACTAACTTTAATAGTTATAAATCTACTAAAACACCGATATTCTAGAAACTATACTAGAACCTCTTTAGAAGCGTAGATATAGATAGCTCTAAAAGTATCTAAGGCCTTTGAATAGGTCTTTCAAAGTCTTATTCTAATAGTTAGACACTTTTATAAACGATTTCGACTATATTACTCTTAAAGATATTAGAACTTTTCTTACTAATTTAAGTAAACCTTATAATATTAAAGTATTTATAGCTAATAATAGTATAGTATACGTTAAATCGTAATAAAAGGAGATTAATAAATTAACTAATTAAGATGTTTTTAAGATTATTACTTAGAAAGAGTTATCTCTTAATACTAGAATATTTAGATTACGCTTTATAGATAATATTAAATTTAAGAGTATAGTACTTACTTTTATAAAGTTAAGATTAGTAATCTAAGTAGATAATAATACTAAAAAGTTACTAGTGCTTACTTAAGCGCTTATAATTTAGAGAGTAAGCTAAAGAATAATCCTTATACTTATTATAATACTTCTAGGTTTATAAGTATTTATTTAGAATATTATATAAGTATATATATAATCTTTAACTAACTTAAATTAGAAATTCTTTATATACTCTTTTAAAGGTTATTCTTAATAGAAAGATATATTCTTTAAAGTGATTAGGCTATTATATAGTATTCTAGAAGCTAGTAATTATTAGTTTATAACGTATTATAAATACTATATTCTAAGGCTTATATTAGAATAGTTAATATTTAACTCTTATCTTTTATATACTAAGTTATACTAATATAATAAGTAAGTAAAGTTAGATGCCTCTTTTAGTATAGTAGGCCTTTAAACTAATAATACTCTTATACTCGCTAATAATACTTTTACTAATAAAGAAGAGCTTACTATTAACAAAGCTAGGTTTATATCTAAAAAGAGAGAGAAGCTTACTATTAACTATCTAATTAAATTTAATAGAGAGTTAATTACTAAGTATTATAATAGCTTTATATCTCTTACTTAGAATTATATAAAACACTTAGATTTAGTATAAAAGGCTTTATTCGAGATATCTAATATAAAAGAGATATTATATATAGTAGATACTAAAGATTAATATATTATATAATATGTTAGAGAGGTATACTTAGCTATAATATCCTAGTCTAAGGCTGCTTTTAACTTATTATATACTATCTAAACTATTGATTCTTAAGATAACGATATTTCACTTCTTAATAAGCGAATTTAATAATAAATCGACAATCTTTTAAGAGGAATTAAATTTGTTAAATGAGATAAATCTTCTCTAAAGTTATATACTTTTACTAATAGATTATTTACTAATAATAAGGACTTATTATTATAAATTAGTTATATTATTACTCTTATAAATAAAGATAATAATACTAATATCTTATATTAGTCCTCTACTAAATATAAGAGAGTTACTTATAGTGTTTTAGTATTAGAATTATATATAATAAGCTCTAGATTTAATACTATAGCTTTAATAAAATCAACTTTTAAAAGTATCTTAGGATTTAAGATACTACTTATAGTATATACTAATTTAAAGTCTATTTATAAATATATAGCTAAATTAGATATAACTAAAGAGAAGCAACTAATAATTAATATTATATATCTATAAGAAGTATATAAATTAAAAGAGATTAATAAGATTAAATAGATTAATAATAAGAGTAATCCTATAAATGCTATAACTAAAAAGAGTTACTATAATACTCTACAAAAGTTAATCAATACTAATAAGCTAGATATTAACCTTATAAAGTAGGTAGAACGAAATAAGAGATAATAGAGAACTGAAATAGAGCCTTTTTATTAGTCGAGAATAGAGATAGAGAGCTCTAATTAGTTAGATTAAATAGGAGATTTTAATAATTTTTAGAGTACTAACTTCTATTATTTTAAAGAAGTATTAGTATTAGTATATATTTAAGAGATAAATAGCGACTTAGATTAGTATATATAAGTATACGTACTTCTTACTTAAGAGCTACTTAAGTAGGCATCGTAGCTAGCTTTACTTAGTATATACGAACGATAATATAACTCTTTTTATATCGCTTTTATAACTATAAGTTATACTAATATTTATACTCTATTTATTAAAGAGATTAATTCGCTCTAGTTATCTTAATAATAGGTTATAAAGACTCTTAGTCTCTAATTAATATATTAGTTTATTATCTCGATCTATCTATCTATCTATTTATAGTAGATAGTACTAAGCTTAAGCTTAATACTAATTATTTAATAAAATTTAGTCTAAAATAATAATATAAATTAAGGTTCTCAATTAGACGTAATTAATTTAAAGTAGTAACTAAAATAGTAAATCTATTAAATAAAAAGTTTAGCTAGTCTTTTAATATCTATAGTTAAATAGTAGAGTATTAATACTAAATCCTTTCTAAGTTAGTTAATAAATACTAATATAGTATTAAATCTATATTTATCTTTTAAGAATAATTTAAAATCTATATATAAATATTATATAGAGTAGTTAAGTACTAGAAGAGAGTAAAAAAAGCTTTATTACTTAGTTTATTAAGAATAAGAGTATTTATAAGCTTAATAATTTACTATATAGCTTTTATAGTTTAAACCTAGTCTAACCTAGTAGTAGTATTATATTAATAACTAGTATATCTTTTTTATACTTAGATAAGTACTAGATACTTAGTTATAGACTTCTTAGATTAGCTTTATATAGAGTTTAGTATTCTTTTAAATATAAAGTTAATTCTTAAAAAGGAGTAAATTATCTAATAAGATAAAGTATTTATTTAAAAGTTTATAATAGTTTTTCTAAAAGAAGTATAAGTTATCTTCTTTTAACTTCTAAATTATATCTAAACTTAACTCTAGAATAACGTCTAACTAAATCATATTAAAAGAGGTAGACTATTCTTATAAAAAGATCTAAGTAAGTTTAGTATTAATTTAAAAGTTTAACTAATTAGGTTTTAAGAGAGTATATAAGTAGCTATCTAATTTAGCTTAATTATAGGTTTTTAGGTCTTATTTATATTAAGTTAGTATATCTACTTTTTAATTACTTTTTCTAGATATAAATTAGATCTAAAAGTTAAAGTCTAATAAAAACTCTATCTATTAGACTTACTTAGTTATAAGTAACTTAGTTATTATAAAGTATTCTAATAATCTATAGTCTAAATATATATTAATATACTTCTAATATAATATAAGTTTAAAGTACTATTTCTTAAAACTTTTATAATAGTAGATAGTTCTTTATTATAGATCTTCTAGTTTAATTTATAGCTAACTAGAACGTATAAGTAGAACCTAATAGAGTACTAAAAGCTATTATATTATTATAAGAATATATCTACTATTACTTCTTCTAAGAAGTCTATTTCTACCTTTATATTATAATTATAGTTAAAGTAGTATAAGGTTTATATAATAAGTAGCCTAGTTCTTAGTATTTTAAAAGCTTTTTTATATTTAGATATTTATAGAAATAGCTTTAAAAGGTATATTATTATAGTTAGAAGTTTAATAATTCTTAGTATAACTTTTAATAAATTATTTATAAAATCTTATAAACCTTAAATAAGACTTTATATCTATTATAGCAGTAGATTAGACCTAGTTTTATAGAGGTTCTACCTTTTTAGAATTAACTTTAAGTCTTTTTATAGTTAAGATAAATCCTAAGTATTTAACTCTAATAATATTAAATTCGCTTTTCTTAATATCTACTTAGAGTTTAGCTTCTTAGAGCCGATTTAGAACCTTCCTAATCTATTTCTTATATTCTTTAATAGTATTTAAATAAATTAAAATATTATCTAAGTAAGTAATATAAAAGTTATTTAAATAGTTAATTAAAATATTATCTAAGTAAGTAATATAAAAGTTATTTAAATAGTTAATTAAAATATTATTTATATAATATTAATAAGTAGTAAAGCTATTATAGAGTTTAAAAGAGAGGACCTTATATTTATATATACTATACCTAGTTCTAAACGTTATTATCTTTTCTAAGTTAAGGTCTATTTAGATATAATAGAAAGCTTATCTTATATCTAACTTAGTAAAGATTTTAGCTATCTTTATTCTTAAAAGAAGTTTATTAATTTAAAAAATTAAGTAGAGATTATTTTAGATTAGAGTATTTAGCTTCTTATAATTAATATAGAACTATAACTTATTACTATTAGCTTTTTTAATAAAGAATACTAAAAAGGTAAAAGAGCTATTACTATTAATAATAAACCTCTTATCTAGGTTCTTTATAAAATACTTCTTTATAACTTTAAGCTTTATAGTTAACTATTAATACAGAGATAAAAAGAAGTTAAGAAATAGTTTATTTAAAATAATCTTAAAGTTATATTTATAGTAAAAAGAGAGCTTATTAAAAGCTACTTTTAAGAATACGTCTTTATAAAAAGAATAATATTTTAAAAGTTAAGCCTATATTAGAGCTCTTATATTATTATTATTCTAAAAAGAGGCTAATATTTTATTAATAATCTAATTAAGCTTATAAATACTAGTTATATAAAATTCTAAGTTAAGTTATTTTATATTAAAATATATAATCTTTATACTTATTTTATTAATAAAAGAGTATAAAGTCTAGCTTTTTAAAGCTATACTAGTAGTTTAAAGAGGCTTTAGACTAGAGTTAAAAGTTAAAATTTTAAAAGGTATTATTATTATAAATAAGAGTAATAACTTAGCTATATTTATAAGTCTACTCTTTTTACGTCTTTCTTATTAATAGATTATATATTCTCTTTGATTTATATCTAACTAGTAATTTAAAATAGGTTTCTAGTTCTAGTTAAAAAGTAAAAGTAAGATATTCTTACTAAAGTAGAGAGTTAAAAAGTAATTAGCTAGCTAAGTAATCTAGCTTTTTAAAAAGTTAAGAAAGACTTTAAAATAGTTTAACTACTTATTATTAATAATTAGGTCTTATTATCTAAGATCTAGAATAATAAAGAGATAGTTATAAATATAATATTTATCTACGTTTAAATAGAGTTATATAAACTAAGTTACTTATCTTTTAGTACTATTATTATATTTATAAATAGATATTAAATATAGTAGTTTCTAGATCTATAAAGCTATTACTTTAGATAATTATAAAGCTAGTAGTTAATTTAGAAATAGATACTTATTTACTTCTATATTTACTAAAGCTTATATTTTAATACTATATCTCTATATACTAAGAGTAGTATTTATAAGAAACTATTTTCCTCTTATAAACTTAGAAAGATTAAGTCTAATTAAATTATATTTATATAAGCTTAGAAAAGAATTTATATCTAGATCTCTTTATTTTTCTTCTAACTTAGATTAGAGTTAGTGTATTCTTTAAATAGTTATTCTTTTTTAGGTTAATTATCTATTTTATTAATACTAAGAAGATTAGAGTAATTAAGTTTAAAATATCTAAGCTTACTATAATAATAATACTTTATATTAGTAAGAACTTAGTCTATTAATATAGTCTTTAATTTTTTACTAGTAGAAACTAGTCTAAGAGTTTATAAAATCTTCTAAAAAGTAGAATTAAGTTTATATAAGAGTAAGAAGAGTTTTAATATAGAGCTAGATAAGAATTAAAAAGTGCTTATCTTTTTAAATAATAAAGTTATACTAATTAGTTTAACTATAGTACTTATTAGAGATAATTCTATATTTTAATACTTCTCTTTATCTAAAGCTAAAAGATCTACTACTATTTTATTAAAATTATAGTTCTAATATCTCTTAGTTAATATAGAGCTATCTTAAAACTAGAGTATAATCTTATCTTATATCTAGTAAAATCTTTCTAACTCTAGTATCTCTTTAAATATAGCTATACTTAAGAAGTATACTCTAAAATCTAAAAAGGTTTCTCTTATATAACTCTTTCTACTTATTTATAAGACTTAAAATTCATTCTAAGTATTCTCTTTCTTATAACTAGTTAGAAAGTAAGAATTAAGAAGTTCTATTATATCTTATTAATCTTTAAAAGCTATATTACTTATATCTAACTTATATTAAGGCTTTAAGTAGCTCTTAGTAAGTTTTATAGTTATTCTTTAAATAAGAGCTTTATAAGTTTTAAGTATATAGTAATAGTTAGCGTTTACTTAGAGTCTATTATATATAGATATCTTCTATTACTTATAAGTAAGTAAAGTACTATTATTTAAAAGTTTAATTTTCTTTATAATTTTACTTTTAGTAGGTTATTAGGCTTTTAGTAAGGTTTTAGCTTATAATTTAAAAGATAGATTATTATAATTATTATAAAGAAAGAATATTAAAAGTAGAGTTTTATATCTAAAAATAGTCTAGTATAATAGGAGAGTATAAAGAAGAAGTTCGATTTAGTTAGTAGAGACTTAGACTCTAATTATTATCTAATAAGTATTTACTAATCTATTATACTAAATGTACTAATTAGGTAATTTAGTTATCTTACTACTAGATTCTTCTATCTTTTTCTTAATCTTTAGCCTCTATAGCTTAGATTACTTCTTATATCTTATCTATATTAGAAAAGTCTTAGTTATCTCTCTAGCTTCTAAGTATTATACTCTTACCTTTATTATTCTATAACTTTTTATTCTTAGATATATAGTAATAAGTTAGAGACCTTTCTATTAGTACTTAACTTTCTTCTTTAAAGAGAGGCTCTATATTTTAAAAATAAGCTTAAAAAAGACTTAGAGTTACTTCTAAGTCTAATATATTAAATATTAATTAAAAGAGAGTAAAAGAGTTAATTTAAGAGTTTTCTAGATAACTATGATATATTAACTATCTAAATCGTATATAGTAGTCTCTATACTAAGAGAGTTATTAGAATTCTTAAGAATACTTAGTATATTCTAATCTCTTAATATATAAGATACGATTTTTACTAGCTATCTATATAAATACTAAACTCTAGTATTACTAGCTATCTAAGTAGTCTTTAATTACTTAGCTATTTAAAAATAGTATTATAATAGTCTAATTCTAAGCTAAATTGAAATTAAAATAAAAAGTAATAATAAGCTTAAAAGAGATATTATAAAAGCTATTACTAGTAAAGAAGAGTTTTTCCTTTTTATATAATAGTATAAAATATATACTACTAGAGAAGAGGTATATAAGAGTACGTTTAAGATAGAATAATATATATAAATACTAGGTACTAATATAAAAGAAAAGAAAAAACTATTCTTCTTCTATATTAAGTATAAATATCTATATATAAGAGGTTAGAGACTACTAAGTCTTAATAAGAATAATAACTAAGTCCTTTCTAATATAGCTACTAAAATAATAAAAGCTTTAAAGTAAAATATATAATATCTAAACCTTACTCTCTTTAGTACCTTCTATCTTATAAGTTATAGAGGTATTAGTAGTTTTACGAATAGTAGTAATTTAGAATAACGTATTATTATAATATATAGTAATATTTAATAATATAATATAAAATAAGAAGAGAGAAACTTATACTATAGTATACTTAGATTTAAAACTTATTTTATTAGTATAGATTTAAAAAGATATTTTTAAACTTAGACTTTTTAGATAAACGAGAAAAAGTCTATAAATAGAAGTTATAATTTAAAATAGCTTGAAAATTAAAGAAAGCTAAAAAAGCTAATTAAGATAAATTTAGTAAGTTTTTTAATAATAAAGATAGAAGTAATTAAGTAATAAATATAGTTCTAGATTATCTATAGAATAATAACTTCTTAATTAAAGAATTAAAAGAGTTAAATAAGAATTTAAAAGTAATAAAAGATAATTTAAAAGTATATAGTAAAAAGTAAATATTAATAGATAAATCTATATTTAATTAATCTATTTTAAAAGCTACTAATTCTTCTATCTTACTTTTAAAAGTACGTCTTTTTCTTTATAATATATTTATATTTATAAATAGTATTATTCTTTAATATTCTTTACTATTATATATTATAAAAAGGTTTTAAAGACTAGATATACTAATAGTATAGCTCTAGTAATTCTAGTTTACTTAATATACTTTTCTCTTAAAAATAATAGTAGTATATTATCTATAATAAATAGACTAGTTAGTATTCTAGATTTAAAGTTAAATAGTACTTATATTTAATATAATACTAGATAGTATATATTAGTAGAAAGTAGATATTAAGTAATTATAATATATATAAATATTTAATAGATATATATATATATATATACTATATTATCTTATACTTGAATTTTATTACTTAAGTTCTATAATTTAAAGTTATATAAATATTCTTACTTTTAAGTTTTAAGTTTTAAGTTTTATAATTAAATAATTTATTAAAATAGTATTAAAAAAATCGACTTTTATTAATTTATAGTTTAGCTTTAGAAAGCTATATATTTTAATAATTTAACTATTATAATTTATAATTAAGTTGTTTTTAAAGTTTAATATATTTAGAATACTATATAAAAGTAATTTATAAATAAGTTATTTATAAATAAGTAATCTACGAGTATTCTATAAGTAGCTTATAAGTAACTACTAAGTAAGCTTATAAGTAATAGAAACGCTAGTACTTGTCGAGTAAGCTAATAGTTAGTAAGTAAGCTTCGAGTCGAGCTAGTATTTAATAAGTAAGCGTAAGCTAGTAGTCTCTAAGTAAGCTATAAATTTTAAATTAAGCTAGAGCTACTCTTTAATAAATAAGCTAGTAATTAAGAGATAAGTAAGCTAATACTTATTAAGTAAGTTATAAGTTTAAGATAAGCTAGACGCTATCGAGTAAGCTGGAACTTGCTAAGTAAGCTAGCAACTCTCAGCCGTTGGTTAGCTAAGCTGGTTGCTTACGAGTAAGCCGCAACAATTCAGATCCGACCCAGGAAAACCACAACCCTATCTACGTTGACGCCCTTCAGCACAACGGGGTTAAAAGGAAGTTCCAAAATCGCAGAGTGTAGTGATTCTGAAATTCCACACCCAATGCCTATAGACAAGAGTAGAGTAACCACCTAATCCCGCAAACATACACTTTGCCCCTCCAAACGGGGCCAAAAGAATTCTAACAAAACGCCAAATGCTAAATACATCAATCTTGGTATCATCAAAATTCCCTCGCATTCCCCCCTGATCCGCCCATCGCTCTAGCACCCCACATCCCTACTAATCCCCACATACCGACTCTCCAGCCCCTCCAGAGACCCTCAAAACCTTGTCCTTTTCGTTGCGATTTCTTCGTCTTGCGAACAGCTCTACTACCTGGGATAGTCTCGGGTTCCTTCCCAGATCCGCCTTCTTCGTAGACAATAGACCACATAGTCCCCATCAACCCCGTATAAGGACCAGGTTCCACAACCGTTTCTAGATTCCTCCCGTCTTGGGTAATATGTACTTCAGAACCAAGAACCGAGACTTGACCTCTCCTCAGGACCGTTTCGAGAGGGAGTTTTAGGAAGAGTTCGAGTGTTCGGGAGAGAAAGTTTGCGATGCTGTAGGTGGTCGGTGTAAGGACGGGGTCGATTCCGAGATGGGAACGGAGGAGGAGGGGAGTGGAGTGGTTGATGGTTGGGGTGATGAGACTGTGGAGGATGGTGGGTATCATTAGTGTCGTGGGGCAGATGTATGAGGGGAGGGTTCGTAGGTTGTGTACGAGAGAACGTTGGGGGGTGGAGACTGGGGTTACTATAAGTCTGGGAACGTTAACTTTGGAATTGTTTAGAGTAAGGTAGAACATACTTGGTTCGGACGAGGTCGAGTGGTGCGAGGACAAGTCCTGTGCTAACGGCTGCAGCAACTGCTACTGCGAGAGATGCCCAGGGGTATGGGGAATCTACCAGACTCGCTGAGCTGTTCAACCCCGTTTCGGGGACGTTGAAAAGTGCAGAGAATAGTCCCCTAGACCATTGCTCTATGGTCTGCAGTAAGAGGGAATATACAAATGTAGCATTGGATGCTTTCCACACTCCCCATGATCCTTCCTTTGACCATTCCTGTGATATGACTTCTAGCAGCGAGTCCGCTCTCTTCAGTGATAACTGGTGGGATGCAGTAGATGGTCTACTTGGGAGGGGAGAAGAATCTCTTGTACTTGAACGTCGTCTTCGCTGGGAGGGGGAGTGAAATGATTGTGAAGAGGGGGCGGTTGAGGTGAAATATGCGGGCTCGTCGTCTGGGTCAGAATCATCTGAAGGATACTACATTTTCTATTAGTGGCGGTTTGTTTGTCAGGAGGGTTGACGCAACATACAACATTATATGAGGAACCCCGATAACCCGAAGAATTTGTTCGCAGGTTTTCCGCAGGTTTCGGTATTGTCCCCTCTAGCAGCCCCTGGCTCTTGACTTGCAAGATTGTTTTCGCCACATCGAATGGCTGGGACAAGAGAATGCTAAAGTATTTATACACCCAGTCATCCAAGCTCCTCCTAATCGCTTCTATTGACGAGGGCGAGGAATCGGATAAGTAGTCGCCATAATCAAACATATCTCGTGCTGCCGACGAGGCATAGGCTGCTGCGCTGCCATTTTTTGGCCCCAGTCCATGAGTTCCGGAGCTCGTGGTTCCTGGGACATCTTGAGGAATTCCGATCGAGGGCGGTTTGTAGTAGGGTCTCAGAGGATTCGGAGCATCTCGAGAGGTTGACATGATGGTGTGTGTTGCATTGAAATCTGGTATGCAGAGGTGTTGGAGACGCTGGAGACGTTAGGTTAGTGCTGGTGCTGTGTACGAGTAGCCAAGATTTCAATGAGGGTATTGACAATGCAATGCCGTGACGCTTTCAAGGCTTGACCCAGATCTTTGCAGGGATTCTAGTCTGCCCGCTGCATGAAAAGGCTCACCAATCAACGAAGAGCATAGTTTTGGAAGGAGATATCGGGATATCATTTTTATGTGCCGCCAACAGGCATTTGTACTAGTATTTGCATTTCCAATCCCTCTGTCGCATTCTCACCTCTATTATCTAGTATATCTAATCTAGACCTTACGAGCATTGACGGAGGACTATACTATGGCCACTTTCTCTGTCCAGGAGTGAAGTCTGTCCAACACTTCCCAACCTCTTCTTCACCCTCTTCTTCCATCCACACAAGGCTGCGAGCTCTCCTCCTCTCCCCATCCGCAACTTCCAACCGACTCTCCCCTCCAAGCTCGTGCAGAGAGCAACGCCCCAACCACTCTTGCCACTCACTTCCTCCTTGAGCCGCCAGCATGTTCGCACTCAGATCTTCAACAATTGCCAGAACAGCTTCTAGCAATCTCGTCAAACCCTCTGCAAGAGCATCTATCCTCTCTGGTGCCCGCCCCATTTCGTTCAAAGCTTACTCCCTACCCCGCCTATCCGCTGCCAGTACTACCCAGAATACCTTGCTACCAGCAATTAATCGATCCTTCTCTGCTACTGCCGCCACCAAGCACACTCACCTTGCGCCACCACCAAAGGGGGAGGAGTATATAGGCCCATTCGAAGTTGAAGACCACCGCTAACCCCAGATAGATTATACATTACTTTCGTAAAGGATGGCGAGGAAGATTACACAGTTCCATGTGCTGAGGGTGACAATATTTTGCACATTGCGCAGACTCATGATATTGAGATGGAAGGTATGCATCTTACTATGTTGCCACAATCGAATCAAAACTAAGAAGAATACTAGGTGCTTGCGAAGGATCTTGCGCTTGCTCTACCTGCCACATTATTGTCCTAGGCGAGGAAATGTACGATCGAATTCCAGAAGCCGACGATGACGAGAACGACATGTTGGACCTCGCTTTTGGCCTGCAGGAAACATCGCGATTGGGTTGCCAAATCGAGATGACCAAGAAGCTCGACGGCATTCGTGTCAAGCTACCAAACGCCACAAGAAACATGCAAGCCGGAAACTTCAAGTGAGAGATGGTGGCCACTGAAAACCCTGATATCAGGGACACTTTTTTCAAGTCATTTCAGCAATTGGGAGGTTTTGGTTTTCATGACAAAGCATTTTGGTCTGGCGCAAGTTTTTGGAGGATATTTGATGACTCGCTGGGCTACAACGCATAATTTTCTGCGGGTATCTACTTCCACGCCCAATCTGTACTATATAACCTGGCGTCTGGGAATGTCTAGAGGTTCGTCTGAAGCTAGTGGCAGCAGATCTTGGTGCTGTCGGATCAGTCAGTCATGATTCTTCACTCCATGAAAATATAAAATTCAACATAAACGCTGTTTGTTTATTCATGCTTCTTCTACCCCGCCGGCCTTGAGACCGCCACCCCCGCCAGCAATCAACTCCAGGAATCCCTTTTTGCTCATCTCATTAATCTTCTCCTCCCTTCTTCCATGACCGACAAGTCCTTTCACTCGAGCATCTCTCGCTGCCTCTTCTCCTTTAACCTGCGCCGCTCTCACTGCATTAAAGAGCTTCACCACGCCCCGCTGTGCTGTTTTCCGTAGTCGCTTCTCCAATTCCATCGTTTCCTGCATACTTGGTTGTGCTCCCACCTCTCCATATCCATTCGCAGCATCAAAAGCCGTACTCGCGCCCAAAACATCCTTCACTCTCCCCTTCTCCAAAGCAACTCGTTTATCGTCCTTCATCTTATTCTTCGCCTTCTTCTCCAATGCCTGGTCGACAATTTCCTTACTCGTCTCAATGGCCGCCACACTCCTCGAAAGAACCGGATCCGCGCGTTTACTCGTCGCTAGTTTCGAGCCGAGAATCTTGGACATGGACGTTGCGAATGCTTCGGGGTCATTTCGTTTGCGTTTTCGTATTAGGTTTGGGTTGGAATTGGTATCTGAGTCTTCTTCGTCGTCGTCCCCTTCGGAATCTGAATTCGATCCATCTGTGACTTCTTCCTCTGCAAGGTCTCCAACTGTGGCCTCCTCCTCTGGATCGGAAACGTCGCCTGTGATGATGTCTGCTGTGTCGAGCTCTTCATTGTCGGAATCTTGTAAGCTGACTGCCTTGAACTCTTGTTGTGGTGCTGCCTCCGCCTCGTCTTCTGATGAATCGCTGTGGTAATCGGTTTGCTTCTTGAATTTCTTGATGAGCTTTTTTGGCTTCCCCTTCATTCCCTCGTCCGCCTTGCGCTTCTTGGAGTATCCGCCTGCCATTGTGTTGTTTGTGGTTTTCGTGAGGGTCGCGAATGTCGGATGTCTTCTCACAATCTTATCGCAAGCTGGAGGAGAAAATAAATTTACAGGTCTCGGGGCAGGTTCTTCCGTTCCGCGCGCTAAACCCCGCGTCCCCATCCCACATTGACTCTTTTGGCCACCACGGAAACAGACCTCACCCCTACCTTTCTTTACAACATCGCACATCATGGTTCTTCAAGATCTTGGACGGCGCATCAATTCCGCCGTCAGTGACCTGACGAGGTCGAGTAATCTCGATGAGAAGGTTGGTGGTTTGGGCAGCTGAAATGCCAAGTTGCTAACACATTGCAGGCATTCGACGGTATGATCAAGGAGATCTGCTCCGCACTCCTCGAAGCCGATGTAAACGTCCGTCTCGTCGGAAATTTACGAAAATCAATTAAATCCTCTGTCAATTTCAAGGAGCTTGCGCCGGCGGTAAACAAGAAACGACTTATTCAGAAAACGGTATACGATGAATTGGTCAAGCTGGTAGATCCTCATGCGGAACCATTCAAACCAAAGAAAGGAAAACCAAATGTTATCATGTTCGTTGGTTTGCAGGGAGCAGGAAAAACAACAACATGTACGAAATTGGCGAGGCACTATCAGTCGAGGGGATTCAAGGCTTGTTTGGTTTGCGCGGATACCTTCCGTGCTGGTGCTTTTGATCAATTGAAACAAAATGCTACCAAAGCGAAGATTCCATATTACGGTTCACTCACACAAACGGATCCGGCGGTGGTAGCAAAGGAGGGTGTGGAGAAGTTCAAGAAGGAGAAGTTTGATATTATTATCGTTGATACCAGTGGACGACATCGACAAGAAGATGCCCTTTTCCAGGAGATGGTGGATATCCAGACGGCTGTGAAGCCCGATCAAACCATCATGGTTTTGGATGCCAGTATTGGACAACAAGCCGAGGCACAGAGTAAGGCATTCAAAGAGACCGCTGATTTCGGAGCTATTATCATCACCAAAACCGATGGACACGCAAGTGGAGGCGGTGCTATTTCAGCAGTCGCTGCTACACATACCCCAATCGTCTTCATCGGTACAGGAGAACACATGCTGGACCTGGAAAAATTCGCTCCCCAACAATTTGTCTCGAAACTCCTCGGAATGGGAGATATGCAAGGTCTAGTGGAACACGTACAATCCCTCAAACTCGACCAAAAAGACACCATGAAGCACATCGCCGAAGGAGTCTTCACCGTCCGCGACCTTCGAGACCAATTATCCAACATCATGAAAATGGGCCCCCTCTCCAAAATGGCTGGTATGATCCCGGGTATGTCCGGCATGATGCAAGGAATGGACGACGAAGAAGGTAGTATGAAACTCAAACGCATGATTTACATCTGTGATTCCATGACCGCGAAAGAATTAGACAGCGATGGGAAGATGTTCATTGAGCAACCTACGCGTATGACCCGCATCGCGTGCGGATCTGGTACCAGCGTAAGAGAGATCGAGGATCTACTCACCCAACATAAGATGATGGCGGGCATGGCGAAGAAGATGGGGGGTAATATGAAGAATCTTCAGAAAGCCCAAGGGGCCATGGGAGGCGGGAATAAACAGCAGCAGATGGCTGCTATGCAGAAACGGCTTGCTAGTATGGGTGGTGCTGGAGGCGCTGGGGGTGGGATGCCCGATATGGGGAGTCTTATGAAGATGTTTGGTGGTGGGGGTGCGGGTGGTGCAGGAGGTATGCCGGGGGGTATGGACATGCAGGCTATGATGAAGCAGATGGGGGGGATGATGGGGGGTATGCCGGGTATGGGTGGTGCTGGGGCTGGGGCTGGGAGGGGGAGGAGGTAAAACTTTTTTGGTGGATGGCTAGGTTTGACTTTGGATGCATATAGCGAGGTGTTTTGGAGTTTGGTTTGTAGGTAGGTATATACTTGCATGGTTTTTCCATTTTTTAGACCTACCTATCTATTTGATCTTTTTTTGGCATATAACATATATGGTGAGGTGGGAAATAGAGAGGTTTAGGAGGTCTGCAGCGCTTGGCAGATATTATACTTTGAACTAAATTTACTTCTTGTTACTTAAATTAAAGATGTTAGTTGTTTGAATTTTGAGGTGATATTTTGAGGTTAGCTGTTTTTTCCGCTTTGAATAAATATTTGATAAAAGAGAGTATTTTGATATATAGCTGAACTTTAGAGCCTGTTTAGCTCGTATATATCTAGGATATATACTACTAAAAAACATAAGATAATATATATATATATATATACTAATTCGATATATATACTAGTGTTTAGTATATATATTTAAAAGTGATATAAATCCCTCGTTTAACCTCGTATATCTTAGTATATATATAAATAAGATATATATTATAAAAAAAAGAGTTAGATCTCTAGAGATATAAATCTTTAAAAGTTTATATATATCTCTTCTTATCTACTAGTTTTATAATACTACCTAGGTTATAAATTTCAAATATATAAATATATACTAATATATATACTATAAGCTAAACGATAACTTAAATATTAAGAAATAATTAATAATATATACTAACTTATACGTAGTTATTATCTAGAGTATCTTATTAGATATCTATATATTTATTTAAATAATTTATACGAGCTAAATAAGCTCTTAGTTATTTTCTCTTTATATATAGATAATTTTATTTTTTTCAAAGAGTTTATTTAAATAGATATTATAAGAAAGTAGAGTTAAAGGTTATAATTTTAATATTAGACGTAGTTAATATAATAAAATAGAGA
The DNA here is from genome assembly GCA_001414345.1 of Hymenoscyphus infarciens. NCBI lineage: Eukaryota > Fungi > Ascomycota > Leotiomycetes > Helotiales > Helotiaceae > Hymenoscyphus > Hymenoscyphus infarciens. The sequence goes on along the minus strand of LLCB01000016.1, from coordinate 168,914 downwards.
ATTAAAAGATAAAAGAGATATATTATAGATTTAAGATTAGTAAGTTATTATTAAAAGAAATAGTTATACTTTATATATTAACTACTTAAGTAGTATAAGATAATTAAGTTAGAGTATTAAAAATAGAAGATCTAGGTTTTATAATATAATTTAATAGTATATTATTAGAGAATATTACTAAGAGTAGTCTTCTTTATAAAATAAATCTTTGAATAGAGAAGAATTATTATTATAGCTCTTTTAACGGAAAATAAGTATATGTTTATTAAAATCACTTATTTATATTAGAATTAAATATAATAATCACTTTACTAGAGAATCTACTAGTCTATCTCTATAGTATCTAGAATCTACAAAAGTCTAAAAATAACTAAATCGTAAATCGTAAATTATAACTTATAAAATATTACTTTCTATAAGTAAAAAAGATAAAAATTAAATTCTCTCGCTCTTTTTCTTCTTTTTTGTCTCTTTCTATATTAAGAATAGATTATAATAGTATACTATTCTAGATAGCTAGTAGTATCTGCTATATATAAGGTTTTAGCTATAGATTATTATTTTAGCTACTATTATCTTATATTATCTGTTTTAGAAAGGTTACGTAGGTTTAGGCTTTTATATTAGCCGACGTCTAACGTTAGTTAGTTTTAGACTCTTTTATATAGTCTAAACCTCTTATATATAGTAGTCTACTTCTAGAGTTAGAGAGAGATAGTTTTTTCTTTTCTTTTATATTAGTGTCTAGTATTTATATATATTATTTAGTCTTAAATATACTCCTTTATACCTCTTCTCTTATAGTGTATATTTCGTACTATTATATAAAAAGGAAAAACTCTTCTTCGCTAGTAATAGTATTTATAATATCTCTTTTAAGTATATTTACTATATATTTTATTTCGAATTCGACTTAGCCTAGAATTAGATTAGTTATAGCGACTTCTTAAATAGCTAGGTAATCGGAGACTACTTAGATAGCTAGTAATATTAGAGTTTAGTATCGGTTTTAGATAGCTAGTAAAAATCGTGTTTTATATATTAAGAAAGTAGGAATATACTAAGTACTCTAGAGGCTTCTAATAACTCTTTAAGTATAGAGACTACTATATATAGATTTAGTGAATAAGTCGACTATTACTAAAAGTCATCGTAAAGGCTTCTAAATCTGCTCTTACTCTCTCTCTCTCTAAAATCGATATTATATCGAATTTCTAAGAGATCTTAGATCTCTCTAAACTAGCTCTACTACGAGGCGTTAAGTAATAAACACCTTTCTAAAAGCCGCCTAAATAATATTTATATACTAAGATATAGAAGATCTTAATAAAAGAATAAAGATAAGTAAGACTTCTTAAATATAAACTAGATATAGTCGGTTATAGAAGTAGAAAATTAAGAAACAAAGAATCGGCTAGCTAAGCTAGAAAAGAGAGTAAGCGAGCTTATATTTTAAAGTTAATAGATCGCTTTATCTCTAAACTCTTTCTAATCTAACTCTCTTCTACTTCTAAGCTTGAATTTATATCTCTTTCAGCTATAGATAGCTACCTCTAATACTTTCTAATATTCCACCTCTACCTAATATAGTACTAAAGCTACTTTAAATACCTCTTAATAAAAAAGTAAGATAACTAAAAAGATCGAACCTTTAGATAATAGCATTTTACTTACCTACTAATAATAGAAGATATTAGTATAAGATAGACTCTATATAAATACTAACTACTATAGTTTACCTCTAATACGTAAAGCTCTTATTTAGAGTATAATAACTAGACTAGCTAGGAACTACCTAGAGCCTAGATATAAGTTAGACTCGGTTTAGAATACTTTTAAAGATTAAGAAGATATAGTTACTCTTTTAGATACCTACTTTTTAACTAGTTATAAAATAGAGAATACTTAGAATACTTTCGTAGCCTTATAAATAGAAGGAGAAGATAATACTAAAGAAACTTTTACTAATTTTAAGAGTTGCTTTTTAAGTATAGCTATACTTAGAGGTATACTAGAATTAGAATAGTTCTTTTAAATATAGAATAAGATTATACTATAGCTCTAAAACTTAGCTACTTTAAGAAAGAGATAATAGAACTATAACTTTATTAAAATAGTAGCTAATCTTTTAGCTTTAGATAAGGAGATACGTTAAAACGCTAAATTACGTACTTTAGTTTAAAACACTTCTCTCTTCTTATCCGATTTAGCTCTAAACTCTCTATAATCTAACAACGAATCTTCTACTACTTCTAAAGTAGAATCGGAATCGAAAGATAATAATTAAGTCCTTAAATACCTCTAAAAGGAATAAGGTAATATAATAACTTTTAGTAATAACTTTGTTTTTAATTAGCTAAAACTACTTCTTTTATTATTCTAAACTTCAGATAACGTTTTTAATATTTAGTAATAAACTCTTTTAACTAGCTAAAACTCTACCGACTCTAGTATAGAGTCTTATATTCTTTACTTTCTTTTTACTTCTAAGTTCTTTTTTCATTTAAACTCGAATTAGATACGAGTTAGTACGCTCTCGAAGTAAGCTCTTAACTAAGTTATTACTATTATCTATAACGTTATCTCTTAATATTCGCCTCTAACTCTACTTTAAACTTTTTCTAATTTTACTTTAAACTTTCTCTAACTACTAGATAGATTAGACTATACTCTTTTAGCGAACGCTTATCTTAATATTAAAGGATTAGAAACGAAGTCTCTTTATAAGTATTAATAAATACAATTCAGTATCGACTAATCTATCTTCTCGTTTACGACAAAATTAACAAATACGACTAATATAATAACTTATACTATTCTAATTCGACCTTAAACGAAAAGTAATAGAAGACTTAAGATAAGTCTTTTTTAAGAGAGAGAGATATAATAGCATACTATTCTAGATAGCTAGTAGTATCTACTATATATAAGGTTTTAGCTATAGATTATTATTTCAGCTACTATTATCTTATATTATCTATTTTAAGAAGGTTATATAGATTCAGGCTTTTATATTAGCTAACGTCTAATATTAGTCGGTTTTAGACTCTTTTATATAGTCTAAACCTCTTATATATAGTAGCCTACTCCTAGAGTTAGAAAGGGATAGTTTTTCCTTTTCTTTCGTATTAGTACCTAGTATTTATATATATTATTTAGTCTTAAACATACTCTTATATACCTCTTCTTCTATAGTATATATTTCGTACTATTATATAGATAGTCTTAACTATAGTAACTAGCTACTTAAAGAATAGAGAGCGATAATAAGTATTACGTATATAGTAGTAATATCACTCTCTTAGTATTATCTTTATACTATTATATCTTTACTACTTATTACTTAACTCTTATATTATATTCTTCTTATTATTTCTAGATAAATAAAAGAGAGAGAGAGAGAGAGAGAGAGAGAGAGAGAGAGAGAATTATTTACTACTTTAGCTAAACTTCTCTTCTCTATCCCCGTATACCCTTTTCTTTGATTAACTTACTTCCTACTAGGTGCGGGGTTGTGATGGTTACACCAATCCCACCTTCATTTGGACGTTAAAAGCGGCAGTAAATAGCTATACCACTTGACATTATCTCAATACCTCAACACAATGAACTTCGATTGTTTTATAAGACCACGATCAATAATCTGAATTATTCCAAGTCTCCAGGGTAACGAAACAAAATACTCTAGAAAATTGGAACGAGACCTAGATAGAAAGTACGAACACTGATTATTTCCTGCCACTTTTAATGTCCACCGCGAACCTACCCGAAAGGACATGTATATGCATAGGTCTGCACAACGAATAGATGAATAAAATATTAATTATTCATCATAAATATTAAATAAATATATAGTATTCGAGCGATTATTTAAGCGATAAGAGCTTAAATAAATATATTACGAATAGTTTCTATTTATTAAGCTTAATATCCGCCCTCTAGGTCTTAGTATAGAGGGTTTATATAAGTTGAATTTTACTCCCTTTTTATATATATATTTAAATATAACTAAACTATAAATTCACTTACTTTTAATTGTTATTAATAGATTACTGTCGTCCCTACTCTTTATCACTTATATCATGTGAAATAGGGTGTTATGTCAAAGGGTATTATATAACACCCCACTTTCTAAAACATTATATACGTGACCTTTAAACTAAGGTTTCGACGTTGAAAGCAATCATTTAATAATTTATCCACTTTTTAGCCTAGAAACGCCCCGGCGTAGCCTAATCGAGATGACGAAAGCGACTAAAGCGGATAATTTTAAGGGATTTTTAAAAGGGTGGAGAATATAGAATATTCATGAATAAACGACTGCTATTTACACCCCAAACGCTCCTTATTCTTGAATAATTCGAAGGGTAGTTTATCCGTGGAAAATCGTGAATATTCTGAATATATTCCTAGCTTTTATTCGTTGTGCAGACCTACATATACAACGCCAACACAGCTACTGCTTCCCAGCCATCTTGATTTAAGAGCAAACAAATTCCCACAATGTCTTTCTTTCTTTCTGTCGGATGTAACTTCGTCTTTTAGTTTCATGACATCTTTGAGGAACATTCTATTGCCATTCTCTTGATATTGGAGTTACATAATTAGGCCTATAAATAATGCCAGCCTCATGGGCCGAGTATGTTAATTCCCCTCAATTCAAGGGATTCGCTCCTCAAAATCTCCAATTGCCCTTGATGATTTCTGCTAATGTGTCGTCTCTCATTGAAGGATTATCAATTCGCGAACCTTCAAATTTATCGTCGGAGAGGATGTAGAAGAAAGGCCAACTGAATTCACAGTTCATGAAGAGGCCATTGCTCAATTATCCGAAAGCCTCCGAGCCCTATTGACCGGTGAGCTTGTCGAAGCAAACGATGGTTGTACAACTTGGAAGGATGTTAGCAAGCAGACCTTCGAGCATTTTTCTCAATTCGCATATACGGGGGATTATTCTATTCCAGAGCCAGAAATAATCGAGAAGCCAGCGACAAAGGCACGAGAACAAGTGATAGGAGTACCAATAAAAGTTCAACCAACACAGGCCGTTTCTACCTTCTCGGCGCCAGTAGAAGTTGATGACTCAGTGCCAGTAGCTGATGATGGTTGGGGAAGCTTTGGCACAAGCACCTATAGAAGCAAGAAGAAGAAAAAAGGCAAAGTGGACTCTACGTTCGGTCTTAACGATCCCATAACCATTCCAGAGCCGGACGATCCCATGGCCATTCCAGAGCCGGTGGCTCCCATTTACGAAGAGCAACCAGTTCCCAAGCCAAGAAATACTTTTGCAAAACTTTCCTACAAGCACACAACACCACGCACCAACTTTCTTGATTCTTGCGAGCCTCCAAGCAAATTTCTCAAGCAGCATAGTTACTCCAACATCCTTCTCAGCCATGCCCAGCTTTACACTCTCGCCGACTACCGTATGGTCGACTCTCTTAAATCTCTTGCGCTTTTCAAACTTCACAAAACACTGAGCGTCTTCCAACTTGACTCCGATAATTTGGGCGATATCGTTGATCTCGCGAACTTTGCATATGCCGAAGAAGGACAAGGTTCAGAAGGCGGAAATGGCATTGGACTTTTGAGAGATTTGGTCTGTCTGTATATAGTTGACAATACTGTCACTTTGACTGCAGATGAGAGGTTCATGGAACTTTTGGAAAATGGGGGAGAGTTTGCGAAGGACGTTTGGAAATACGAGGTCCAGAGGAATCATTGATCTGTGGTGACTTCTACCCATATGGGTTTCATATTTCCTTGAAAGTCGATGAAGATGTTTGCAGAACAGGGGATTTCAGTTTGTTGTCTATTGAAATATGTATTACTCTCCTCTCCGCATGCAAATCCAATCGCACGATTTGCTTCCAGCTCTTGGACATCACTTACGGCTTCAGGCTTTAGATATCTTTATTTCATTTTATTCTTCCAACATAACCTTCACTGCATCTGACGCTCTGATTTTTAGATATGACAGCTCGATAATGTCTTTACTCGTCGGCGCCTCTGCATAAGTAACCATTCCCGGCCGCACGATTTCGATGGCAGCATTATTAAGTATAAAGTATAAGCTAAAGACAGTTTATCTAATTTCTAGTACTAGATATTTAGCTAATTTTTAGTATTGAATAAAAAGTATAAGTAAAAGACAGTTTATCTAATTCCTAGTATTAGTTATTTATCTAATTCCTAGTATTAGTTATTTTTCTAATTCGATATTTATCTAATTTCTAGTATTAGATATAAAGTATAAGAAAAGAATCTAAATATCTATTATCTAAGCTTCTATTAAAGCAAATATATAGCCAGTGTTTTAGCTTTCCCCGCCTTAGTCAGCCTAGCACTCCGGAGAGGATAAGCTACCTCTCTCTATTAGGAAAGGAGAGGATAGGCTAATTTCACTTATAGGCTAGGCTAAATTAGGCAGGAGAGATGCTAAATTTAGATAGAAGAGGTAAGGAAGACTAAAAGATAGAGCTAGGTAAGGAGAGATACTAGAGAGAATAGAATAGAATAGGAAGTATATAAGTAAAAAGTATTAAAATAAGTAAAAAGCGATAAAAAGTACTAATATTATAGACTAATTTAAAAAGCATTAAAAATAATAATATTATTAAAGCTGCTAAAAGACGAGATATTATATCTAAATTACGTATTATCCTAGTAGATTAGTACTCTCTCTCTCTCTTAAGTATATATAATCCCTACTTTATAAGTCCTATATAATATTAAAGCGCTAAGCTAATAAGTAGAGTTAAAGTTAAAAAATAGAATAGTAAAGAAGCTTCTATTAGCTAAAAACCCTAACCTTACTAGGACTTTATATAGCCTTCTCTAGTCTTTACTTAACCTACTTTATAAATACTTAAGAGAGAGAGAGAGTAACGACCTAATTCTCTTTATTCTACTACTTACCTTCTAAGTCCTTTTAAATAGCACTAAATTAAGTACTCTACTAGATACTTGATCTACTATAGTAAAACCCCTGTTTTTAGGTACTAATTAGAGACTAATATTATATACTTTTCTTAGGTAGTACTACTTCTGCTAAATCTACTAATAATACTATAAATAATATATTTAAGGCTAGTATATACTCTACCTAGCCTCCTTTATAGGCTAGGAAAGGCTACTCTAATACCTTAGATAGGAAAGAATAGATAGAATAAATTTTAGAATAGAATTAGAGTAGCTAGGAGAAGTGATATATTAGGATAGGATTAAGTAGGATAGAAATAGAGGTAGGAAGGAGAAGGATCGTTGAGGTAGGATAGGATAACAGATTAGGCGGGGAAACCCAAAACACTGTATATAGCTACTAAGTAAAAGGAGATAGTTATATAGCTGCGAGATATTTACCTGACACCTAGTATTCGAAAAGACTAAAGCACGGGATCTTACGTGAGAGCTGACTCTAAGGTATACGGGGCCTATAGTAAGGTCTGAAGGCTTTCGGCTAATCGGCATGCGCAGGACTCTGAAAGTTTTGGTTTTTTTTTGTGTTGTGTTTCAAGGGCTGTTAGTTCTCGTCGTGACTGAGGTGAGCCACATTTAGTGGAGGAGCTGTCACGTAGAATCCGCCGCGTGACAGAGACCCTTGGCGCTGCTTATCAACCTCCCGTCGAAACTCATTTCCCCTCTTCCAACGAACCAACTCAATTCTAACATACACAACACCAACCACGGAGCGCAGGAATGGCGTGCATGCTTGAGTTGGAGTTTTCTGGGATCCAACTTCTTTCTAGGAAAGCAAACCTGTGCCGCGCAGCCCACGACTTGCCCTACTATGGCTCTCTTGACTTCTCGTCATCGGAGCACCAATGGTTGTTGGACTTGCAAACTTCGACGGAAAAAATGCGATGAAGGGAGTCCTGCGTGTAGTATGTGCGCTACCCTTCATATCACCTGTCACTATGACCAAAAGAAACCGGAATGGATGGACGGCGGTACCAGGCAGAGGGAAATGGGCAAGCAAATTAAGCGCGAGGTAAAAGAAAATGCCTACCGTCGCCTGCCACAATCACAACTGCAATCTCAACCACGGTCGCAATCGCCACCTGCGAGAAACGATGATGATTCGAGAGAGCCGTGTCCGGAGGCCATGATCGCGTATACCAAAATCGGCGGATCGGATACTATTCTCCTCATGTTCTATCTTGAACATTTGCTGCCCTTATTCTTCCCTTTCTATCGACCATCTCTCCTTCAAGGAGGTCGAGCTTGGATTATGGAACTGATGATAAGGAGCCCAGCATTGCGTCAGACTATGCTATGCCAAAGCCTATATTTCTTTTCTCTGCTGCAAGGAGAGGCCCACGCCCAGGTAGCTTCAGAAACGGTGCTCAAGCAGACTGGCTACGCTTTCGTGGTACTGGGGCATGCGCTACAAGTCGTCAATGGCACCAGCATCACAGAACATCTCAACGGGTCTGTACGAATCTTCACAACGATAATCCAGTTGCAACGTTGCGAGCTTGCAGTTTCGAGTTTCAAAAATTGTCAAATGCATCTCAATGCAGCGCTGGCTCTTTTTAAACAAATTCTTGAGATTGGCAAGGAGCCAGCAGGGCCGCAGTGGGCTGCCTCAAGCTTCAATTCCGTCTTCAATAAACTGGGGCCATCATCATGGGTTTTGCCCGCACAAGGAACACAGGTCCCGAGTGCTGAACAAGCCGCATTTTGCTTCTCGTCCACACTCTTGATATTCGATGATATTATTGCAAGCACGGTGCTACAAAAACCACCAACACTCTACGAGTACCACAGCAATCTTATAGGTGGCACTGAACCTCCTATCAATCTCGAAGCGGTGATTGGGTGTCAGAATTGGGTGTTACTGCAAATTGGGGAAATTTCTGCTCTTGACTCTTGGAAACAAGAATGTAAAAGAGTTGGAAATCTAAATCTCATACATTTAGTCAATCGCGCCACAGTCATCAAGGAATCACTGGAGACTCGTCTTGTGGCTCTTGAACACAATCCAGTCATTGTTCCACAAGAGGAAAGCGGCTTTCTGGATGTTTTCACGTCTGATAAAACAGTTAATGAGACATGCTCGGTAACTATAGTATGGGCTCATGCCGCTCTGCTTTATCTCTCTGTAGTTGTTTCTGGGCGGCAATGCTCGGACTGCGACGTTCGTTATCACGTTGGTCAAATCAATGATTTGATAAGGCAAATATCGCCGCCTGCGTTATTACGTATCATGGTATGGCCATTTCTCGTTGCTGGCTGCCTTGCAGAGCCTTCACAAGAATCCCATTTCCGCGGAATGGTGGAGGCGTTACAGCCGCCGGGCGTTTATGGAACGGTTCACAAAGCACTTGAGATCATGGAAGATCTTTGGAGAAATAGAGTTTCAGATGCCAGCCAGGATTTCTCGCGTTCTTTAGAAATCAAGATGGTCTGGTGTTACTTCATTAGACACGCTGTGGTCCAAATATATGAGAATTGGGTAGCTTCAAGGTACATAAATTTGCCTTCCCAAGAGACGCTGATTCGAATATCTGGAGATAATTGTTGAGCTTTATCTAGGATTTGTTCTTGGTCCACCCATTTCAACACCCGTTACTTGAATTGGACATAGCCCTTATCCTTCACGAATGTGGCGTGCCATGGGACTTTCTCCCCCTGGTCCGCCAATTGAGCATAAAACTGGCCGTGTGCATCTACAGAATTTTGGAGTCAGTATACTTTCTCATGGACGTTTGAGGAGTAGAAGGAGTGAGATTTGTAGGGCGAGCATGGAAGTTTTGAGATCAAAAAAGTCTCAGCTCGACCAAACAAGACATTTTACTCCGAAGAATTGGGTACTCACCGCCATCAACAGCCATACCCTTAAGGCTTCCATCTACGTTTCGCTCATCGGCGTAAAAGAACCTATTAGGTAGAGTATGTCAGTTACCTGAACACGCCTCTTGGAGACTAGGCTTTCTTACCGATACCCCTGGGCCGCATACGTTGTATCTGCAACACCAAGCCAAAATGCCGAAGCCGACTTGCCCATGCCTACATTCAACATCATTGGCACAGGTACAATGGAAACATTTGTAATGTTTCCGGTGTAGATGAACGCCTTCTTCGCCTCTTTGGGAAGCGTCTTCCATCCTTTCACAGCCTCTTGTGCTGCGACGTAGGGGCTGACTGTGTTGATGTTCAAATCAGACACAACACTTTCGACGGGAATCGATAAAACGGAGTCTTTATCGGGAGGGGGCGTGAGTGATCCTGCATTAAAGATGACGACACTGGGGAAGGTTTTGAACTCGGCCTTGACGGCTTCGAAGAGTGCCGGAATTGAGTCGGGCTTCTTGAGGTCAGCCTTGAGGGAGAGAAACCCTTTGGTGTCTTGAATGCCACTTCCAGTTCTAGAAACGACAGCGACCTTGTATCCGCTGCTGGCGAATTTATCAGCGACGGAGGAACCGACTCTGGGTCCGGCCCCGAGGATAAGGACCACGGGATTGGTCGACATTTTGGTTTTTGTGTTTGATGGCGAAATGTTGATTGATGGTTTTGGGCTTGAGAAGAACTGTGGAATGGAAGAATGCAGTTCTCTTGGAGCAGACATGCTTTCTACTTATACCTGCCATTTCTCCATTTTTGTTCTTCACATACTTTTGATTTGCAACCATTTCAAGAAATTGAATGGCGTCATTTCATTTGCAGAAACTCCCTCAATATCTTAGGATACTATACTCAAAAGTGCCCACAACCCGCGCGCGATGGTTCAATGTCACAGAACGAGGGAAGCTAGGATTTGGCCCCCACTCCCGCGCGGGTGTTTGACCCCGCAGCTTAAGCGATATGCCACCTCTAAGCAATGGTCTTATATTTGACAGAAGCTTTATCATTTGATACCAAACTGAATGATAATTACTGATAATACCATACTTTGAAACCTGTTAGGATGGTTGTTCCAACCCTTTCCTTCCTGTGCCTCTCAGCAAAGTTCGTCCCGCCGTCCCGCCAATGGTTGGCAATTTTACACACCAAGCTGGTTCTGATTAAATGGCAGGTTAAAGGCATTGGCTCATTACACTTCAAAATTGAAACTCATCTAAGAATCTACTCCTAGTATTTTTGTTCCTTTAAAACTTGACAAAGGAAAACCTACTCGAGCCTGTTTCTCCCAGTAGAAGATAAAAGTCGTAGTAAATACTTACTAAGAGTTCAAAGTAGCTAGCTCGGTAAGTTGATAAATATAAATGAATGCTTTATCGTAATATTAAAAGTTCTAAAAACTAGAGTTTATCGTCTAATATACTTTTGTTGAATTGAAAATACTTTCTTCGTTATTTTTTAGAAATAACTAATAAAAGTATTATAGTAACATAATCGGAAGAATTGATAAAATCAGACTTTATAATTATATAGTTTACTAACCTTTGAAAATAAAGCTATTTCTAGATTAAAGTACTATATATAGATTATTCTATATAGATATATTCTTTCTATAACTTTCTTTACTTATTTTAGTACTCTTTTAATTCTTTATATTAATCTCTTTAAAGAAAAAGAGAGCTTAGAACTAGAGTTCTATTATTATATCTTAGTTTTATCTTAGTATTTAACTCTTCTTCTTTTTAGACTCTATTATATAAAATTATTAATATCCTATTTAGTAGAATTATACTTACTTCGTCTTATTCTTAGTATTATACTAAGTTTATCTCTATAAGCTAACTTTCGAGAGTTAGTTCAGTTTCTATACTTGAAAATCAGACTACGTAAGCTGAAGTTAGGTTTAAGTAAGTGCTAATAAATAAGAAGTTTTATTCGTAAACTCTAACTTTATTAATTAATCTCGCGAGAATCGTTAAATAGTAATCTTATTAGTTAGTTCTAAAAATAGCGAGTAAAGAATACTAGATTTAATAATCGGACTTTGTTAAAAGAAAGTTTTAGTTCGATGTTCTAAAATCTTAGGCTATTATAGATATTATTATAAATAGAACTTGCTTAATTTATCCTAGAGTCGCGTTATACTTTTTTAAGTAAGTCTAAGACTTCAATCCTCTATAACGTAGTAGAGGGTTATATAAGAAAGCAGGAGTGTAGATACTTATCTAATAAATACACCGTAGGTATATATAGACACTCTGCTAAGGGTCGGATCTTACGTATATATCCGACTATAAGTTTATAAGAACCGGTTTTTATATACTCGATTAATTTATTAATTACCTATATAAAAAAAGTATAAGATAATAGATTTATTTATTAATTACCTTATAATAAATTTAAAAGAAATAGAAGTAGGTAATTAATTTATTTATCAATTATACTAGTAAAAATAATACTAGGTAATTGATTTATTTATCGATTACTTTACTAGAAATAATAATACTAGATAATCGATTAATTTATTAATTACCTTACTAGTAATAATAATACTAGGTAATCGATTAATTTATCGATTATCTTACTAAAAATAATAATACTAGGTAATCGATTTATTTATCGATTACTTTACTAGAAATAATACTAGGTAATCGATTTATTTATCGATTACCTTAGTAATAATAATACTAGGTAATCGATTAATTTATCGATTACTTTACTAGAAATAATAATACTAGATAATCGATTTATTTATCGATTACCTTACTAGTAATAATACTAGGTAATCGATTTATTTATTAATTACCTTACTAGTAATAATAATAATAGTAATCGATTTATTTATCGATTACCTTACTAGAAATAATACTAGATAATCGATTTATTTATCGATTACCTTACTAGAAATAATACTAGGTAATCGATTTATTTATCGATTACCTTAGTAATAATACTAGGTAATCGATTTATTTATCGATTACCTTAGTAGTAATAATACTAGGTAATCGATTAATTTATCGATTACTTTACTAGAAATAATAATACTAGTAATCGATTTATTTATCGATTACCTTAGTAATAATAATACTAGGTAATCGATTTATTTATCGATTACCTTAGTAATAATAATACTAGGTAATCGATTAATTTATCGATTACTTTACTAGAAATAATAATACTAGGTAATCGATTTATTTATCGATTACCTTACTAGTAATAATAATAGATAATCGATTTATTTATTAATTATAGTACTAGTAATAATAATACTAGGTAATCGCTTTATTTATTAATTACCTTACTAGGAATAATAATACTAGGTAATCAATTTATTTATCGATTATAGTACTAGTAATACTACTAGATAATCGATTTATTTATCGATTACTCTACTAGTAATAATAATACTAGGTAATCGATTTATTTATCGATTATAGTACTAGTAATAGTACTAATCGATTTATTTATTAATTACCTTAGTAGTAATCTTCCTAGGTAATCGATTTATTTATTAATTACTCTACTAGTAATAATAATACTAGGTAATTAATTAATTTATCAATTACTCTACTAGTAATAATAATACTAGATAATCGATTTATTTATCGATTACTTTAATAGTAATCTTTATAATCGATTTATTTATCGATTACTCTACTAGTAATAATACTAGGTAATTAATCTATTTATCGATTATAGTACTAGTAAAACTACTAGGTAATCGATTTATTTATTAATTACTTTTATAATAATATCTCTAGATAATCGATTTTATTTATTAATTACTAGGTAATTAATTTATTTATTAATTATCTTAATAGTACTATTAAATAAGAAAAAGAGAAAGTCTAATACGTCTTTAAAAGACTTTTAAGTAATATAGTTATAAGAATCTTCTCTTAGATTAAGTATACTTACTAGTATACTTAATTTTTATTTAATTAATATATATATAAGCTTATCTAGATTTATACACCTAGCTACTACCTTAGCTAATAAGTAAATAAAACTAATAATACTAGGTAATCGATTTATTTAAATTATCTTAGAACTAATATATTTATCTATTACTCTAGTAGTTATAGTACTAGATAATTAATTTATTTATTAATTACTTTAGTACTAATAATAGTAATACTAGGTTATAGACTTATTTCTCGATTACCTTAGTAGTAGTAATACTAGGTAATACTAGGTAATCGAGCGTAGTCTTTCTACTAATAAAGTAGAGTCTAAGTATATCTATATAGTACTAGTTTTAGATAGTTAAAAAGAAACTAAAAAAAACAAAAACAAAGCTAAGTATAATAAAGATCTTATACTATATATCCTATTATCTTATTATTAAGGTATAGTAGGTATAGAATCTATAAAGTTTTATCTATTACCTTTTTAGTACTAAATAATAAGAGAAAGGCTACTAAGATAGCTATTAAAAAGGTATAACGATTTTAAAGATAATAAGAGTATAAGAAGGTTATATAGTTACTAAATTATACTAGATAGAACTTCGTTATCTTTACTAGTATAATTAGTAGAGAGAGAAAAAGCTAGGTAAACTTATTCTCTAACTAATAGTAATTTTAAATAATATATAGTAAAGTAGTTAAGAAGTAGCTAAGAAGTAGTTAGAAGATAAATAAATCCTATTATATTATAAGAAGTTATAAGAATTTTAGCTAATATAGAAAGGTTATAAGTAACCTAGTATAAGGTAGTAGATAGAGAAGACTATACTAAAGAGTAAAGCGTTATATATATACGAACTTTTACTACTAAATATACTAATATTATTAAGTTATTTCGTTCTATAATTTAAAATAAAAAGTCTTAAGTCTTAATTTATTTAATAAAGGGGTTAAATCCTTAGCTAAATAGGAGGTACTTTTATTACTAAAGGAAGGTAACTAGGTAGGAACTAGGAAACTTAATCTTTCTAATTCTTTTACTATAACTAATCTAATATAAGTTAAACTTATATAAACTTTACTAGTAAAGTTACTAGTAATATTACTATAAACTTTACTCTTACTTCTACTATATATATATATATAGAGTTATTCTAAGAGGTATGTTTAGAAAGTGCTATTCTATATAAGTTTATCTAAGATAAATACTTATTAGAATAGTTATTTTAAAAAGTAGTATTTTATAAATAAGATTTTATAATAATAACTTACTATAAAGTAATAGTTCTTCTAATATATATATTATAGAATAAGATAATCTATTAACTATAAATTATAATAGAGCTAGACGAAATTAAAGCTAGATAATATAGATAAGATTAGGTAAATCCTTATTATAGCTAGCTCTTAAGATAATAGGTTAAGTTTTACTTAGATAGTAGTAGAGAAAAGAAAGCTATTTACTTAGTATAGACTTTATAAGAGATATTATCTAATACTTTATTTCTTTTATCTATTTTAATAAATAAGGGTAATTAAAATAATAGTAGTAATGATTTTAATAATAAAGGTAGTTATATAACCTAGTATAGAGTACTTATAATAGCTATAAGTAGTACTTAGTATTTTAGAGTAAGAAAAGACTAAGAGTCTTACTTTAAGTAATATACTAGTAACTATATTATAGATTATCTTAGTAAACTCTATTAATAAGAATTACTAAATTATAAGTATACTATATCTCTATTATATCTCTTTCTAAACTAAGACTACTTATAAATTAGTAAGAACTTCTATTAAAGAATTCTACTTCTTCTTAAAGATAGCGATTATAGTAGTTAATAGCTATTAGATTACTAAAGAGTAATAAGTCTATACTAGTCTATTTAGTAATATTTTAAAGAATCTTATAAAAGATATTATTATATTTGTTATAATAACCTTATATTCTATTTAATATTATATAACTAAGAGCTTTATAGCTATTAATAATATCTTTTATAAGATCTAAGTATATAACGTTTTATAAATCTATTCTGTTTATAGTAGTTAAGATACTAAATTAGAATCTAAGTTCTTAAGTTTATCTTTTATTTAGTATAGCTAAGTAAAGTAAATAACTAGTTTAGACTAGATATTAATAATAGTTTATAGAGGTTTTAAAGATTCGCTTACTTTCTAGATATCCTATATATACTAGCTAGAATATAACTTAGGTTATATATAGTAAAGTATATAGGTTTTCTTAGAAGAGTAAATAAGTATGTCTTATTTAGTAAAAGGCGAATATCGTGTTATAAGAGTAAAAGAGTATATAATAGAAATAGAATAGAGCTTCGACTAATAGCGATTCTTAAGAGTAATTCTAGTAGATAGTATATAGTAGTTAAAATAAAGTAAATTATACTAGAGAGCGCTTAGTCTTTAAAGACTATTAAGATATTAGTTATAATACTTCTATAAGTATACTATATAATATAAGTAATAAGTATTATTTAGATAGAGGACTACTAAAAGCTATATACTTATTAGTTAGAAATATATAGTAATATATAATAAAGAGATAATTATATACTATATAGATAGATATAAAATAATAAGAACTTTATCTATTACCTTAGTAAGTAAGACTATATAGAAATTAGTTAAATCTAGTTAGAGATAAGAGAATTTAGTCTATAGACGTTTATAAAGCTACTTACTTAGGCCTAAGAAGATCTATATATAATATCTATTTAAAATAAGCTAACTAAGCCTATACTACTAATATAACCTCTTCTATCTAACGTATATTATATCTAACTTTCTTTCTCTTAAATTAATATATCTTTAAAAAACTATTACTAAGTATACCTTTCTAGTAATAAATTCTCTCTAACTTTTTAAATATCTATTAATAAATATAGTTATCTTATTAAGATAAGATTATATATATACTAAAGAATAAATAGTAATTTATCTCTTTATATATAAGAAGACTAATAATTAAAGTAATTATTAAACTCTTATTAGCCCTCTTCTTTTAATAATTATAATTTAGATAATAATTATAATTAAGGCTTTTATAATAGAGATTCTAAAGAAAAGAGAGAAGGAGAAAGAGAGAGAGTAAGAGATACTAAATTAGACTTTAAAGATAAATTAATTAGCTCTTAACTTAAGGAAAAGTATACTAATTTATTTAATTATAATTCTTAGAAGTATAATTAAGGTAATATAATACCTATTCTTAGTTAAGTATTATTTAATAGAAATTTAGCTTATAAATATCTTTATATTTATATAATATCTTCTTATAAAGTAGTTTATTACTTACTTTATAAGTATAATCTTTAAGTATATTCTAGTATATTCTATAAGCTAATATATTTTAGTTATTATAAAAGAAAAAAATATCTAGTACTATAAATACTTATATATAAGAGTATATATAATTATTAAAGAAGGGTTTTTCCTAACTACTACTATCTTTCTATAATCTACTTTTAATTTATAACTTCTTAAGCTCTTTTATAAAGTTTCTATAGTTAGAAAGCTTTTCTAATATTCTTAGGTAATAGAATTATAAAAGTTGCTTATTTACTAGTATTATTATTATATTCCTAATCTTAAAAAAATATAAGCGTATACTTACTATAACTAGTTATTAGTAGAAAATAGATATTAAGAGCTTTTTTATACTAAAGTTAATAAATACTAACTAGACTATAAGTAGACTATTTCCTTATCTTTAGGTTATATATACTCTACTTATTTCTTCTAAGATAATAATAATAATAGACTAATAGCTCTATATAATTAGAACTAAGATAGTAATTTTTAATAAAAACGTAAAAAGAGATAAAGAAATCTGTCTTTTAGTTAGTAGCCTTATAATAGTAGTAAATTCTTTATTTAAGACCTTAAATCTAAATCTAGTATTACTTCTAATATAGTAGAAATAGACGTAGTAGTTTCTATATCTAATAAAGTAGAGGATAGTATAACACTTTCTTCTAAGAAAGAGAATAGTTTAAAGACTAATATTCCTAATAATAGTTATTCTTATTATTTTTAAGTAGCTATAGCTAAAAATAAAGCTAGAAATAAATTTAAAGGATTAGATTAGACTAAGTTAATAAATATAGTCTACTAGTATAAAATAACTCTCTAACTTATTAATTTTTATTATAAAGAGACTTTTTAAGTTATAATATATCTTTTAAAATTAATATTTAATTAACTTTCTAACTAAGTATATATTATATTTTAATATAATATTATATATAAATTTTAGTCTTATCTTAAGAGAGAGTACTCTAAAATAGTATATAGAATAAGATATATTATAAACACTTTTTATTAATACTCTTATACTTTAGATTATTAATTATAATAGAGTACTAACTAATAATAATTTCTTAGATTAAGTAATAAAGAGAGAGTAAAAAGAGACTAGTCTTTAAAAAGTTATTTAGTTTTAATCTATTATATATACTCTACTTTATTAAGAGAAGCTCTTCTAAATACTTAAATAAAATATTAGAGACTTATATAGAGAGAAGAACTTAGTTCTACTTTAAATAAAAGATATAAAAAAACTTAATCTCTTTATACTTAATATAAAGATACTATTACTACTGCTTAAGCCTATCTTATTATAAGTAAATTAATAGATAAAAAAGATAATATATAATATAAATTATAAGATTATTAGTATATTTAAGAGAAGTAGTTTAAGAAAAAGAAAGAAGCTATATTAATAGTAATAAAAGAAAGACTATTTACTTACTTAAATAGAATTCTAGCTTATAAGAATAAATACTAATTAGTCTTTAATACTTTTAAGCCTTCTAAAGTTAATATTAAAAAATAAGTACCTAAAAGAATAAAACACTTCCTTTTAGAGATTATTCTATATTATTTATCTAGAAAACATTTTACTAGATAGTTATTAGAATATATATATAAATTATTAGTATAAGAGTTATTAAGAACTAGTTAAAGATATAAAGATTAGAAGGTTAAAAGTATAAATCGTAAATAGTATTAAAACTCTTAAATTTATCTTTAAATTAAAGTAGAAGTTTATAAATATTATAAACTAGCTACCTAGTAAGTTTAAGAAGTTTAGAATATTTATAACTATTTTAATATAAAGAGTATAAAAAAATTAGTAGAATATATAAAAGCCTTATTCTACTACTTACTCTCTATAGTTAAAAGAAGTTAAGAAATCTAAAGATTATATAATTAACTACTTAAAAATTATAATCTACTACTAATATTATTATAAATATTTAACTCTATATCTCTTAAAGAAGAATTAAATCGTAAGATATAGTAGTATAAGATTAGAATAAGTACTTAGCTTAGTCTTTTAAATAAAGAGAACTTAGGCTTACTTATAAGTTTTATAAATAATATTACTATTCTATATAGAATTAATATTATTTTAAAGTATAAGAGAGCTACTAAGAAAGTTAAGTTTATAATTTCTAAATAGATTTAAGTAATAAATTAGTTAATTAATATACTTTAAATACTTTTAATTTCTTATTCTTATTTTTTAATACTATAAGAGCTCTACTTATAGAATATATAAATTATTAAAAGAGTACTTATAGCCGAGTTCTTATTAAATTATTATAAGGATATTAAGAATAAGATTTTTAAAAATAGGCTTAAAGATAAGTAAATATAAGTTTAATCTAGAAGTTCTTATAAAGACTAATAGTATTTAAATATACTTTAAAGAATCTATATTTTTCTCTTAACTATATCTTTAGTATATTTAAACACTATCTTAGACGCTACTCTAGACTAGAGTAATATTCTCTCTAAATATAATATTAATAGTAAAGAAAATAATAATAGTAATAGTAGTAATAAGAATAATATAAAAGATAGTAAGAATAGTAAAGAAGTAAATAATAAAAATTATAAAGATTATATTAAAGGTTTTAATATAATTATTACTAGATATAGCTCTAATAAAAACGAGGTAAACTAAGTAAGTATAGAGTAGTATAGTTTAAGATAAATAAATAGTTAAACTATATAAAGAGATTTTATTAAAAGAACGTTATTTAAAGAGTAAATAAACCTAAATATATAAATAGATAAAGACCTAACTTAATATATAACTAAATAAAGCCTTAGTATTATAGCTTAGTAAAAGCTCTACTAATTCCTTACTTTAAAATAACTTTAACTTTAATTTTAACTTTAACTTTAACTTAATATAACCTTATTACTTAATAGCTTTTTAATTATTCTTCTTTAATAAGCTTTTATTATAAGTCTTTCTTATAAATTATAAGCCTTTACGCCTAACCTTATAAAAGCTTCTCTAGTAAGTCTTTATTATAAGTCTTTGTTATAAGTCTTTATTATAAGTCTTTATTATAAGTCTTTAGCCTTATTATATATCTTTAGCCTTACTATATGTCTTTAGCTTATTATAGAACTTTATATTAAGATATAAACTCTTAAGTTTATTATATACTATTATTATAACCTATTGCTTCTAATATAAGTTCTAGTACTCTTATTCTCTTATAAGCTCTCGTAGTTAACCTCTTAGAACCTTCTTACTATAATCTCTTAAACACCTATTATTCTAATATATTATCTTATTATTAATTTACTACTATATCTACTTCTAATACTTCTAATACTTCTACTAGTAAACCTACTAATAGTAACCTAGTTAATTAGGTGCTTCTAGCTAGTATACTAAGCTATATAGGTTAATAACTTTATAACTTTAGTAGAGATAGTATAAGTAAGAATAAATTCTTTACTACTTAAGGTAATATATAACTTTAGCTTTTTCTAAAATCCCTTTTCTTAGTTAAGTTATAAGCTAAGTTTAATAGTATTTATAATAAGTTAAGTTAGTTAAAAGCTATTATTAAGAAGTAGGAGGAAATGGTCGTTCTCTTATTTAAGGCTAAAAAGGAGATATATAAGCTTAAAGATATAGTTAATTAGTATAAAGACTTATTATATTACTAATTAACTCTTAAGAGTATCTCTATTATAAGAAATATAAAACTATCTCTCTTATTCTTTTACTAATAAACTATAGCTTAAGGAATTCTATAATACTACTAAGCTAGATATTTAAAAGTATAAGAAGTCTAATTAAGTAAGCCTTTTTTTATACTTACTTAGAATATAACTAATAAATTAAATAGTAAAAGGTCTTAGAGCTTAAGTATAAATATTAATTTAACATAGATACTAATAATACTAATACTAATAATAATAAGTCTTAAAAGCCTATTTAAAAGAAGTATTAAAGTACTAGTTCTTATTATTAAAATAATATTTAAGTTATTATTAAACTTAAGAATAGTAACTAAGAGGAATAAATATTCTTTTATTATTTACTAAGTATATTTATAGTAATAGAATAATATTATCTTAATAATAATTAAGACTAAGCTAGCTAGTATTATTCTAGAGTTATTTATTATATATCTAGCTAGGTTTTTTTAACTTCTTATATATAAAAGAAAAATCTAGCCCTTTATAATATAATACTAGTATTCTTAAATATATTAGTAATTATCCTTCTTTATAATGTTTTAAATATTCTTACGTTTTAATATATATATATTCTACTTTAATACTAAATTATAAGAGTAATTTAGGCCCTTATAATTTAGGTATTAATAAGTCTTTTTCTATTATTATTAAATTATTTTTTAGTATATAAAATTAGTTAAAAATAGGCTTCTTCTTAACTACTACTAAATAATCTGTCTTCGATATCTATTTTTTATTCTTTAGCTAATACTCTATACTTTATAAATTATATAGTATATATAAGTGTTTTATAGAATTAAACTATTAATAGTTTAATTTTATAGAAAAGTTTCTATATTTAGTAAAGAATATAACTAGTATTATTAAATCTTTAGTAGATATTAATTATTAGATAAAAGTAATAGCTCTAATTTAAAAGATATACTATTAGATTTTAGAGTTCTATTTTTAAAGAAGTAAATAGGTTTATATTACTAAGTTTAGTAAGTAGATAAGGTTAATTTATAAATAGAAATTATATCTTAAGAGAGTAAATTAGTATATTCTTCTATAACTATTTCCTAGGTTTTCTATAATTATTTTTATACTATTTTATATATAGATAGAAGAGTAGGTTAATAGACGTCTTTTAATTCTAATTACTATACTACTTCTTATTATATATTTACTTTCCTATTTTTTAAGCTCTTTAGCTTAATTAGTAGAATTAAAGTATTACTATTCTAAATAAAGTAGAGCTATAAGCTTATAACTATCTTTTATTTAATTATTCCTTTATTAACCTTAAATAACTTCTCTTTATCTAACTTTTAAGCTTTTAACTTAATAAAGTTATTAATTTTTTATTAGTATAATTAAACGAATTTTAGATAGAGGTTCTCTAAGTAGAAGTATCTAACTTAAAGTTCCTTATATAAATTATTTATATTTTACTAGTTTTTTTTACTACTCTTTCTAATAATATTATATTTTTATATATAGAATATAATATATTATTATATTAGAAGAGATAGGAAATATTAATTAATTTAGTTTATTTTAGTCTAGTAAATACTATTTACTTTAAGAAATAATTTTTTAATTTCTATTATAGCTATTTTATACTCTTTTAAGCTTTTTAAGAACTTCTAAGTATATTATGATTTTTTGTTTATAAACTATTTATAAAGTATATAGTATAAATTAATATTAGTTAAGAGCCTAGGTTAGTTTTGTTATATTATATATTTATTAATTTAAAGAAGGTATAAAGTATTAAATTAATTATTATTATAATAATAGCTATAGAAGGCTTAATAGAGGAAATAAATATATACTATATTTTAAGAGTTATAGTAGTATAGAAGGACTATATATAGCATAGGTAATATAAATAGTAGAAGATTAAAGGATAAAAGTTAAGATATAATATTATTATAATATTAGTAGCTAGAATTTAGTCTAAGTCTTTAACTTTCTAGGTATAGTTTATAAGTAGATAACTAAGAGATAATCCTTAAATACTAGATACTTTAGCTTAGATAATTTTACTTAAGAAGTTAGAAGATTTTTAATTATATTTTATTATATTCTATTTTTTTATTAGTTTACTTTTAGTTATTACTTATTCTAGAGTTTTTTTTAATTATTTCTAGTTAATACTCTAATTAAATACTTAAGTACTAATTCTTCTAACTCTATAGATATAGCTAAATATATATAAAATTATTTTAATAAAATAATCCTCTTTCTTAATAAAAATTACTTAGATATATTAAATAACTACTTCTAATATTACCTCTAGTATAGCTCTTATAATATATATTACTCTTTTACTATCTCTATTACTCTATTCTAACCTAGTTATCTACTAATATCTATAGTAATACTAAGTTATAAATAGGTTAACTCTTTACTTCTAAAAGAAAGAAAAGATCTAGCTAAACTAAATTAAACTAGAATAGAATAAAAAGAGTAATAATAAGTATAGTTTAGAGGAATCCTCTCCTTCTTTAAGTTACTAATAAGTAGTCTCTTATTTAGCTAAATCCCCTCTCTTCTTAAGTTATTAATAGATAGCCTTTTATCTAGCTAAATCCTCTCTCTCTTTAAGTTACTAATAAGTAGCCCCTTATCTAGCCGAATTCTCTCTCTCTTTAAGTTACTAATAAGTAGCCTCTTATTTAGCTAAATTCCCTCTTTCTCTAAGTTACTAATAAGTAGCCTCTTATCTAGCTAAATCCCCTCCTTTCTTAAGTTACTAATAAGTAGTCTCTTATCTAGCTAAATCCTCTCTCTTTTTAAGTTATTAATAGATAGCCTCTTATTTAGCTAAATCCTCTCCCTTCTTAAGTTACTAATAGATAGCCTCTTATCTAGCTAAATACTCTCTCTTTCTAAGTTATTAATAGATATAGTAGTCTATTAGATAATAATCTAGATAATAATCTAAATAATAATCTAGATAATAATCTAAATAATAATATAGATAAGAATAGTCTTCTAAATAATAGTAGTAAAGAGAATACTAGAGATAATAAAGAACTTTATTAAGAAAACTAGTATTATAAAGCTTTTAATCTTAGATAAATAAAATATAATTAACCTAGATCTCTACTCTTTATAATAGTTAAGAATTAAATTAACTACTTAACCTATGATTTTGTTTTCTTAATAGCTAAGATTATTAAACTTATAATAGCACGAAATATATACAACTATAGTAGAGGCATATAGGAGTGCGTATAGTAGAATAACGTATATAGATACTAGGCTCTAATATAGAAGAAAATAATAACTGTCTCTCTACTATACTAAACATAAACGTCTATATATAAGAAGGTTAGAAGCTTCTAAGTTCTAATAATAATAATAACTAAGCTCTGTCTAATATAGCTAATACTAAACAACAAGAGCTAAAAAGCTAAATATATAACCTCTAATTCTTTAAAAAGCTAAATATATAATATCTAAACCTTAATCCCTTCTATATATAAATATTAGATATTAATACCTTTAGCACTTCGCTTATATAAGTATTAGTTATTCGTAATCTTAGCCCTAGAGATATTAGGAGTATTAGAGGTATTAGCACTGCTTAGAGGTATTAGCAGTTTTATAAATGCTAATAATTTAAGATAGTGCTATTATATAATAA
This sequence comes from Hymenoscyphus infarciens, assembly GCA_001414345.1. Lineage (NCBI taxonomy): Eukaryota > Fungi > Ascomycota > Leotiomycetes > Helotiales > Helotiaceae > Hymenoscyphus > Hymenoscyphus infarciens. Next base: position 144,488 of record LLCB01000016.1, on the reverse strand, counting down.
TCTAGCTATTATATAATAATCTAGAATAGCGTGTTATTATATCTCCTCTCTTTTAAAAAGACTCGTCCTAAGTCTTTAGTTAGTAATTAGTATAGTATTAGGTCGATTAGAGTATTATTTATCTTTTTATTATAAAGAATATAACTTATCTTACTATTATAGTATCTAGTGGTTAGAGTAGAGTCGGTAGCTAGTAGTATTATTATTTAAGAGCTAATCGCTCTTTATTTACTACTATATACTATATAATAATAGGATATAAATAGAAGAGAAGCTAATAATTAGCTAGTAGGTAGAAAGTGGTATACTACTATAGAGTTATCGTATTCTTACTATTATTATATATTATAATAGTAATTATTAAGTAATAAATAATAATTATAAAGTAATAGCTATTATTATAAGTAGTATATTAGTAGACGACTTTTCCTCGATTCTAACTTCTCTTCTTCTTTTCTTTTTATCTAAATAATAATAAATAGTAAGAATACCTTCTAATTAGATATATCCTTATATACTAACTTATCTCCTAGAATATATATATTATATATATATATATAAAAGTAAGTTCTTCTCTTCTTAATTAGACCTGATTTAAGGCTAATCTAATATAGTAAAATGCCTCTTCTATGTCCTCCTAGTATACTTCTAGCTATCTACTAAGTCTACTATGTTTAGTACCTTTAGATAAAATCTTAGAACAGAGATCACGTATACGCTTTTAAGAAGCCGAAGTCGAAGAAGTATAAGTACTATATAGAGTAGAATACTATATATATCTTAGTAAGTTTAATCTTAAATATATACTAAATCTATTCTAACTTAAGTAGTTACTATAGTTTATTAGAAAGGAGTTTAGTAAGCTTATAGATAAGAAGGAGAAGAGGGAGGTTAAGAAGGCTACTAAAGCCTTAGATAAAGTATTAGTCGTTACTAGTATAGAGGTACTAAAGAATAGTTTAGAGGTATAGTTCGCTCTCTTAGAGGAGACTCGGGCGTTTCGCGCTAAGGTTGCTATAAGTACCTCTTACTTATCGAAGAGGTTTTAGTTACTAATATTTAATAGTCCTTATACTATGCTATAGAGGGTAGAACCTCTGTCTAAACCTAGGTTTAGGTCTTCTTCGAGGCTTATCTGAAGAGTTTATAAGCGTCCTCGTAAGAAGAAGGTAGTGAAGAAAGAGCTGATTCGAGCTTCTTACGCTTAGAAAGGTAGAGAGGAGGATAATAAGTTAGAGGAAGGAGAGGCTACGGCCTAGAGAGGGTTAGTAAGCCCTATTTCAGTAGTAACTTAGTCTTAGTTCTTTACTTTATTAACTTTAAACATTCCTACTAGTTAGTATTTTATCTTAGGTTTTTATTATAAGTTTCTTATTAAAGATAACTAGAATTAGAGAGTATTAATAGAGTTTTATAAATTAACTCTTTTATTTAATTCTTATTTAATTCCTATATATTAAGCTATTTAGAGAGGTATTAGAATAGTCCTAGCTCTTCTAGATATTTAGTATAAAAGTCTCTTAGATAATATAGTAAACCTTAAAAATTATCTATAAGATACTAAGTAAGATCTAAATTATATCTAATCTATTTTACTTAATATTATAGCTATCTTCTAAAAAGTTTACTACTAAGTATTTCTTATACTTCTTATTCTTATATACTTTTAATAATATCTAGTAGAAGCTCTAGAGCCTCTTATTCTAGTAAGAGAGTATTTAAGTCTTTTAAAAGTATATTAAGAGCGAAAACATTATAAATTAATAATCCTTTTAGAAGTTTTAGCTTATAGAAGTATCTTATATAATCTAGTATTTTAAAAGGTCTTATCTACTATTTAGTAAGCTTTTAGCTAGGACGATTTATCTTAAGATTCTTAGTAGATAAGTAGACTTTATCTCTAATATTCTAGTTAATAGCTCTTTAGTATTAATTTATACTATCTTCTATTCTTTTCTAGGCCTTACTTATATTATCTTTAGCTATTTTTTAAGTAGAGTATATATATTAGACTATTTTTACTACCTTATTATAGTTAAGACGTTCTTAGAGAATAGACGTCTTTAGTATATTCTAGTTCTACGAAGTCCTTAGGTCGAGTCTAAACTTAAGCTAATAAGAGGTTATACTAATAGATAAGTATAGAAGTGTTATTTATACTCTATTTATTAAAGGGATTAATTTACTTTAGTTATCTTAATAGTAGGTTATAAAGAGCCTTAGTCTCTAATTAATATATTAGTTTATTATCTCTATCTATCTATTTATTTATTTATAATAGGCGATACTAAGCTTAAGCTTAATACTGATTATTTAATAAAATTTAGTCTAAAATAATAATATAAATTAAAGTCTTTAATTAGATATAATTAATTTAGAGTAGTAACTAAAATAGTAAATCTATTAAATAAAGAGTTTAGCTAGGCTTTTAGCGTCTATAGTTGAGTAGTAAAGTATTAATACTAAATCCTTTCTAAGTTAGTTAATAAATACTAGTATAGTATTAAATCTATGTTTATTCTTTAAGAATAATTTAAAGTCTATATATAAATGTTATATAAGATAGTTAGGTATAGGTAGAGGGTAAAGAAAGCCTTATTACTTAGTTTATTAAGAATAGGAGTATTTATAGACTTAATAATTCCCTATATACCTCTTATAGTCTAAAAACATTCTAGCTTAGTAGTAGTATTATACTAATAACTAGTATATCTTTTTCGTACTTAGGTAAGTACTAGATACTTAGTTATAGACTTCTTAGATTAGTTTTATATAGAGTTTAGTATTCTTTTAAATATAAAGTTAATTCTTAAAAAGTAGTAAATTATCTAATAAGATAGAGTATCTATCTAGAGGTTTATAACGTTCTTTCTAAAAAGAGTATAGGTTATCTTCTTTTAACTTCTAAATTATATTTAAACTTAACTCTAGAATAATATTTATTATATTAAGAGATATAGACTATTCTTATAAAAAGATCTAAGTAAGTTTAGTATTAATTTAGAGGTCTAACTAATTAAGTCCTAAGAGAGTATATAAGTAGCTATCTAATTTAGCTTAATTATAAGTTTTTAAGTCTTATTTATATTAGGTTAATATATCTACTTTTTAATTACTCTTCTTAGATATAAATTAGATCTAAAAGTTAAAGTCTAATAAAAACTCTATTTATTAGACTTACTTAGTTATAAGTAGTTTAGTTATTATAAAGTATTCTAATAATCTATAGTCTAAATATATGTTAATATACTTTTAATATAATATAAGTTTAAGGTACTATTTCTTAAAAGCTTTTATAATAGTAGATAGTTCTTTATTATAGATCTCTTAATTTAATTTATAGCTAACTAGGATATATAAGTAGAACCTAATAGAGTACTAAAGGCTATTATGTTATTATAAGAATATACTAGCTATTACTCCTTCTAAGAAGTCTATTTCTACCTTTATATTATAATTAAGGTTAAAGTAGTATAAGGTTTATATAGTAAGTAGCCTAGTCCTTAGTACTTTAAAGGCTTTATTATATTTAGGTGTCTATAGAAATAGCTTTATAAGATGTATTATTATAGTTAAGAGTTTAGCGATTTTAGTATAACCTTTAATAAATTATTTATAGAATCCTATAAACCCTAGATAAGACTTTATACCTATTATAGTATTAGATTAGACCTAGTTTTATAAAAGCTCTACTTTTTTAGAGTTAACTTCAAGTTCTTTTATAGTTAAGATAAATCCTAAGTATTTAACTCTAGTAATACTAAATTTACTTTTCTTAATATCTATCTAAAGTCCTACTTCTTAGAGCTGATTTAGAACCTTCTTAACCTATTTCTTATATTCTTTAATAATATCTAAATAAATTAAAATATTATCTAAGTAAGTAATATAAAAGTTATTTAAATAGTTAATTAAGATATTATTTATATAATGTTAATAGATAGTAGAGCTATTATAGAGTCTAAAAGAAAAGACCTTATATTTATATATACTATACCTAGTTCTAAATATAGTTATCTCTTCTAATTTAGAGTCTATTTAAATATAATAGAAAGCTTATCTAATATCTAATTTAGTAAAGATTTTAGCTATTCTTATTCTAGAAAAGAGCTTATTAATATAAGGGATTAAGTAAGAATTGTTTTAGGTTAGAGTGTTTAGCTTCTTATAATTAATATAGAATTATAACTTATTACTATTAGCCTTTTTAATAAAGAGTATTAGAGAGGTAAAAGAGTTATTACTATTAATAATAAACCTCTTATCTAGGTTCTTTATAAGGTACTTCTTTATAGCTTTAAGCTCTATAGTTAACTATTAATATAGAGGTAAAAAGGAGTTAAGAAGTAGCTTATTTAAAGTAATCTTATAGTTATATTCTTAGTAAGAAGAGAGCTTATTAGAAGCTACTTTTAAAAACACGTCTTTATAGAATAAGTAATACTTTAGAAGTTAAGCTTATATTAGAGCTCTTATCTTATTATTGTCTTAGAGAGAGGCTAATCTCTTATTAATAACCTAATCTAGCTTATAAAGGCTTATTATATAAAATTCTAAATTAGGCTATTTTATATTATAATATATCACGTTTATACTTATTTTATAGATAAAGAAGTATAAGGTCTAGCCTTTTAAGGCTATACTAGTAGTTTATAGAGGCTTTAGACTAAAGTTAGATATTAAAATTTTAAGAGATATTATTATAGATAGAAATAATAACTTAGTAATATTTATAAGTCTACTCTTTTTATATCTTTCTTATTACTAAATAGTATATTCCCTTTAATTTATATTTAACTAGTAATTTAAAAAGGGTTTCTAGTTCTAGCTAGAAAGAGAAAGTAAAATTTCCTTACTATAGTAGAGAGTTAAGAGGTAATTAGCTAGCTAAATAATCTAGCTCTTTAAGAGGTTAAGAAAGACTTTAAAGTAGTTTAACTATTTATTATTAATAATTAGGTCTTATTATCTAAGATCTAGAATAATAAAGAGGTAGTTAAAGATATAACGTTTATTAATATTTAAATATAGTTATATAAACTAATTTACCTAGCTTTTAGTACTATTATTATATTTATAAATAGATACTATATATAGTAATCTCTAAATCTTTAAACTTATTAACTTAGATAAGTATAGAGCTAGAGGCTAATTTAGAAATAGGTACTTATTTACTCTTATATCTACTAAAGCTTATATTTTAATACTATATCTTTATATACTAAGAGTAGTATTTATAAGGAATTGTTTTCCTCTTATAAGTTTAGAAAGATTAAGTCTAGCTAGATTATATTTATATAGGCTTAAGAAGGAATTTTTACCTAGGCCTCTTTATTTTCCTCCTAGCTTAGCTTAGAGTTAGAGTACTTTTTAAAAGGTTATTCTTCTTTAGGTTAATTATCTATCTTATTAATAGTAGAAAGATTAGAGTAATTAGGTTTAAAATGCCTAAGCTTACTATAATAGTAATAATTCGTACTAGTAGGGACTCGGTTTATTAACATAGTCTTTGATTTTTTATTAGTAGAAAATAGTCTAAGAGTTTATAAAATCTTCTAAGAGATAAGATTAAGTCTATATAAGGGTAAAGAGGTTTTTAGAGTAGAGCTAGATAAGAATTAAAAAGTACTTATCTTTTTAAATAACAAGGTTATACTAATTAATTTAGCTATAGTACTAGTTATAGATAACTCTATATTTTAGTACTTCTCTTTATCTAAAGCTAAAAGATATACTACTATTTTATTAAAATTATAATTCTAATCTCTTTTAGCTAAAGTAAAGCTATCTTAAAGCTATAATATAATCTTATCTTATATTAAGTAGAATCTTTCTAACTCTAATATTTCTCTAAGTATAGCTATACTTAAGAAGCATGCTTTAAAATCTAAAAAAGTTTCTCTTATATAACCCTTTCTACCTATTTAAAAGGCTTAAAAATTATTCTAAGTATTCTCCTTCTTATAACTAGTTAAGAAGTAGAAATTAAGAAGTTCGATTATATCTTATTAATCTTTAAAAGCTATATTACCTATATTAGACTTATATTAGAGCTCTAAGTAGTTCTTAGTAAGTTTTATAGTCGTTCTCTAGATAAGAGCTTTATAAGTTTTAAGTATATAGTAATAGTTAGTGTTTACTTAGAGTCTATTATATATAGATATCTTCTATTACTTATAAGTAAGTAAAGTACTATTATTTAAAGGTTTAATTTTCTCTATAATTTTACTTTTAATAGGTTAAAGAGCTTTTAAGGTGCTTTTAGGTTATAAGTATAGAGAAGGTTATTATAAAGAAGGAATATTAGAGGTAGAGTCTCGTCTTTAATAATAGTTTAAAAAGATAGAAGAAGGTGTTTATATAGGTTAGAGAAGACTAGGACTATAGTTATTATTTAGTAGTTATTAACTAATTTACTATACTAGGTTTAATAATTAGATAATCTAATTATCTTACTCTAAAATTTTCTATTCTTTTTCTTAATCCTTAGCTTCTATAGCTTAGATTATACTCTATATCTCGTCTATATTAGAGAAGTCCTATTAATCTTTCTAGCTTCTAAGTGCTAGGCCTTTACCTTTATTATTCTTAGGCTTCTTAGTGTTCTTAGAAGTATAGTACTAAGTTAGAGACCTTTTAGTAGAGGCTTAACTTTATTACTTAAAGAGAGGCTCTATACTTAGAAGTAGAGCTTAGAAGAGACCTAGAGTTATTTTAGATTTTAATATATTAAATATTAAATTAGAAGGAGTAAAAGAGGCGATTTAGGAGTTTTCTAGATAACTGTTTATATTATTAACTATCTAAATTATATATAATAATCCTTATATAGAGAGAGTTATTAGGATTCTTAGGAATACTTAGTATATTCTAATTCTTTAACGTATAAAACACGATTTTTACTAGCTATTTATATAAATACTAAACCCTAGTATTACTAGCTGTCTAGGAGATTTCTAGAATCCTAGCTATTTAAGAATATGTTATTATAGTCTAATTAGAGGCTAAATTAAAATCGAAATAAAAAAAGTAATAATAAGCTTAAAAGAGATATTATAAAGGCTATTACTAGCGAAGAATAGTTATTATTTTTATATAATAGTACGAAATATATATAACTATAGTAGAAGTATATAAGAGTATATATAGTAGAATAACGTATATAGATACTAGGCTCTAATATAGAAGAAAATAATAACTATCCCTCTACTATATTAAATATAAACGTCTATATATAAGAAGGTTAGAAGCTTCTAAGTTCTAATAATAATAATAACTAAGCTCTATCTAATATAGCTAATACTAAATAATAAGAGCTAAAAAGCTAAATATATAACTTCTAATCCTTCAGAAAGCTAAATATATAATATCTAAACCTTAATCTCTTCTATATATAAATATCAGATATTAATACCTTTAGCACTTTACTTATATAAGTATTAGTTATTTATAATCTCGGCCCTAGAGGTATTAGAGGTATCAGAGGTATTAGCACTACTTAGAGGTATCGGTAGTTTCACGAATGCTAATAATTTAGAATAGTGCTATTATATAATAATCTAGCTGTTATATAATAATCTAGGATAGCGTACTATTATAAAACTATAATAGAGAGAAAATATTAACTTAATTTTTAAGTATATTAGAAAGTCTATAAAAGGATTTTCTTTTATAATCTATTAAATTCTTATAAGTTAAGATTTATTCTAAGAAAGAAAGAAATAAGATATTCTAGAGAAATATAAATAATAATAAAAGAAGAACTTAAATAACTCTCTAATAAATAGTTATAGTTCTACGTTTATATTTAATTAGTAGTAGAAACTTAGTAAATAAGAGAGAGCTAACTAAGATAAAGAAGTAAAAGATAAATATATAATAGTATACTAAGCTATACTAGTAGTAAAAAATGTCTAAGTAGATATTAGTAAATAGAGGTAGTATATTAAGAATTATAGAAATAAAACTATAAATAAAGCCTTTATATTAATTAGTATATAAGTAAGATAAGATATAAATTATAGAATCTTAGCTCTTAGCTAATATAGGAATAATAGATAGAGATCTTAGAAAAATATAAATATAAAATAATATATTATATTAGTAATTAGAGCTAAGATAAAGAAACTAATAAAATAAGCTATTTCTATACTTATATAGAGAATTAATTTAAAGAAGTATATAAAGAAATAAGCTTTAGATCTTAAGTATTTTATTTATTTATATAAACTAGAGAGTTCTTAGAAGCTAATGCTTATTCTATATTAATTTAGAAGATTATATCTCTATTTAGAACTTATATTCCTAACCTATTATAATAAATACTCTACTTAACTAATAGTAATAATAGTAGTAATAGTATTACTAGTAATAATAGTACTTCTATTATTACTAGTAATACTTCTAATATTAATACTACTAATAATACTACTAGTAACTATAGTATTATAAGTAATATTTTTAATATTAATACTACTAATAATACTACTAGTAACTATAGTATTATAAGTAATATTTCTAACATTAATACTACTAATATATACTCTAATATACTACTAATCTTATTAGATTTATTAAGATAAGATATTTAAAAGAATATAAATACTTGCTTACTTATAAGCTTTAATATAGTATATATAAAATTATATATTTAACTTTTAAAAAGAGGAACTTAAGTAGATATATTAGAAAAGAAGAGGATTAAACTTATTTATATAAGAACTAAATTTAATACTAAAACTATCTAGTTAAGTTATTAAAAGTAGTTAATAATAAGTAAGAATATTTAAAAGAAGATTTATATATATTTATTAGTAGAGGAACCTACTATTTTTTTTTAAAGAAGAGAGTAAAATTAAATATATAATATATTATAGAATAGAAGAGGAATAAAAGATATATAATATATACTTATATTTTATTAGTTAAAATTTAAGCCTCTACTCTACTATTTATCCTATATATACCTAAGCGCTACCTATTAATCTTAACTTCTACTACTATCTACTATATACTCTATTTCTACCTTATTTCTTATAACTCGTCTAATTTAGATATATTTAATATAATAAAACAATTTATAATATATTTAGAATAGAATAATATTAAAATATTAACTATATAATAAGTTTCTATTTCTTCTTAATACTACTTACTAAATCCTCTATCTTATAAGGTTGTTTTATTTCTATATAGTATTAGTTTAAAGTTTATATAATAATTTAGAAACTAACTATAGTTTTATATTAATTTATAAAATTCTAATCTATTTAAAACTTTAAAATTATAAATATTTCTTCTAGGTCTAATATCTATTACTATATCTATATTTAATCTCTTATTTATATAAACTTTAAAAAGCTAAGTTAAATTCTTAATAGTATTTATATTATTTAAGCTAAGATAACGTCTTCTAATATAGATTAATATAATAATTATATTTATATACTAGCTAGATTCTTAGTAAAATATTAAGCTATTAATAAGGATTTAAAGTAATTTTATAATTTTATAGTAGTTATTATATAGAGTTTTAAATTACTTCTAAAGTAACTAATACTAGAGAGACTATACCTTAGCTCTATCTTTCTAAATATATATAACTAATTATCTAAGTAAGAGATTTTTTAAATAGTATATAGTAAATCTTACCTTTTCTTTAAATATAGTATAAATTATAAGATTATATATAAAATTATTAAAAAGTAAGATAAATAATAGAAACTCCTAAAAACCTTATATAGATTTCTTTAAATAATCTTTAACTATACTTATCTTCTTTTTTATTAAATAAAAGCTTATAATCTAAAAATTATAAATAACTAATAACTAAGTAATAGTAAGCTAGACTTACTTCTTTTATATTATTACTAAAAGATTAAGGTTTTCTAGAGAATATAATTTTATATCTTTAAAAAAGCTAAAATCCTTTCTATTAAGATAAGCTATATTATTAAGATCTAGTCTACTATATTTAACTCTAAACTAATAATATTCTTTAGTTAAGAGATCTAAAGTATAGATACTAAATACTAGTTTCTTATTATTTAGTCTTTTATAGATAAAGGTATAGGTTCTTATAATAGAGAATTTATAAATTCCCTACTTTAAATTAGCTTTAAGTATAAGTAGAGGGATTTTTTCGCTAGTTAAGTATTATTTTTTAGTAGACCTTAGAGTCTTTATATTTCTATATTAAACTAATTATATTAAAACTAAGTATATCTTAGATCTCTTATTAAAGATAGACTTAAATCTTAGCTTAAATCTAAGATTAAGAGTATAAATTATAAAGATTATAATATATAATATTAAAAGAAGATAGTATAGAAGTAAATATAGAAAAAGAGATAGAAACTTAATATTAATATAATTTATAAGAGATTTTATTATTAATAAATAAATAAATTATATTTTATAAATAAAGCTCTACTCTAGTCTATTCTAGTCTACTTAGCTCTAGCTCTACTTTACTAATTATCTTAGCTAAATCTAATATATAAATTTAACTTATAAACTAAATTTTTTCTTTATTATATATAATAGCTATTCCTTCTAAAGTAGAAAATAATAGATAATCTTTAGTAATAGATAATATTTATTAAGTATAAGTAATTTATTTTTAATACTAAATATTATACTCTATACTCTAAGGAGTATTCTAAGAACGTTAGTTAGAATAGTAGATTAACTAAATATATAATAAAGTATAAAGTATATAGAGTAGAATATAGAGTAGTTATTTCTTAGAAGAAAATATCTCTTTCTAAAATAGTAAAGAAATAATAGAATTCGAATTTATAAGTTAGTAACTAGTAAACTACTAGTTATAGTAAAATTTAAATTAGTATAGAAAATCGAAAGATAATTTATAAGAAAGAATAGGTATATTAAAGAATATAATAGTATTATAAAAAAGCTAGTAGTAAAGGAATAATAAGTTATAAGTAGGTATAAATATAATAGGTATATACTTTTTATAAAGATTATAATAGAAATTATACTTTTAAATTAATTTTTAACTTAGTATTATAATATTAATAGAATAAAGTTTTTAGAATAACGTCTAAATAGAATTCTCTTAAATAGAACTATGTTTAATAGAATTATATTAGATAGAAGCCTAACTAGAAACATTCTCTTCTATAGACTAAGACTATAACTAACGTCTAGATTATTTTATTAACTATAAAGTTAATAAATATTTTTAAGATACTAATAGATTTCTAAAACTAGGCTAACTTTAATAACTTCCTATTATAAACTCTATAATAAAAGTAAGAGATAATATATAAACCTTAATAATAAAAATACTAAGTAGATTATATTTATTTATACTTATTAATATATAAAGTTTTTAATCTTCTTTTAAAAGTAAATAAAAATTTTTTAGATTTATAAAGATAGAATATATAATAAAAGGTAGAAATAACTTCTTTATATATTATCTATTATTTAACTATAAGAATTCTATTTAAATAAATATAAAAATAAATTAACTATATATATTTAAAGTTTAGCTTCTTCTTCTTTCTTTAGTTTAACTTTAATAGAACTATTAAGTAATAGATAAAAGGTAGCTTATTTAAAAAGACCTTCTTTTTTAATTATTTACTTAGATATAAGATATATAATAGATTTAAAATAGAAGCTTTTCTATAGTTAAAGAGATAATATATCTAAAAACTTAAAGCTAGTAAAAAAGCTTTATAATATAAATAAAAATAAGTAGATAATAAGAAAATAATTTATACTTATTTATTAAAAAATCTATATATAAAAGGATTATTTAAATAATAATTAGATAAAGTTACTACTTTCTTATAACTATCCTTTTTACTTTTAGCTTTATAGCTTTATATTAAAAGAAGTATAATACTCTTTTATTTTATTTTTTAAGAAGTACTTAATATCTTAGGAAATTATCTTAAGAAATCATCTTATAAAATTATCTTAGGTAATTTATAAATATAACTCTTTCTTTATTAAGTATTACTTTAATTAATTAAAGTCTTTTTATACTTATAGGTATTAAGATAAAGAAAGTAATTATATTTAGTCTTAACTATATATAGTTACTATATTAGTACTATCTTATTAGTACTAATATAGTAGCTTTCTAATATATAGTACTATCTAATTAGAGTATTACTACTTTATTTAGTATAATAATATATTTAACTATATATATTTAGAATAATATAATAATAAAGCTTTTAAAATAACTAAATTAATTAACTTTAAGGACTATTAACTCTTAGTATATAGCTAAATAGTATAAATAATAAACTATACTCTTATAACTAATTATATTTTAAAAAAACTATATATAGAAATATAGAAAAAGTAAGGCCTAAGACTCTAGCTATTATTAGATAAGGAATATACTTATAAATATTATTAAAAAACACTACTAAACGCTAGTAATAAATATAAGACTATAAGACTCCTAGGTAGCTATACCTCTTCTATTAATATAGCTAGCTAAAGATTATTATAGAAAATACTACTAAACTTCTAAAGCCTCTTAATATAGATATAAAAAAAAAAACAAAAAAGATAATTATATTAGAATATAAACTATAAACTATAACTTATTTATAGTAACGATTAGATAAAATATTAAAAATATTAAGACTCTTTAACTTATTATAAGAAATAAGTCTTAAATATTACTTTTTTTTTTAGTATATAATTATTTAAATTTACTTATATTTAGTAATAGTATTATCTAGAAATTTAGGCTTTCTAGTAGTTATATAATAGAATCGACTAATATATAAAAAGGTCTTAAGAACTATAGACTTTAGTAAGCTATTCTAATACTTAGTAAAATACTTAGATTTTTTAGTAGTATATCTTTTAATTAGTAAGAGACTAGTTTAGAAGCTCTAATAAGTATAATTAAATACTATATTAATTTAGATTTTAGTAATTCTTATAATACTAACTTATATTTTAAGAAAATTTAAAGCTTTATTTATAAAACTTTATTAAGGTAAGGTAAGTTATAATCCTATTTTATTTATATATCTTAAAATATTCTTAGAACTAGTATTATTAAGATTAAGTATATTATTATTATTATTAATATTATTAATAGTATTATTAATAGTATAAATGTTAAGTAAGCTTAGTAAACGTAAAAAAATACTTAATTAATATATAGATATAGACGACTAAGGTAACTATATAGCTATATAAGGAGATTTATAAAGAGATTTATAGTAAGTAGGTATTTAAGAAGAGATATAAGGTAACCTTTAAGAAGTATTCTAAGAGGTTATAAGAGCTCTAAATATAATAACTATATATTAAGAATTATTAGTACTAGTAGAAGTAATAATAGTATAATAAGAATTATTAGTATTTATATAGAATAAGATAGGTTTAGAAGAAATACGAGTTTAAGAGGTTAAAATATTAAGAGTAGTAAAGTTCTAGCTAATTAGCTTAAATTAAAAAGTTTAATTAATTAATACTTACTTAATTCTTTAAGAAGCACTTCTATTTAATAAGAGAGATAGAGATCCTAGTATTATAAAGATAAATAGACTAATTAGTATTAGAAAACTAAAGATTATATCTATACTATTCTTAGTATACTAATATAAGTAGTAGAAGACTAGCTTTATAAGAAATCTAATAATAATTAGCAACGACGTAAGATATTAGTACTATAAGATACTATAAGGCTATAAAATACTTTTAACTTACTATAATATTTATATATTATAGTAAGAATACTAAGTACTATCTAATTAGCTCTAAGGTAAGGTAGATTATAGAGAGTAGCTTATTTAAAAACATATTAGAGTTATAAGAAGAAAGAAGTAAATACTCTATCTTAAGATAGTTTATTTACTAAGATAAAGACCTACCTAGTATATTATATAACTATTAGAAATAAGTAGAGTCTAAGTTAATATATAACTAAGTATTAGAGCTAATTTAACTTTAACTTTATATATCTAACCTTATATAATATTATTAGATATTTAATTATATTTTAGTATAGTATAATTAATTTAGTATACTACTCTATATTTATTTCTTAAAATAGAGACTAACTTACGACTATAGCTCTTATAAACATAGACCTTATCTACTCTTATATTTTATAAGTTATTTATATCTATATCTATATTCTTAATTTATAATACCTCTATAATTTAAACCTAACTTCTTTATAGATAATAAATACTATAAAGTTCCTTCTCTAACTAATAATACTAATATTTAGTATTACCTAGCTAGTCTTAGAATTATAACTTTAGAAGTTAGTAAAAGTCTTCTTAGAATTCCTAATAAAACTATAGCCTTTTATAATTATACTAATATTAACTAACTATTTTTTACTATTTTTATAAAAAATCTCTATCTAATTATAAAGTAATAATTAAAGTATAAGAAGTATTATAATAGTATTATATATATTCTACTATAAGTAAAGGCTTATATTAGAGTACCTTTTTCTTAATTAAGTAGATAATAGAGAGCTAAACTTATACTTAAGAATATATACTTATTAGATAATAAAGATATATATATAGTAAAAGGAATTAATATTCTTACTCTATTTTAGAGAAAAAGTAATTTAAAATATACTAATAAAGTCTTTAAAGAGATTAGAAATACTATATACTAACTTAATTACTTAACTATTTTAAAGTTTAAAAAACGTAGAAAGATAGCTAAAGGCGATATTTTTTCTACGTCTATCTATACTATAAATATATTAATAAAAGATATTAGCCTTAAACCTACTAACCTATATAATAAAACTATTCTTACTTACTTAAAAGAGAAAGCTATATACTTATTAGATTATAAAGTATAAAAATAGAAAAGAGATAGTACTCTAGTTCCTCTTATAAATAATATTAAACTTAATAGCTAATACTTTAAATTAAAATAATATAGTAGATTAGAGTAGAGTATAAATAGTAATAAGTAATTAGATAATAATATACTTATAATTTTAATTACTAATATTAAGATATCTCTAGTTCTAAAAACCTTTACTAAGGTTAAGTTAAAAATCCTTACTTTTAGTTCTTAATTCTTAAAAGAATAGCTAGATAAATTAACTACTTTACTTTCTTAAGTTACTTCTAATAAGCCTTCTTTAAATCTTTTTAGTATCTTTACTAATAAACTACTTAGTAAAAGTAGTTAAAGTAGAAAAGAATAAAACTATTAATATCTTAAAAGAAAAGTAACTTAAATCTCTAAAACCTTTAATTAAAAGTATTTAGAAGTTAAAATCTAAGCTATTAATTCTTTAAAATTTAAACTAAAACGCCTTCTTAGTCCCTTCTTTAATAATACTATTAGTCGATTTATATATTAAGACTACTTCTATTCTCTCTTTTAAGTTACTACTAGTTAATTCTATATTATTAATAGTATACCTCTCTCTTTTTAAGGCTAACTTACTACTCTCTATTCTTATATTTAAGTCTAGCCTAGTTATTATAAATTCTATATTAGCTATCTCTAATAGTATAGTTAAAGCCTCTTTTATATTAGAATCTATTAATTTAAATATTAGAACCTATTTTATAAATCCTTAAAATTATAGTTCTATTCTTAAAAACTTAGTTAATTTAAGCTTTAAGTTAGATATTATATAACTAGTCTTAGTAGTAGAGAAAATAAATTTCTAAAATAAGCTTATAAAAGAAAATACTACTAAAGTTTATTTAAACTATCTTCTTTTATTTTTAGTTAAAGATAAAGAAATAGATTTTAATTATTTTTTATAGAATAATAACTTAATTAATAAAATATTAGACTTTCTATCTTTTAATCTTAATAATAAGACTAAAAAGAGTCTTTTTATTACTAATAATAAGAAAGATAATAAAAAGGATAATAAGAAGAATATTACTAAATAACTTAGCTAGCTATTATTTAAGGTAGAAGGAGGTTTAGAAGTAAGCTTAAACTTAATTAATCTAGGTTTTATTAATTTTAGTTAACTACTTTTAGATTTAATTTATACTTTAAATAAACTAATAATAAGTACTTTTATAAGCTTAGTAAGCGCTTTTATAAGCTTAGTAGTAGTATTAAATATCTTAGATATTAATCTTAAAAAGCTTTATAACTCTTATATTTTATCTTATATTATTAACTTTATAGTAGAGGCTTATTATCTCTCTTTTAAAGAAGGTAAATTAACTATTATAACTAGAAAATCTAAGAAACGAGTAGCTAAAAAATAAGTTATTATTTAATAACTAGTATATAAACGTCTATATTAAGATAGCTAAGAATAAGTTTTAGTATACTTTACTTATTCTATATTCTATTAAAAGTATTTAACCTAGTTTCTTTTAAATAGATTAGTAGATATAAGAGATTAGAGTTTATTATATAGAATAATAGAGAGAGAATTTAAGAGTTATCTTAGAAGACTTAACTATTACTAGTTATTTATATTTAATTAACTAAGGATAAATAAATTTAATTAAGAAGAAAAACCTTAAATATTATAATTTAGATTATTTTAAGTATTATTAAAGGTATATAATTTACTAAAATAAGAGAGATAGAAGAGAGATATTTAGTATAAGGTTTAGTTAATAACTATTATATATCTATAAAATAGTATCTACTAGTACTATCTTAATCTTTAAATATACTTTAAAAACATCTACTACTTTTATAAAGACTAGTCTAAACTAGAATAATTATAATAAAAGAAATATAGATAATCGCTAATATAAACGTAGGTATATAGAAAGCTCTTACTAGATTATAGGTTTCTTTTCTTATTTTTAGTTATTACTAATATTTATTTAAAGCTACTCCTTTATAATCTATAAAAAGATATATAACTTCTTTATAGTCTTAGCCTTTAAGTAAATCTATTAGTATCTCTATTAATAAAGATACTAAAGATACTAAAGATATATTATCTCTAAAGCTTTAAACTCTTATTCTAGAATCTATGTCTCTAGATTTTTAGCCTACTACTTATTATATTAGTAAAGAAAGAGTATTTTTAGAATTATACTTTATAAGCTATTATACTAGTAAAGACATAGTACTTATAGAGCTATAATCTACTAGCTATTCTATAAGCGATTATACTAGTAAAGACATAGTACTTATAGAGCTATAATCTACTAGCTATTCTATAAGCAATTATACTAGTAAAGATATAGTATTTATAGAGCTATAATCTACTAGTTATTTTATAAGTAATTACTATTCTATAAGCGATTATACTAATAAAGATATAGTACTTATAGAGCTATAATCTACTAGCTATCTTATAAGTAATTACTATCTTATAAACGATTACTATTCTATAAGCGATTATACTAGTAAAGATATAGTATTACTAGAACCGTAACCTAGAATCGAAGATATTAGCGTTCTAGAAACTTAATAAAAGAGCTATATTAGAACCTAGTTAATAGAAGAAGACGAAATTAATTAGTTAAACTTAAAAAATTCGTTATTACTAAATTACTAAGCTTATATTATATAGTATAATTATCTCTTAGCCTTTCTAACTTTATACTAGCTTATAATATAATAATAGAATAGTATATACTTAAAGTTGTTCTATCTACTAAATAGTATAACTAAATAGTAGAATTCTTTACCTACGCTCTTATAAAATATTACCTTTTTAAAAACTAATATTATAATCTTTATTACTCTAACTAGATCTTACCTCTCTTCTAAGACTATAGCCTTACTTTTAAATTTATCTATATCTTTTAAGATTATAGATTTTAAGCTTCTAACTAAATCTTATATACTTTTTATAACTTTAAAGATTAATTCTTTTATTAATCTTATTTCTATAAAAGCTATAAACTGTTTTTAAGCCTTTTCTCTTATCTTAGCTAGTAATAAAATTAGTTTCTTAATTAAAGTAACTCTTTTTAAAGTTTACTATAGTTCTTTAATTAAATTATCTCTATTAATTATAAAAGCTTATAGTTTATTAAAATCTTAGTCTAGCTTTAAGAACGTAGATAGTAAGTTTTTACTTTTAAATACTAAACTATATTTATTTTAAAATTAACTATCTCTTTAAATATTATTAATTACCTTAGTAGTAAACCTCTACTATCTAAGAATACTCTCTACTTATCTATTATTAGAAGTTAAATAGTCTTAGAGCTTAAGAGAATTTTATTACTAGTTTTCCTTCCTAGTAAATTATTCTTTAAAATACTAGAGTTATTCTTTAATAATAATATATCTACTACTTAGTAGAAGAATAGTTCTTTAACTTAAAAGCTAGCTACTTAAAGTAGAAATATAGGCTTATAATCTTCTTACTTATTATTAATATAAATTTTCTATATAAGATATATTTAACTCTACTATTAAACTTCTAAAATAGTAGATTTAAAGTAATAGAGCTAAAATTATACTCTTACTTTAGAACGAAATTTCCTTAGTAAGTAAGGCTCTATAAAAAGTATAAAAGATATCTAAAATTAAGAAATACTAAAATACTATTATTTCTATAATAGAATTACTATATAAATAGTAAATTTAGAATAAGATAGTAAAAGATTTATTTAATATACTAGTAAACTTATTAATAATAAAGATATATTATAATAAACTTATATTATTAATAGTAGATATTATAAATAAATCTTTAATTAGTAAAGATTATCTTAACTCTAATATATAGCTTTTATTATTTTAAATACTACTATTATCTTTTATAACTAAAAATTTATATAAAGAATTACTCTAAGAAGCTAGTTTATTATCTCTAATAGTAGATTTTAGTAGTAAAAATAATAAAAATAATAAAGCTAGCCTTAGTAACTCTAGTTCTTTATCTAAATTAGATAAATTAGATTTAGATAAATTAAAGAAGCTTATAACTAAGGATATAGATAATATCTCTAATTCTTTATCTAAATTAGATAGATTAAAAGAGCTTAAATTCTATATATAAGTTTTTAGTAAAAAGAATATTTTAAAGAATCTAAACCCTAGTTCTAAAGTTACTTCTATAATAAAGAGAGTAGTATTATCTTATATATTAACATCTAGTTAAGACTAAGAATTAGATATAATAAAGATAAAGGCTTAGTATAATATATTTATA
Organism: Hymenoscyphus infarciens; assembly: GCA_001414345.1. NCBI lineage: Eukaryota > Fungi > Ascomycota > Leotiomycetes > Helotiales > Helotiaceae > Hymenoscyphus > Hymenoscyphus infarciens. Next base: position 125,389 of record LLCB01000016.1, on the reverse strand, counting down.
GTAGGTTATAAATTTAAAAGAACTCTTAAATTTTATATATTAAAATATAAAGAATCTCTTAAGTATCTAAATAGATAGTATAAGATTAGTAATTAGATATAGAGAGTAGAGTACCTAGATTTATATCTAATAGTATATATAATTTAGAATGTTTTATATAAAGTTCTAACTAACTATCTTTAATATCCTAACTTACTAAAAATAGACTATTTATTATATATAAACCTTAATAAAGTAATTTTTAAGAAAATAGATAATACTAAAATAGATATTATAAATATTATAAAGAGATAAGTCTAGATAGTTAGAAGTAATAGTCTTTTTATTAAGATATTAAATTATAAGCTTATTTAAAAATAAAGTAAATTTTTAGCTTATAAAAGTAATAAACTAAAACCTCTTCTTCTAATATACTTAAAGGAGGGTTAGCTTAATATTTATAATATCTCTTAACTTAATATAAATAATATATATAAGAATTAGAAAGATATATATAAACTTCTCTTTTAATAATAATAAAAAGATCTTATAAATAGAAAGTTTAGTTTAATTAATATAGTAACTTTTAGTCTAATATAAATAAATAATATAAGATATAAACTAGATTTAATTCTAAATACTAAAATACTTATAAATAAGGAAAAATATATAATAAAGGAAGTAAGCCTAAGTATATCTAAACTCTCTAATTTATAATCTAACTCGACTAGTAGTACTTTATAAGATAGTATTTCTAATAAACTTAAGAAATATCTATTTACTAATAAGATATCTCTCTTATAAGTAATAAAGAAAGAAGAGGAAGTTAACCTAGAAGTACTAACTTTAAAGAAACTAAGATCTATAACTAGATTAAAGACTAGATTAAAGGCTAGGTTAAAGATAATAGTAATAAAGGATCTTTATAGTATATTTTTTAATTATAAGTATAAGAATTAGATTTAATTTACCCTAGTATTATATTAAAATTCTAAATCTAAGTTAATAACTATTTTTAAGTTAAGTAAAATAATCTATAGAGTTCTAGATCTTCTACTACTACTAATATCTAAAGGTACTATTAATATATATACCTTTAACTTTACTTATATATATAACCTAGTTATTAATATAATATACTAGTATTACTATATAAAGGAGATTCTTTATAATAGTAGAGATAAAAAGGTTTTTTAGTATTATTATATAGCTTTATTTATAATTTAATTCTTATTTAAAAGTTTAAGAAATAATTATTCTAAGGTAATTAAGGTTAATATCTATTACTAGTATATATAATAGTACTTACTAAGTTATTAAAAGGCTCTAGAGCTCTACTAGGCAAGGTCTTAACTAAAAATTATAGTAGAAGAGAAGGAGAAGGATATAAAAGAGAAAGCTAAGAAGATAAAGGCTAAGAAAGGAAAGAGAGTTATAGAAGAAGGAATAGCTAATATAAAGAAGAGAAAGGCTAAGAATAAATATATAAAGGGATTAATAAGAAAGAAAAGTAAGAAGAAGTATTAATAAATAGAGTATATAAATGTTTTTTATCTAGATTTTAATATTTTAATAAAGAAAGTATTAAAGATATTAGTAATAATATTAATTAAAAACGCTATTATTCTTATTTATAGCTTTAAATAAGAATATTAATATAATACTAGGTTTTACTAGGTTTCCTCTATATTCTAATCCTAGTTTCTTCTACTACTAGTTAACTTCTATAATATACTTATACTCTATTAAAAGAAGGATATAATAAAGAAAAGTAATACTAAGTAATTAAGATTAAAAGAAAAATAAAGAATATTATAAGTATAATAATTAATAAAACATATGTCTAGAATATATAGAGCTACGCTAAAAGAAAAGAATAATAAAGTAGCTTATAGAAGAAGATTTGTTTTTTAATTATAAGTATAAGAATTAGATTTAATTTACTCTAGTACTATATTAAAATTCTAAATCTAGGTTAATAACTATTTCTAAGTTAAGTAAAATAATCTATAGAGTTCTAGATCTTCTACTATTACTAATACTTAAAGGTACTATTAATATATATACCTTTAACTTTACTTATATATATAACCTAGTTATTAATATAATATACTAGTATTATTATATAAAAGAGATTCTTTATAATAGTAGAGATAAAAAGGTTTTTTAGTATTATTATATAGCTTTATTTATAACTTAATTCTTATTTAAAAGTTTAAAAAATAATTATTTTAAAGTAATTAAGGTTAATATTTATTACTAGTATATATAATAGTACTTACTAAGTTATTAAAAGGCTTTAAAGCTCTACTAGGTAAGGTCTTAACTAAAAATTATAATAGAAGAGAAGGAGAAGAATATAAAAGAGAAGGCTAAGAAGATAAAAGCTAAGAAGAGAAAGAGAGCTATAAAAGAAGGAATAGTTAATATAAGGAAGAGAAAGGCTAAGAGTAAATATATAAAGAGATTAATAAGAAAGAAGAGTAAGAAGAAGTATTAATAAATAGAGTATATAAATGTTTTTTATTTAGATTTTAATATTTTAATAAAGAAAGTATTAAAAATACTAATAATAATATTAATTAAGAATACTATTATTCTTATTTATAGCTTTAAATAAGAATATTAATATAATACTAGGTTTTACTAGGTTTCCTTTATATTCTAATCCTAGTTTCTCCTACTATTAGTTAACTCTTATAATATACTTATACTCTATTAAAAGAAGAATATAATAAAGAAAAGTAATACTAAGTAATTAAGACTAAAAGAAAAATAAAAGGCGTTATAAGTATAATAATTAATAAAACATATACTTAGAATATATAAAGCTATATTAAAAGAAAAGAATAATAAAGTAGCTTATAAGAGAAGATTAATAAAACTTCTAGTAAAGAAGTTTAGAATATATAGATATATATAAGTAAATAAAATAAAGGAAAGGAATAATAATATTATATATATAAAGAGTAATAAAACCTACTTACTTTATCTAAATATAGATGTTTATATAACTTCTTTATTTAAATAATAATACTATATATCTAAGGAGTAATAAATATTATAGCCTACTAATTTAAATTATAATAAGTTATATTTACTCTTTTCCTACTAAAGTAGTACTACTAAATTCTATTACTATATTACTTAGAAAGCAATTCTACTCTACTATAATTCTATAGCCTATTATTATAATTCCTTCTAATACTATAATTATTCCTAATCTATTCTAGTATACTTTATAACCTAGTATACCTCTTAACCTATTACTAATTAGTATCTATTAATTAGTATAATAGATATTATAAATAAAGTAGAGATTAAATTAGTAATAAATATAAGGTAGAGTAAAAGAAGTTAGTTAACTATAGCTTTTTAATTATAATAGAATACTTAAAGAATATAAGGTTAATTATTAAATTATTCTTTAGAAGTTAAATAGTAAACTTATAATTTTTATATAACTATTTAATTTATAGAAGTTTAATATTATCTTTATTATCTTATTTATTAATATTTATAAAAGAATTCTTATTTATATTCTTATTATTATATTTTAGTTTATTAAAAGTACTTTTACTTACTATATTTATTCTTATATACCTTTTTACGTTTTAAAAAGATGTCTTTTTTCTAAATTTCTTAATATTTCTTCTCTATTTATAAATCTTATTTAACTAACTATAAGCTTTTCTTCTCTTATTAAGTATTTAATATTTATTATCTTTATTTTTTATATATTTACTAGTTTTAAGAAAGTAGAAATTAGTACGATTTTTCTTCTTATACTAGAGTAGTTTATAAATTAAGATATATTTATTTAATTAATTTAGCTTAGGTGTTTATAGTAGATAGAGTAGCTTATATATTTTTATAGGCTTATTTTATAATATTATAAGTATCTATTATACTTTTAGAAAGAAGATTAACGATTTCCTAGTTAGCTTTCTAACTTAATTTATCTAATCTAACTTATATAAGATTACTAGTCTTAGTATATTCTTATAATATAAGAAAAGAAATAATCTATAATAGTTTTTCTTAAGAATTAAAGAAAGCTTTTATTAATAGACTTAAAAAAGTACTTAGTAAGCTATTTTTAGAATAACTAGTTTCTTAAGTATAGTATAAACTACTACTAAGTCCTTTTCTAGGTTAATTTTATAGTTAACTAGTTATATGTTCTATAAAGCTTTAGTCTATATTAGATAGTGTTTCTAAACTTTATATCTTCTAGAAAGGTCTTTATAATATAACTAGATATTAAAATACTATATTTATATTATTACTTAAAAATTCCTAATTACTTAGTAGTTCTATATTATAATTACTTTTAAAAGAAGTTTCTACTTTTATAGAAAGACCTTAATAATCTCTTTCTATAGAACTAGTTATCTTAACTATTTAACTCCCTTTATTATATACTCTTTTAGATAGCTACTTTTTAGAAAACTACCTTTTAGAAAACTCTCTTTTAAAATAGTCTCTTTTAAGATAGTTTCTTATAAAATATTATCTTTTAAAAAAGAATAGCCTATTTTTATACTCTAAATCTATAACCTTCTCCTAGTATTACTTACCTTTATTATAGTCTACTTTAAAATACTTTACTATATATTAGTAAACTATTAATTAGTCCTTATTATTTTAATCTAAAAGGTAAAATAATAATCTATAGAATACCTTCTTATATTACTTAAATTAGGTTTTAAGAAGACTATATTAGACTAGTTACCTTTTTTAATAACTTTTAAGCTAATATTAAATTTAATTAGAGTTTAGAGTATTAATTTAAGTATAGAGTTTATAGAAAAAGTATTTTAGATTAGTGTTATAAGAATTAGTAAGACTATATTTAAATAATATAGTAATAAGAGATCTATAAATAAGAAGATCCTAAGATAGTCTACTAGTAGATAAGGATTAGATATAAAGTTTAGTATTATATAAGAGTTATATAAAGTAAAAGTTTAATTATAAATCTCTTAATAGAATTTTAAAATGTTTAAAGAGAATAATAAATATAGTAAAGTAGGATTAAAGAGTGTTTTAAACTATAAAGATATTAAGAATAGTACTCTAAGAAAGCTACGTTAAGTAATAACGTGGCCTATATAAATTTAGATTAGGTAACATATATTAGCTTACTTATATAAGAGAAGGTAATTAATAAATAAATTAATTACCTAGTATTATTATTACTACTTAGATAATTAATAAATAAATCGATTACTTAGTATTATTACTTAGAATTATTACTATTAAGATAATAGATAAATAAATCAATTACTTAATATTATTACTAGTAAGGTATTATTTCTAGTATAGTAATTAATAAATAAATTAATTACTTAGTAGTATTATTTCTAGTAAAGTAATTAATAAATAAATCGATTACCTAGTAGTATTATTCTTAGTAAGGTAATTAATAAATAAATTAATTATTTAGTATTATTATTATTAGCTAGGTAATTAATAAATAAATCGATTACCTAGTATTATTATTACTAGTAAGATAATTAATAAATAAATCGATTATCTAGTATTATTACCTAGTATTATTACTACTTAGGTAATTAATAAATAAATTAATTATCTAGTATTATTATTACTAGTAAGGTAATTAATAAATAAATTAATTACTTAGTATTATTATTTCTAGTAAGGTAATTAATAAATAAATCAATTACTTAGTAGTATTATTCCTAGTAAGGTAATTAATAAATAAATTAATTATCTAGTATTATTATTTCTAGTAAAGTAATTAATAAATTAATCAATTACCTAGTAGTATTATTTCTAGTAAGATAATTGATAAATAAATCGATTACTTAGGATTATTATTACTAGTAAGGTAATTGATAAATAAATCAATTACCTAGTATTATTATTACTAGTAAGGTAATTGATAAATAAATCGATTACCTAGTAGTATTACTATTAAGGTAATAGATAAATAAATCGATTACCTAGTATTATTACTAGTAAGGTAATCGATATATAAATCGATTACTTAGTATTATTATTACTAGCTAGGTAATCGATAAATAAATCGATTATCTAGTATTATTATTACTACCTAGGTAATCGATAAATAAATCGATTACCTAGTATTATTACTAGTACTATAATCGATATTACCTAGTATTATTACTATAAAGGTAATAGATAAATAAATCGATTACCTAGTATTATTTCTAGTAAGGTAATCGATAAATTAATCGATTACCTAGTAGTATTATTTCTAATAAAGTAATTAATAAATTAATCGATTACCTAGTAGTATTATTTCTAGTAAGATAATTGATAAATAAATCGATTACCTAGTATTATTATTACTAGTAAGGTAATCGATAAATAAATCGATTATATCTCTTCAGTTATTCTTATACTCTATGTGATTTAGTAGAACGCGGTTCTAACTTTATATTTCTAGCTCTAACGCGACTAAATATTATCTTATTCTTAAAACCCTACTAAAGTATAACGATGTAGAAATTAAATAATGATTTACTTATAATCTTATATTTAAAAAGCTCTACTAAAAAAATCATTATTTTAGCGCAAGTTAGCCTATAATATAAGTATATAAGCTAAGTTTCCTCTATCTACTTCTATTACTTCTACTACTCCTACTACTTCTACTACTTCTACTGCCTCTTTTATACTCTTTTATCCTTCTTTTTAATTAATATACCTCCTCTAGAATAGCGTAAGGCTAATGCTACTCCTAGTACTAAAAAGTCTACTAAAAGAGTCTTAAAAGCTACTAAAAAGAGGGCCTCTTAAGTATACTCTATAGACGTGTTTCTTAACTAGAAAGAATTCTATAAGATAGAAGTTATTAAGAATAGTAAGAGAGATTAAATAAAGAGGTAGAAATATATAGAGTAAGTGTAAATAGCTTTAATTCAGATTTTGATATCTTAGTACTCCTAAACTAGCTTAGTAGTATCGTAGTTCAAAGCTACCTAGATTTTAGTCTAAAACTACTCTAAATAAGAGTAGTTTTAAACCGGACTACTGAACGCGTCTACACGTAGAGTATAAGAATAACTAAAGAGATAGTATTATTATCACTAGTAAGATAATTAATAAATAAATCGATTACCTAGTATTATTATTACTAGCTAGGTAATTAATAAATAAATCGATTACCTAGTATTATTATTACTACCTAGGTAATCGATAAATAAATCGATTACCTAGTGATATTAATAGTAAGGTAATCGATAAATAAATTAATTACCTAGTAGTATTATTACTAGTAAAGTAATCGATAAATAAATCGATTACCTAGTATTATTATTACTAGCTAGGTAATCGATAAATAAATCGATTACCTAGTATTATTATTACTAGTAAGATAATTGATAAATAAATCGATTACCTAGTATTATTACCTAGTATTATTACTACTTAGGTAATTAATAAATAAATTAATTACCTAGTATTATTATTACTAGTAAAGCAATCGATAAATAAATCGATTACCTAGTATTATTACTATTAAGGTAATAGATAAATAAATCGATTACCTAGTATTATTACCTAGTATTCTTACTACTAAGGTAATTAATAAATAAATCGATTACCTAGTAATATTATTTCTAGTTAAGTAATTAATAAATTAATTAATTACCTAGTAGTATTATTTCTAGTAAGATAATTGATAAATTAATTAATTACTTAGTAGTATTATTTCTAATAAGATAATCGATAAATAAATCGATTACCTAGTATTATTATTTCTAGTTAGATAATCGATAAATTAATTAATTACCTAGTAGTATTATTTCTAATAAGGTAATTAATAAATTAATCAATTACCTAGTATTATTATTACTAGTAAAGTAATTAATAAATAAATTAATTACCTAGTATTATTATTTCTAGTAAGATAATTAATAAATAAATCGATTACTTAGTATTATTATTTCTAGTAAGATAATTAATAAATAAATTAATTACCTAGTATTATTATTACTAGTAAGATAATTAATAAATAAATCGATTATCTAGTATTATTACTAGTAGTATTATTTCTAGTAAGATAATTAATAAATAAATCGATTACCTAGTATTATTATTTCTAGTAAGATAATCGATAAATAAATCGATTACCTAGTAGTATTATTCCTAGTAAAGTAATTAATAAATAAATCGATTACTTAGTATTATTATTTCTAGTAAAGTAATTAATAAATAAATTAATTACCTAGTAGTATTATTCCTAGTAAGATAATCGATAAATAAATCGATTACTTAGTAGTATTATTTCTAGTAAGATAATTAATAAATAAATTAATTATCTAGTATTATTATTTCTAGTAAGGTAATTAATAAATAAATCAATTACCTAATAGTATTATTCCTAGTAAAGTAATTAATAAATAAATCGATTATCTAGTATTATTACTTAGTATTATTACTACTAAGGTAATTAATAAATAAATTAATTACCTAGTATTATTATTTCTAGTAAGATAATTAATAAATTAATTAATTACCTAGTAATATTATTACTAGTAAAGTAATTAATAAATAAATTAATTATCTAGTATTATTATTTCTAGTTAGATAATTAATAAATTAATCGATTACTTAGTAGTATTATTTCTAATAAAGTAATTAATAAATTAATTAATTACTTAGTATTATTATTACTAGTAAGGTAATTAATAAATAAATCGATTACCTAGTATTATTATTTCTAATAAGATAATCGATAAATTAATTAATTACTTAATATTATTATTACTAATAAGGTAATTAATAAATAAATTAATTATCTAGTAGTATTATTCCTAGTAACGTAATTAATAAATAAATTAATTACCTAGTATTATTACTAGTAGTATTATTTCTAGTAAGATAATTAATAAATTAATCGATTACCTAGTATTATTATTTCTAGTAAGATAATTAATAAATAAATCGATTACCTAGTATTATTATTTCTAGTAAAGTAATATTATTATTACTAGTAAGGTAATTAATAAATAAATTAATTACCTAGTAATATTATTTCTAGTTAGATAATCGATAAATTAATCGATTATCTAATAGTATTATTTCTAGTAAGATAATTAATAAATTAATTAATTATCTAATATTATTATTACTAGTAAAGTAATTAATAAATAAATCGATTACCTAGTATTATTATTTCTAATAAGATAATCAATAAATAAATTAATTACTTAGTATTATTATTTCTAGTAAGATAATCGATAAATAAATCGATTATCTAGTATTATTATTATTAGTAAGGTAATCGATAAATAAATCGATTACCTAATATTATTACTAGTAGTATTATTTCTAATAAGGTAATTAATAAATAAATCGATTACCTAGTATTATTATTTCTAGTAAAGTAATTAATAAATAAATCGATTACCTAGTAGTATTATTCCTAGTAAAGTAATTAATAAATAAATCGATTACCTAGTATTATTATTTCTAGTAAGGTAATTAATAAATAAATCGATTACCTAGTAGTATTATTTCTAGTAAGGTAATCGATAAATAAATTAATTACTTAGTAGTATTATTCCTAGTAAAGTAATCAATAAATCAATTAATTACTATTATTATTATTACTAGTAAAGTAATTAATAAATTAATCAATTACCTAGTATTATTTTTACTAGTATAATTAATAAATAAATCGATTACCTACTTCTATTTCTCTTAAATTTATTATAAAGTAATTAATAAATAAATCTATTACTTTATACTTTTTTTTATATAGGTAATTAATAAATTAATCGAGTACGTAAAAACCGGTTCTTATAAACTCATGGTCAGATATACACATAAGATCTAACCCTTGGCAGGGTGTGTTAGCATGCCCGAGGTAAATAAATACTATAACCTTGAAAAGTTGAAATCAAAGTTTTTTAGATAGAGTTGAAGTTAACTGTGGCGTTTATAATATTGAGATTGTCCCACTCTTAAAAAAGGTGCATAGCGACCCTGGAAGGGATAAAGTAGATTACTTAATATACACTCTACTTGTTAAATATAAAAACTTCGTGCCTTTACGGGCTTTCTGCTTACTATACAAAGTGAACCATAGCTATTTTACAATGCTTCTCAACTAATAATTCACATCATATCAAATCTAGTCATATCTGTGTCGAAGATGGGCATTCCCCCCGAATTGCCCGCCAGATAATTATCAAATAACAACGACATGTTATCCGGGTTGTCCAGCTGCAGCGTCGTCCAATCTTCTGGCATCATCGTTGACCAATCAGTATCCATCACGCCAGGCATCGCGACGTCTTGTTGCATTCCATTCTCCAGGAACGAAGCTGTTGGTGGTCGCTGGGGATATGTTTGAGGTGCTGGTGGTGGTCCGCCATTGAGGCTTTGCTCCACGCAAGATTTGGCGCCCCGGAGAAGGATCTTGCAAATGCTAAGGAGTTTCTTGGCGCCCGGGGCTAGAATCGATGCGCGTTCTAGGGAGTCGATGACTTGCTCGAGGAGGTGCATATCTGCGGGGTTTGTGTCTAGGATTGCCGTGCCGAGGATGACAATAAAAGGGGTAAAGGGACATATGGAGAGGTTCCTTCTCGCGGTTAGTAGTGGATGGGGGGTTAGTAGCAGTGACCTGCTTACCAGTCTATGTACATTCGGATCTGATTTTGCGATCGATTTAATAACCTTGAGCATAAAGTTTCGTGTAGCTCTAGTGCTTCTCGGGCAACTGCAATGCACTCGTCGGAGAAACGAAGTGGGTGGGCCGGTCTCTGCGAAGGTATAGCTCGGTAGACGAGAGTCAGGTTCGCCAAAATTGTGATCTCGGTGTCTAAGAATGGCTCTCTTTCGGCCCCGTGCATCTTGTTAAAGACGGCCTGTGGTACCTCTGAATCAGCGAAGCACAGCAATGCGACAAGCACAACACACCTTCAATCTTTCACGTATGCTGTTGAGCTCTTTTGCAATGTGTCTCGCATTCAGTGCCTTCACGTCGGGACCATCTTGCTGGCCCTTGGCAGAATACAGTTTCTCGTATATGCTGCCTTGCAACTTTGAAATGTCGAACCAAAGGAAGACAATATCGCGCCCAAAGTCTGCGGGCAGTTGAGGATAACCAACCGATATGTCGTAATCAGAAAAATTTGGTGACCGGCCGAAATTCAAGGACAAGGCCTTGTCGAAGGCGTATGTAAACCAGAAACAGACTTTTCTCCTGTTAAGTTCGTCGATGTCTTCCGCGCTATCTTTCAACCGGTTAAGCCCACTATCCATGCAAAGCCGAGCAGCAAATGATATAAGGTACCATGCTTTGTTATGATCTGATTCAGCCATCGCAGTTTGGACCTGGTTGACCAGCGGTAATCAGTTCTCTGACAGGATTATATATTCCAGGTGTGTAACAACTTACGCCAAATAAGAGACACTCAATGTTTGAGATTTTTGGCTCAAGAAAGATACTGAGCTTTGCAATCGTGACCGAGACGTTGTTCGAGCACATTTCAACGACTTGTGCAGCAGCTGCAGGGTCAATGCCATGCGCTCGAAGTTGGGCAGCACTTGCCATGCCGACAATGCCCATCAGCCCGCCGTTGGTGCTGATGAAATCCGACGCAGAGTAGCCGTTGACAGGAAAGTAGTATCTTTGGCATGTTTCACGGAAGACCTTTCCCTCTCCGAATGGCGAGCACAGCAAGAAGCCACGGGGTAAGACTGGAAATTTGTTAGAAACGAAAGATGGCAAGCGGACGGGGTGCAGTAGGGTACGCACCATCTATTATTCGCAGTGCTGCAAGTGCGACCTGGACGGAAGGCATGGGTAGGTCAGATGTAAAGCCGACATTACTATTTCCATTGTGAATGCTACCGCCATGGATGCCACGCAGCGACTGTAAGCTGGATGCCACGTCTTGGCCTTGTCCTGCTGCCGGGGAATTGTGAAGTGCGATGTCTAGTATTTGCCCAGTCTGGTGGGAATGGACTTCAAAAGAAGACTCGCCAAGGTAAGGGGGCTCATCTGGAGACAGCGTGTTTTTACCCGAGGCAGAGCTTGAAGGTCCAAAGTCTCGGTTAAATATAGGAGAAGACAGTTCAGCCTTCTGTTTAGTCAAGCTATCGAGTGAAGTTTGCAATTGGGAAAGCTGCTCGTTGATCTTGGATAGCTGTTCTTCACTGGATGGAATGCCTTAGCTTCCGTTTTATCTCGTTCGTGATAATACCGACTGACGACTTACATAGGCGCAGGCACAACAACAACAGCTCTTTGCCGCTTTTGCTGTGACAGTCTAGGAGCAGTCCAACACGGTATGTTAGAGCTCTTACATGCTGAACAGGGGTCGAGCTTATCACATCGTACCTTGTGGGGATTAACATTAATAGAGCGGCAGCAGGAGGATGACGATTTCTGGGTGGTGGCTTGCCTTTCTCGTCTTGCAAGCCTCGCAGGCTCTCAACCGGGCGGTGATGATGGAGTGGTCGGGCCCGCTGCGATTCTCATCCTCTCCACTCATGTCGAGAAGGTCTCGGAATTGAATCCCAGGAACTCGTGGATTTCACGTCGTTCTTTTTGCTGGGAAGAGGGTGCTAGGGGCCGGGGATATGTAGAGACCCGGGATACGCGGATTCCGACCGGCCGGCTGGGCCCGTTTCTGCCGAGCCTTTTCAAGCGCGCATGTTCACCGCCGGAAGTATATGTATACTTGTATCAACCCGCGACATGTCAATTTAGAAGGCAATAATTCGTTCGTTTCCTAGTCTATGCTAATGGAAGAGAACACGCCTACTATCGACGAGAAGTCGGTTGACGAGAAGAAACGAGAGAGCGGCTCTTTCCAGGATTATATCCGAGTTTTTCACTACGCAGATGGCTTGTCATGGATCTTGAACGTGATCTCTCTCATCACGTCCATCGGAGCAGGAGTCACATTACCTCTCATGACTCTGGTTTTCGGAGATTCCATTGGAGAATTCAACAGCTTTTCAACTGCCGACATTGACGCTCGCTCCTTCAACAATACAATCTTAAATTCCGTGTAAGTACATGTGTACTTCTTCCAAGTCGCAACATAGCGAGCTAATCAATGCAGGAAATGGTTCGTTTACCTCTTCGTTGCCAAGCTCCTCTTGTCCTATATATCCACGGTTACAATCTGTATTTCCGCAATTAGGACTACACGCCAACTTCGTCAAGATTTTCTAAACCATTCTCTTCGGAAGGAGACGTGGCATTTTGATTTGCAAGATGCTTCATCCGTTGCCGTTCTGGTCACTACGAATGGCTCACGTATCCACAAAGGTGTTGCCGACAAACTTGCCTTCCTAGTCCAGTATTTTGCCATGTTCGTAGCGGCCTTTGTCGTCGCCCTTGCCGTCCAAGTAAGTCTTTTCTGACAATTTTGTTCCTCTTGGTATCACTATTCTGACTCAAATTTCTCCCACTGCAGTGGAAATTGGCTCTTATCACGATGAGCGTGATTCCGGCCATATTCGTAATCACCGCTGGCGTTCTCGCTTTGGATGCACCAATCGAAGCTCGTATCATGCGAATTTACTCGAAAGGTGGCTCGGTGGCTCAGGAGGCCATATCCACCATTCGAACTATCCACGCCTTCTGGGCACAATCAAAATTGATTGCAAAATATGACAATTACCTCAATGATGCGCACACGGAGGGCAAAAAGAAGTCCATACTTTACGGAATCTTGTTCTCAACAGAGTACTTCTGCGTCTTCTCCGGAATCGCGCTTTCTTTTTGGCAGGGTTATAGGATGTACAGAAGTGGCGAGATTGACTCTGTAGGAACGGTCTTCACAGTTGTATTCTCTGTCCTCATCGCATCGTCGACTGTTTCCGCCATCGCTCCCCAGTTTCAAACCTTTACGAATGCTGCCGCGGCTGCTTCGGAGCTCTTCGAGCTGATCGATTCACCATCCATGTTGGACCCGCTATCAGAGGAAGGCGTTAAACCAGACAAATGCGAGGGGCAATTGGAAGTCAGGGATTTGGAGTTCTCATACCCATCAAGGCCAGGTATACAGGTTTTGAATGGTCTGAACCTCTCAATCCCGGCTGGTAAGACTACTGCTCTTGTTGGGGCGAGTGGGTGTGGCAAGAGCACCTTGATAGGTCTCCTGGAAAGATGGTATGAGAGGGCGTCTGGAGAGATTCTCTTAGATGGCACAGACATCACTCAGATCAATACCCGTTGGTTACGAAGTCAAATTGGACTTGTTCAACAGGTATATAACCCAAACGCAGCAGAATCTTCTCAGCTGACAAATCGAAAGGAACCTGTTTTGTTCCAAGGCACAGTCTTCCAGAACGTTGCCAATGGTTTCCTAGATAGCCAGAAACTTCTCGAGAGAGAGGAGCAGTTAAAATTGATTCAAGAAGCTTGCGAAATAAGCAATGCTCATGAATTCATCTCTGAGCTACCAGAGGCACATATTTCCCCTTTAACACTGCAGCTCGTGCTAATTGATTTCTAGGGCTACGATACGGAGATTGGCGAAGCAGCTGGTTTGCTGTCTGGAGGTCAAAAGCAGCGAGTTGCAATCGCTCGAAGCATAATCTCGAATCCCAAAATCCTTCTCCTCGATGAAGCCACGAGCGCGCTAGACCCAAGAGCCGAGGGCATCGTACAAGCTGCGCTCGATAGAGTCTCTGCTGACAGGACAACACTTTGCATTGCGCACAAGCTATCAACAATTAAAAATGCCGACAACATCGCAGTCATCTCCTATGGGCGTGTTGTAGAGCAGGGAACACACGAAGAGCTTCTTCAAACCGATGGGCACTATGCAAGACTAGTTGCAGCTCAGGATATTAGCGGCGAACAAGACGATTCCGATAAGGAATCTATTGCCAACGAGAAAGAAGCTAACGCTGGTCTCACTCGAGAGACGTCACTCTACAAGACTCAGACTCAAGCCAGCGCTGCTGCAATGGAAGACAGCTCCGGTACGCTTGGATACTCGCTCGTCAAATGTATCTGGTATGTTTTATTTTCCAATCGACCTACCCCCTTCTGAAAAGGAGCTGGGGTACGACCTTTGCATGTCACGAATTAGCAACATGGCAGTTGACAAATGCTGTTACTAATTTCCTAAATAGGATCATGTTTAGGGAACAGAAAGCCCTATATCCCCACTTCCTCATTACTATTATAGCTGCACTCGCTGCAGGCGCGACTTTCCCAGGACAGGCCCTACTATTTTCACGGGTCCTCAACGTCTTTACCCTTCCACCCAACGAGGCTCAATCCGAGGCTAATTTCTACGCTCTCATGTTTTTCGTCGTTGCGCTTGGAAACCTGGTCGCATACTTCATTATCGGAATTCTGTGTAACATGATCGGACAAGCGGCGACTTATAGGTATCGTAAGGAGATGTTCACAGATATGCTAAAGCAAGATATGGAGTTCTTTAATCTACCTGGAAACACATCCGGAGCGTTGACTTCGAAACTTTCGTCTTTGCCTACGCAATTGCAAGATCTTCTCAGTACCAACATACTCCTCATTTTCATCGTCTTCGTCAATGTCATATCTAGCAGCATTCTCGCTATTGGTTATGGATGGAAACTTGGCTTGGTCATGGTCTTTGGTGGTCTCCCTCCTCTCATCATCTCAGGTTATATTCGCATCCGTCTTGAGACGGCTCTCGAGGCGAAAAATTCCCTTTGTTTCGCCGAGAGCGCCAGCTTGGCTAGCGAGGCTGTGCTTGCTATCAAAACAGTCTCATCGCTTACCCTCGAGTCCACCATTCTCGAGAGATACAACGAAATGCTTGGCGATATCGTGCAAGTGTCCATAAAATCGCTCATGTGGACCATTGGCTGGTATGCGATATCTCAGTCGTTGGAGTTTCTCGTGATGGCCCTCGGCTTTTGGTATGGATCGCAACTTCTTCTCAGGGGCGAGTATACCATCACCCAGTTTTACGTCATCTTCATCGGCGTTCTCTTTGCGGGTCAGGCCGCCGCACAATTCTTCGCGTACACCACCAGTATCACGCAAGCAAGTGGAGCAGCAAACTACATTCTCTGGCTCCGATCCCGCAAACCGGTCATGCGAGAAACCTCCGAAAACATGGACAAGGGACCAGGCGGCGAGGGAGGCGGGATCACCCTCTCGTCCATGAACTTCCAATACCCAGGCCGAAGCATGCGAGTCTTGAAAGACATCAACATGGAAATCAAGCACGGTCAATTTGCAGCCTTCGTCGGCCCATCTGGCTGCGGCAAGTCCACGATGGTAAGCCTCTTAGAACGCTTCTACGACCCCACGTCCGGCGAGATCAACTTCGTAGGCAACCCAATACAGACGTACTCTCCCCGCTTATATCGCCAAAACATCTCTCTCGTCCAACAAGAACCTACGCTGTACTCCGGCTCGGTATTCGAGAACGTCTCCCTCGGTCTCGAAGAAGTCGCCACAGAAGCCCAGATTATCGAAGCCTGCCGCCAAGCCAACGCCCTCGAATTCATCGAGTCCCTCCCCGAAGGTTTCCAAACTGCTTGTGGGAACCGCGGTCTCCAGTTCTCTGGTGGCCAGAAACAGAGAATCGCCATCGCGCGAGCGCTGATCCGAAAACCTCGGCTGTTGTTACTAGATGAAGCGACGAGTGCGTTAGACACGCAGTCTGAGCGAGTGGTGCAGGATGCGTTAGATCAAGCGAAGGAGGGTAGGACGACTATTGCCGTTGCGCATCGATTGTCCACTATCAAGCATGCTGATGTCATTTTTGTGTTTGGCGATGGCAGGGTGGTTGAAAGGGGCACGCATGCGGAATTGTTGGCCAGGAAGGGGAGGTACTACGATATGTGCTTGGCGCAGAGTTTAGATAAACAGGTTTGAGTATATATTTTAAATAGTAATCAGTGTATAACATATATCTAAGAATAGAGTAATTATCACCAACTAATTTTCGTTCGCTACTTCCACTGGTAGCATGAATTTTACGAAGGGTATAAGCTGAATACGAGGCAATTCCAGGAAGCTCGCTATTGCGCGAATAACCTAAACTAACGTTCCGCTACATCTGACGTATGCCGGTTACCTTAAAGTGGCTTCTGAAGGAGGCGGACCTTGCTATAGACTCTGTCTATCTTAGAGCTATATCTTATATAAGATCTTAGTAGATTTTAGTCTTTTCTAATACTAGGTATTAGATAAATACCTATTCTAAGCGCTCTCTCTCTTAATACTTAATACTTGCTATTAAGTAAATTTTTTCTTTTATTTATCTTATAAATATCTAATACTAGATATTAGATAAATAACTCTAGATTAATTAGTATATATATCTAATACTCAAAATTAGATAAATACTATTAAGCTTTCTATTATATATTAAAATTAGAGAAATACTTCTAGACGTCTTATTTATAATTTAATAAACTACTTATTTATAAATAGTATAAGTATAAATTACTTAATTAAGCAATTATTAATCTAGTTAATAACTTTAGATTACTCTAATTAATAATTAGCACTTGTGTTAATTAGAGTAGATTAAGTTAATAGGCTATATATAGTATATATATAGTATATATAAAGCTTATAAAGCTTAAAAAGCGTAAAATTCTCAATTAGGTATATTATTAATATATATCTATTACTAAATAACTAATAGTCAATTTATTAAGGCCTAAAACAATAAAGTTACGTCGTAAAAAGACTACTGAGGAGGTCTCGCTTACGCTCTCGGCAGTGCCGGATCGCCACTCCGACGCCACCCCGGGGCCCGTCCCGGTCTCCGATAACCCAGGTCCGGTCACGTGCCCTATTAATCAATTAATTAATTAATAATCTGATTAATGACTTTTGGTTAATCTCATTAATGAGAACCTTATTAATCTATGATTAGATTAACTATAGGTCATTGATCTACTCTAATCTAAACATTTCTCACACTGTTTATAAAAATATATACTAGTTAGAATTTATCTTACTTAAGCTTCTTAACTCTAAAGATAAGATAAAAGATTTACTAAAAACTATAAAGAAATTCTATTAGCCTTTTATTTTCTTTTGTTATTTAGGCTTATAGTTTATAGGAGATTTACTTACTAATATATATCTTTTCTTAAATAATGCTTTACTTAAAGTAATTAAATATAAGAGAATTAGAATACTAAAAGCAACAATTAAAAATAGTATATAAGGTGTTTAATACTTCAATTCTTCCTCTAGATCATCCGAAAGCCTGAATAGTTACTTTGTACCAAGAGAACAGTCGCAAGCTTGCTGAGGCTCGGATATTTATTAAGATGCTACAACTATATCACTTTGCAGAAATATTTTCAACTTCAGGGCGAAGCTTCAAAGTACTTCTGCACCTCATCCTTTTCTTCCTCTTCTGCCTTTTTCTCTCCCTCAACCTGAACGTTTTTCTCCACAGGAACAGCAGCCTGTCCCACATACTCCTTCAAATCCCCCACAACAGGCGCCAACATCTCCGGCAGCAATTTCGCCGCATCCCCCTCAAAAAGGAAATCTCCCTCCCTCAAACTACCAGCAGAACCCAAAGATTTAGAATCCATATTCACAACCGCAACCTTCGCGCCACTCTTCCTCGCTTCATCAACCTATTTTTCCATCAGTTCTGTTTCCCACACTCCAAGAATGGGGCTATTTAAAACTCACATAACCAGCAGCAGGATAAACAGCAGCCGTAGTTCCCACAACCAAAATCAAATCAATAGGCCCCTCATCAATCCACGTATGAACATCACGCAAAGTCTGATCCGGAAGTGATTCTCCAAACCAAACAACTCCCGGTCTCAATAATCCAGTTTTGCAAGATGGACAGTGAGGAAGTTCCGCTGGATCGATCGTCTTTGGAGTGTTGTAATCTAGTATTTTTATAGTAGCAGAGACGGAATTTTTCGCGGGTGCGAGCCGGGCGGTGATGGATGCGTCGTCGACCAAAAGAGATGGGTGGACTGGGTCGTCGTAATTGTCGTACTCGATGAAGTCGCAAGAGTCACATTTTAGGTTGAATAGGGTGTCGTGGAGGAGTTTTAGTGAAGCTGGGGGATGGTTTGCTCGTTGGGAGAGGCCTGTGTGAGTTGTTAGAAAGTGGGTTGAGGTATAAATCACGAATCATGGAGATGTTCTTCTTGGGGAAGAGGTGGTAATCCTTGCTCGTGACTACGTATGAAGTTGCCGCCTGGTTGTTATAATTTCATCTCAACAGTTTGAAATGGGAAGTGTAAGTCCCTGAGTCCCGAGAAGCAAGTACAGCCAAGCATTCCCCACAAGAGGAAAATAATGCAAGAGAAACATACCATCAACGTTCTGCGAAAGACACACAAACCCATCACCTTGCTTCTTCGCCAACTCAGCCAAAGCGAAATGAGCCATGTTGGGCTTCGCTTGAAGAGCCTTGTGTCTTCGATAAGCATAAAACAACCACTAGTAAGTCACTAATTAGCACATGATTATCCTCATATCAACCCAAACCCGTCCTCAAGCATCACTCAGGTCCAGCGTTATGCCCGTCCGAGGAGACAAAGGGAGAAACTTACAACCAACCCAGGATCCTTTGCAAAAGCCTCCGGAGTAGCCAAACTCATAGCTTGATAATCTATTGAACCTCACAGTTAGCCCTCTCCCTCTCCCTCTCATCCCCATCCCCATCCCCCTTGCCCACATTTCCTCGTCCTCTCATCCCCTTTCACCACCCTCCCTTCCTCTCCCCCAAGTAAAAATAAAAAGAAAACAAACAAAAAATTGAACTCACTCCTCCACATCCCCCCCGCACCGCGAAAAGTATCCAACCCACTAGCCGCACTCAACCCCGCTCCACAAAGCGCAAGAATCCTCTTACTCCCCTTAAGCAGCTCATGGAACTTATCCATATCAGTACTAGCCAAACCAAGGGAGGGCGCAGAGCGTTTGTATGTAGTAGGAAAGATGGCGAAGCGATCGCCTTTTCCGCCTGAGGGTTTGGATGCTGCCATTGTAGTTGTTGTTGTTGTTGTTGTTGAGAAGGAAAGTTTGGTGATATTGTAAATGAGAAGAGTTGAATTGGAAAAGATGGACGGGTTAGAGGATGGTGGATGAGATTGCTGAGATGAAGATGAGAGAGGTGGAGGAGCATTATTATAAGATAGCGGGGTGGTACATTTTGAGCCTCACTCGCTGAGTGAGTACAGGGTGACTTCACGTACGGAAAGAACCAATCAGGGAACAAGGAAATAATTTAGGCTCCAGCCAGCCACGTGATACCTCCCAATCCAGTCGCCGAGACCAATCAAGAAACGGCATTATTCTGTTTCGAGTAACCGTCTCCAGGGAAGAAGGTCTTCGTGATGTGTTGTCAAGTCCAACAAAAAGCGAATGATTCATCAACTTTTTTTTAGATTCTATCTAACCCCCGCGGACCAACCATGCCAAATAAACATGACCCCATTTCATGTCATATCAATCGTTCGTTTTTCTCATTCAACTTTTTTTAAAATAGCTGCTTCTGCTTCAACTCAATACATGCGCTTCAAAGGCCTTTCTTTCCTTCGCTTAAGCCGGGGTCTCATCGGTAATGAGTTTTGTGATCTTGCCAATGGCAATGGTTTGACCCTTTAAGATGTTAACTTCCTGCAATTGAAGGAAAAGGGGATACTGTGCTTACCTGATCTCTGAGAGTAAAACGTCCCAATTGTGGATAGTCTTCGAATTTCTCCACGCATACTGAACCAGCTCCACCAATTACCTCCATTCGAGCAATGATGCTATCTCCTCTCTTGGCGTGGGATGGAGGAACCTTACTCTTTCTGTTGGTTCCTTTCTGGAGTTTGTGGAGTAAAACGGCGAATGTGACTTCTTCAATGGCCGAGTGAACGTGCATGACACAGTTGAACCCGGCAGAGAGAATACTCTTCAACTCCAGAACGCGAATTTGAGCTTCGAAGGCCGTAACGCAGTGAACAAGACGTTTAGGAGAACAGAGCACGAAACCTGGAAGAATATCTTCTTCTTCAATGCCACGCAATCGTAGTCGGACTTGGTCTCCGCATTGTGCCAAATTTACTTCATCTTCAGTCTCTCCGTAAAGTGCAGCTACCTCCACTTTGTCTCTGTTTGGCATCATGGTCAAAGCCATACCTTTCTTGACAACACCAGCTTCAATTTTGCCTTCCACAATAGTTCCCATGTCTCGGTATTTGCCGTTGATTGGTAACATAAATGGAGCATTAACCTTTCGCTCCAGAGTTTTCATGTTATCAAGGTATTCGAGAAGCGATGGTCCGTCGTAAAATGGTGCCACGCCCTTTGGTATGCGGTCTTTAATTCCCATTGTTTGCTGAGCTGCGATTGGCATGAAGAAGACATCAGTCTTTAGATTGTATCCAGTTTGTTTCAAGAAATTGGCGAGTTTTGTGGTACATTCGGTGTATCTGGCCTTGGACCATTCAACTGTTGGGTCATCCATCTTGTTGATGACGACGACAAGTTTATTGACACCCTGGGTTTTGGCCAACATGGCGTGCTCTCGGGTTTGTCCTCCCTTTTCGAATCCGGTTTCGTATTCTCCCTTTCGGGCACTGATGACCAAAATCCCTACGTCTGCCTGAGAAGCACCACCAATCATACTTGGCACATATGTCTTGTGTCCTGGTGCATCCAGAATACTATATCGTCGTTTTTCTGTTTCGAAGAAAGCTCTTCCAACTTCAACTGTTTTACCCTTGGATCTTTCCTCCTTGGTAAGATCCAGTGCCCAGGACAAATACCAAGTCTCTCGACCCATCTCCTTTGCTTCCTTTTTGTTCTTCTCCATTGTCCGCTCGTCAACCATTCCCGTCGCATACAGAATCGATCCTCCAAGGGTAGATTTTCCAGCGTCAACGTGTCCAATGAAGATGATATTTACGTGCTCTTTGCCGTAAATTTCCTTCAGCGTTTCCTCGTCAACGTCCGCCGCCTGCTCTTTCTCCACAGCATCAGCCTCACGAGCAGCAGCCTTGGTGGCTGCCCCTGAAGGGCTCGATCGTCCTGAAGAAGGCGCTGGTGATGTCTTTCCGCTTTCCGGATCTTTCTTCTCCCCTTTTGTTTGTGTTTTCTCAATTGCTTTTGCTGCAATAACCTTGGCCCCCGCTGCAGCGGTTCCAGGAGCATCTTTTTTGGCGGCCGGTGGGGCTGGTGTTGGATTACCGATTGACAAAACTTTCGCTTTTGGCTTTGGCGCATCACCTCCGATACTTAAAACTTTTGGTGCCCCTGCCTTTGTGGTGACTGGCTTGTTCAATTCTGCTGCTCCTGCTGAGCCCTCTGCTGGTCGCTTCGCAATCGTGGGGGTCTGTCGAGGAGCCGCCTGTGGTGCTGGGGCTGCTTGTGGTTGTTGGGCATATGCGCCATACTGCTGGTCTGAAAAGGTTAGATATATGATGTGAATGGGGTGATAGGAAAATCCCGAAAATGTTACTTGCGACACAATGGGAGTAATTGAAATTATAGCCAGTCTTGGAATATCACTCACTGTAGCCTTGATTATAAGCTCCAGGAGCTTGGTTGTATGCGGCATTGTAGCCACCTTGTTGGGGGTATTGCTGCTGGTAACCGCCTTGTTGCCCACCATATTGAGGGTATCCGTAGCCCTGGCCGCCTTGCTGATAAGGATTTTGATATCCGCTCTGATCGTAACCTCCTCCGTATTGTTGGAAGCTCTGTCCAGGTTGGAAAGATTGCGCTCCTGGCTGGAATGAGTTTGCTGCTGGTCGGAAACTGGGTGCGCCTGCGCCGGCGGCTGCCCCTCCTTGGGCGGGTGGTGGGCCTTGCTGATTGTTGTTCAAATTCATCTGCTGGGTCTGCCGTGACAGGTTGTCGTCCTGCGCGGCGGGATCGTCTTCCCAGGAGTTGAGGTCCGACATAATTGTTGATGAGGAGGAGGAGGAGGAGGAGGAGGAGGAGGAAGAGGAGGGGAAGATGTCAGAAGAATCGGTGGAGGTTGAGATGGGGAAGGTTTAAAGATTTTCTGTGGTTGTCAGGCTGAGTGAGTGAAAGTGTGAGCAGGTGGGGCTAAGATACACGCTGTATTGTAGTCGGGACTAGTTGGGCTTTTATGGAGGGGTCGTTTAGTGTGGCCGGGCTGTACGCACCGCACCACAGGCTCGCAGGCAGGGCCGAGGGGTTGTACGTCACTTGCCTGTTCCCAACTGTCAATTGTGACTAGTGGTCACTGGTGACTCAAAGACGGTTTTGATATTGCAAGGTTGACCTTTCAGTCTCAATTAAAAATGTCCCATTTATTGGTGAATTGCCTATTGAATTGTCACCGAATTGTGGCAACCTAAACGAAAAACGCGCTAACTATTATCCGCAAAAGTGACTTCCTTCTGACTGCAAACCGCGCTGCAAAGTGACAACACCAACGCGCTAAAACAAAAACATGCAATCCTTCCGCTTAACTTACGCTCAAGTTACGACTGCATGACCAAAGGGATGACTGGAAATAGTCAACGACCATAAGTAAAAATGGACGCCTTTTTGCATACGGTAATTTCATCCTCCAAGATATATCCATCACGTGGCTGATACTGACTATCAAACGCAGATAACTTCGCATGCGATGAACTATGCCATCCGGTAGGAGTACCTATGCTCCTTACGTTGGGGGAAAATGTTGACTGGTTAAAGATCTGGAATAGGTCTCACGGCAGGGTTCGCTATTAACCAAACCACCCGGCTTCTCAAGGTACGAGACAACGCCTATAATTATTGAGCGCAACTAATCCGACAAAAGACAGTTGAGGACCGCGATGAGAGAAAAGAGTTGCATAACCTACAGCTACGCCTGGATGGCAAAATCAAAGTAAGTTTCGTTACAACCTGAGATGCTTCTCGAAATCACATGATCTGTTTTGGATATCCAGCTTCAAGCCCTGCCCTTTCAGTTTGACCTATGAACCTAGCTGACTATGTATACAGATTATTTCCCCTGCTATTGACATGATAGAGTTGATGTAAGCTCCCTCCAATACTGCTCATCTCAAATTTCTAACCCACAGACTAGCTCTGCAAGAGGAAACACCACCCTGGAATCTGCCGTCACCTTGACAAAGGCTCTTCGATGGGATATACAACAACTCGGCACTCGGCTTGAGAAGGCAGCCGGTGCCGAGGAGATGTCACGAAAGAAGAGTACTCGATCAAAAACAAAAGCAGTTCACGATGCTGAAATTCGAAATATTGTCAAGGATATTCGAGCTCTTCTCGCACGAATCGAAGATGCAGTACCTCTCATTAATCTCGCTATTTCGACCTCCGGTGCCAGTCTCTCGGCAACTCTCCCCAACACTGTGTCGCCCTCGAGACTCATGCAGGCGAGCACTTTATTGACCTATGGCGATTGGCAATATTCTACAAGTCCAACCTCGGCAACCCAAATCGGACCAACCTTGACATTGACTCTATACATGCTATTCGCTGGCCATGCCCCAATCGATCATGGAGACCCCAACGAAAAGAGCAAAAATACTGGACCTTGGAAGCGAAACGAGGAAAGAGATATGAAATGGAAAGAGGTTATTCACAAAGCACAGATCAGGCTCTTGCGTACCCCTTTAACTACGTCTATGCCGACCTTGAATTCTGCAAAATGTGAAGGAAGACGACCGTCGACATCATCAGATGAAGATCTGGCCAATGATTATGCCTATCGAATTCAAATCATCGAGGATCTGGACGACGATCGAGTGCACAGTTTTGACGATGATGAACTCCACCCGGGTCCTTACGAAGGTATCAGTCTGGCTGGTATTCGAGAGGTCATTCCAATCCATCAGATTTCAAAGATATTTTATGCCGACACGGGGAAAATCCTCAATATCGGCAATCCGGGCGAAGCAAGCAGCCCTGTTTTGCTGTTAAAACGAGATATACGTGCGCCTCTGCCGAATCGTATGATGGAAAATGACGAGACTACAGATGACTTGTATGGAGATTCAGATGAGCTCACGATCCCCGATGATGATGGAAACGATTCGCAGGAAGATATCGATCAGCAAATCAGGCGAGAGAGCATTGCCATCCAACATGAGCTCAATGGACATGGAAATGAGGAGAATCACGCATGGCGTTTCCCGCCGGATTTGGATCCAGAGTGGTTTGCACTGGAAGTCTATACTGAGGCTGATGACTTTTCTGACGATGAGGATGAAGACGAGTCGGAACACTCTTCCCCTTCAGCAAAGTATTCAAGATCTAAACCACAGTCTCCAAGTGAAGATAAGTTGACTAGCAGTATTGGCAAGCTCAGTGTTGCTGATACCCCCTCCTCGCCGATGTCCCCAGCTCCAACTCGCCATAACAACGTCATACCAACCCCAAAACGTCCACAATTCTCACCAAGCCCATCCCCATTTACAGGAGGCTTTTCAAATCGCCATGACTCAAGGGAAGGTACACCGACTGCAAGGGCACCAGCAACAAGCACACCTTTCGGTCAAATTCGCTCTTCTCTTTCACTGTTGGAGATGCTTATCCGTCTCACTGCTTTACAACAATTCCAACAAGTCTCTCACCTCACCATCCCAGATCAACTCCTAGTATTCTTCCTCTCGGAGTCATCATCCACAGGAGGATCTGATTCCGATGGCCGCCGTCAAACCCGCTACGAAGCCCGTCGAAAAGTAGGTTTTGACCCCTACGACGAAAGTCCCGTCAAACTCCACGGAGAAGACTACCAATACCAACACCAAGAGTCCTATCTCTCCCCCAGCCAAGGACGTATGGGCTTCCGACACCACGACGAACGATCACCACGATATGAAGATGAGAATTCGAGAATGAGTCCTAGTTGGTTACCACCTACTATTGACGGACAAAGAGCAGATACGCCGGGGCCTTGGCTGCAGAGAAATAATGATTTACCATCTCCGCTGCCTAGAATGGGTACACCGGATTCTTTGAGTCCTTATCGACCGGCTAGGAAGTCTACGAGGCCTTTGCAGAGGGTGAGACGAGAAGAGAGGAGAGAAAAGGGAAGTCCGCTGGGACGGGGGATGAGTGCGGAGACGGATTCGACGCTTGGAACTAGTCCGGGGACGCCTACGATTCGAGGGGCGGAGGAGTTGGGTTGATTTGATGGAGTTTAGCGTGGGAGCGTGGTAGTGGAACTTGGGAGCAAGAGAGGATGAGAAATTTGTCTTGATGTTTTATACCCAGCTTTTCCGCGTTTTGTTGGCGATGGAGAAATAGATAGAGTCTGACTACCAAAGTCTCTCGGTCTGAATAGTAAATCGTGAACGGATCTTGACTTCTGGCTTTGGCGAAGGTGTCGGCATTGTGAAGTGTTGCTCTTGTTATCCCGCAACTCTCACATTTCTAAGCAGAAGGAGAATCCCATCCTCACTGTTTTCCAGCCTTCTATATTCTCTTTTTTTACATTTGTTTTCATCTAGCATTCCCTATTTAATACAACATAACAATTTCTTCCCCTCCTTTCCTTTTCATACTTATAATAGTATAGACGTATTCCTATACTTAGTATTCTTCTTATAATAAAAACTCATAACTTGCTAGAGAATTGTGAGAGATATAGAGAAGAAGAGAGAATAAAAATAAATTAAGATAACGTTAGAACCTCGTATTTCGGGGATGAAACATTCCCCGAATCCACCTTAGGTACTAAAATTAGCTTAGCTCATTTTCACACCACTATAGACTGAAATTAGTTTGAACCTACTTTCAACGACATGTCACTCTCAATCAACATCATCCTAAGCAATTCTCAAGAACCAAAGACTATCAATTCCCATAATCTAACTACAACGCATAGCAAACGAAGGAATTGATGTGCGTATCAAAAATACCTAGCGGAATATAAAGATGTAGCCTAACCACTGAAACGACCTAGCGGCAGAAATATTCTTAACAGCAGAAAAATACACAAGGGGATATAACGAGGAGTATAACGACTAAATAATACCTTACGGTATAAAAAGAGCAGTCTAACGACTGAATAATACCTAACGGCTTGTGTAGCACTTATCTTCCTCTTCCTCCCCGATTTCCACGACCTCTGGGACCTCTGGGACCTCTGGGACCTCTTGAGAGCTGTGGGGATATCATTCAGAGTGCTTGTGGCTTCAGGATCTCTTTCACTAGCACCGTCCCGCAATTCTCGGTTCTCTGGTTCGTGGTTTCGGTCGGCTCTCGGTCCAGTTGGTGCTTCAGCTGGTGGTCCATGTCTAGAATTAACTCCTTGACCAGCCATACTCCGTAGGTCGCCATGTCCATGGCGAGAATCAAATCCATATCCAACCATACTTTGTAGATCTCTATCTCGATGCCGGGAATCAATTCCTTGTCCACCCATACTTCGCAAGTCATCATCTCCACGTTGTTGTCCAGGCTCTCTCACAGATAGCGATGGTCGCCGGTCCGGATGGGAGTTGTAACTTGAGTAAAAATCAAGCATTCCAGGATATTTCTTTTCCACCTTTGCGGCAATGTGTTGGCGTTCCGATGCCAAACCTCTCCTAGACTTCATCTTTCCCCCGGGGTATTCAATCTTATCCCAATGTTGTCACGAAACATCCCCATCATGTTCATAAAGCTGTTTCTTCGTCTCCTCGGTCCCCATTCCCCAATTGCCGTCATAATATCCACTCTCCTTCCGCCTAGCTGCCTCGTGTGGGGTAAGTGGTCGAAAGGGACTTCCCCAGAAGTCTGGGAGATCCCGAATATCAAACGTGCTTTGGAATTGGGGAATCTTATGTCGTGCCCTTACCAGCAACTCCCAAGCCAATTTTTCCAAGCTCTTGTTTCTAAGATCGAATCTGCATTAACCGGAGATATAAAGGCGTTCGTTACACATAACATATCCTTCCATCCATCCCTCATCATTTGGTGGTCTGTTGCAGAATTTGGCGGAATGACCCGTCTCTAGACAACTCGCACATTTCACTTCCGACATTGGTTGTGGCGTGATTGTTCCTTGACGTCCTGTAATCCTCATCTTCTTTGGCTTTTCCAAAGGTGCATTTCCTCCCATTCGTCGTTTGGCGTGCTCCTCTGGTTATTCCACCGCGAGGCCTTTCTATTCTAAGTATTCCAGAGTTTCTATATCCTCTTATTGGTGTAAATGATTGTGAGAAAATTCTAAGTGGGGTCCTGCTGGTGGTGGTGGTGGCATCATGTTACGAACAGCTTGTAGTTGTTCCTCTGTCGCTGCCTCGAGAATCTCGCGATGGATAGCGTCCTCTTTATCTTCGACTTTACGTTGGCGGCGAATTAGAGCCAACTCCTCCTGCGAGGCGGTCGCTCTCCGAGCTGCATCTTGTTGGCGTTGCTGAAGCTGTTGCAGTCGCGATACTCCTTGTTGTCCATGTTGTTGTCCTTGTTGCGCGCTTGGCGGCACGCTATATAATTCCATACAGAGTGGTAACTTGTGGAATGTAGTTCTCATTATCACTTTGCTTCTTCTTGAGCTGCTTAACTGCTTTGGTGGTCGACTCCAATTTCGTCAAAATCCTGAAGCACGGGACGAGCGATACGAGACATTGAACAATGGAGTGAATAAGAGGTAGGATGAAGAAGTCAAGAAAACTCGAGACTCATGGAATTGATCTCAACCCTACCTCAACAAATCAAGAATTGCCATCAATTGAGCAACCCCAAACTTGAATCTCAGGACATGTTGAAACTACTTGATCTTTCATTATCTGCCGGAGAACTAGACTAATTGAAAAGTGGTAGGAGGGAAAAGAGACTGTTGAGAGTTTCAATCCTCTTGCTCCCAGTCAAGGAAAAGATGCTTCCTACCAAACGATATTTCTGGCGGATCTCAACTTTATCAAGCGCATCCTATACCCTCAGACTACTGCCGCGACCCAAGCCTAATCCCCAGCATGATTTGTACGTACATTTCCAAAGTAGCAATGTTTTGATGGCTGTTGCTCTTGGCTTAAAGTTCGAAGTGTCTTAGACATTGAGCCCATGCTAACTTGTTTGGGTCGTCGTTGCTGGTTGCTAAATACCCATGGTACATTGGCCTTAAAGGATTACCTAGTGAATTCATGACACTGAGCTTTTCTATACTATTTTAGAACTTGATTATTCCTAAACGCTGCGTTAGTAGCTCCAAATTGTTCCAAGTCCATAGGAGAATCAAAGTTAATTGCCTTAAAACATTGGAACAACATGGGCCAAGTGAGTAGGTACGAACCTGATGTATTTACGCTGGATTCACTAAATGCGAGCTGAAAGTGATAAGGCAATTGCAACCACAAAACCTTGTTGATTTTGAGGTTCGAGAAGAGTCTAGTCAGTGGTGCGGAGGATATGGATCGAGAAAGAGGGATGGTAGTGAGGTGGCAGAGAAGTAAGAGAGTCGCCATTCTACATCATTTGTTTCTTCATTTTGCTTCCTCTTCTGCGTTTCTTTTCTTCCGCGTGCCCTCGGCAATGCGTTGGATGTCGTCCACTTAAATCCTCCTCTGCAGTGTTCTGATACTTGTTTCAAAATTCACAATTGGCATTTAATTAGCATTGAGATATAGATCAGATGTTAGATCAAAACGAGCTGAATATTCCACAGACTTGAATCTATAGCGAGGGAGAATTTTTATTTACTTAATATTTCCTAATTTCTTGATACTCGATATTCTCCCGTTTTTTTTTTTAGATTATGCGAGAGGTTATGAGAGAGCGTAGCAGCTTTACTCTTTTTCTTCACCTTGTAATTCAGTTGTGTAACTTCATTCGTTACTTAGAGTAGCCTTACTACTTGATATAATAAGTCCTAGCAGTTTTATATTAGAAGATAGATGAATTTACTCTTTTTCTTTACTTTTTATTATAGTCGTAACCTCCTTTGTTCTTTCAGACTCTTTATACTAATTAGAATAATTAAAATAAGTAACTTTACATAAGCTAATAAAGGATTTTGCTCTTTTTCTCTCTAGGGAAGAATTCCAACCTGATTTTCGGGTAAAAAGGGGTGTTTTGAAGTAAATAAACAACAATAAAATAATTAGTGGATTTCAAAAGCATCCTAACATGCTATGTAGAAGGCTTTCAAGGGTGATTGCGTTGCCCTAATCCCAACGCACGTGCCACATATCGCGAGTGCGAATCTTCCCAGTTCTTCCCAGAAATTTCCTACCTCAAGGCGACACCACAACACCACCACGCATCCATCACCATTACACCCACCACAACGACTTAAACCTCTATCCTCGCCATGGCACTATACGAACGCGAGCTGAGCAGCTTCGAAGAGTTATTCCAAAAGATAGGCGACAGCCCCGATCCCGAGATGGCTGAAGTGCAGGATAGAGACTGCATCGAGGTAGTTTAGAATGAGGTTCTAGAGCATATCAAGCACAAGTACCGAGCTTACACGGCAGACTATCAGATAGATGACCTTACCTTCCGGTTCTACTGTACGTTTCAATCTGTCGTGATGTTCGCATATTTTGCTAACTTGACGCGACCACTTCCAGATGCTGAATTTTACGTGCCCCCTCCTCCAAAATACAAGCCACAAGAGGCCGTCGAAGTACCAGAGAGGTTCGAACCAGATCCAACCACGCCATTCTCATCCCGAAGTAGTGTTTTACCCGCCGTCCCCCAAGCTCAACAACCACCAGATAAACTTTCGCAGCAACAACAACAAGACCCACCCCCGAAACAACCGCTACGATTGGCCAAGGCCAAGACGAGAGCCCTTTACAGAGCCCGAGAAAGGGACCTTTGCATACGCCCCGTTGTTCCAGATTCTTCGAGCCATTCAAAGCAGTTATTCCAAGAACCTTGGAACAATTCTAATTTTTAGCCCGGGTGTTTGAAAACAATCGAGAGATTTTAGATGGACTTAGACTGACAACACTCTTACTATAAAGCGACTTATTGAAATAATCCATCGTTAGAATGGAATTTAGATTTAACGACGTCCTCGTGACAAGGAGAAATTTCCGAAGAAAGTAACAATGCTAATATATCCAAAGATTAGAGACACTAGTTAGATTTCGTCTAAAATACGCTTTAGAGATAACTCTACTCTAAATAGGCCGGATACAAAGATTTATAACAAGGTAATATTAGAGGATTTTACGCGGATAGTAACGTATGGTATTGTAGAGGATGTAAGGACTTCTATCGCAGACTCGCAGGAAGCGTCGTGTTAAAATGAACATCTAGCAGAGACCTACTTCCACACTAGTTACCCGTCGCCTAATATTCAAGTCTCTTGAACTCCTAGTAAGTGTTTCCCAAGTACCTCAGCGACTTGTAAGTAAACTATAAGCTACTTGTAGGTAAGCCACGAGTAACTCGTAAGCTACAAGTAATTGATTATCGCTAGCTAACCTGGCCCAGTCGACAACAAAAGTACAATGTCAAAATAGTATCACACTCTCCCCACATTCTCATCATTTCCTCAATCGCTCACACAATCAACTGCATTCCACCACAAAAAAAAGGAGTTTTCATCTACTCGCCGTACCCCGAGTAACTTTTCTAGTTCCTTGCCTTTCCATTTTAATTCTAATTCTATTCACCCCCCAAGCGCCAGACACCATCTACCATCTACCATCTACGCAAAAAAATAAGAATGCTTTTTACCACCCCACCAGCTCTACAATCTCGAGACGGTGACATCAAGAACCAAAAGCAGCAGCAGGATAAACCCTCTTCTTCTTCCCCGCCGACGCACTCCTTGAACTACTCCTCGAGCTATTCTTACTCCCCTCCGCACTCGCCAAATGACTGGGAGGCTTAAGAAGAGAACCAGCCAGATCCTCGGGGAGATCATTCCATTCCCGTTCTGGGCCTTTATCTTGGAATGATCGCGTCGGCGTCGGTAAGGAGGGCCTATTTTCCTTCTCTGTGCCTGATTCCACCGGTGCCGAAGATTGCAATCCCGTTGCGGTGCTTGAGTTTGCTGGAACGGTGGGATTTGAAAACGGCGTCGAAGCCGCAGATTGTGATAGCAGATGATCACTAGGTACTATTCTTCTCCGCAAAACCCAAGCAGTATCTGGTTTCAACTTCCTGTAATACCCATGAACAACCCTCTCTTCCCTTTTAAAGCCCCGTTTTGAATACCAATCCAAAGCATCCGTATTTTCCGTCCATACATGGGCGTAGATCTCCACGACCTTGACTCCATTGGTTGCTATACTTGTAGAAGCTGCCGACAGAATGACTTCCTGCAGGACAGCAGCTGCCAGCCCCTGTCCTCTATACGGGGAAAGCAGAGCCAGGGATTGGATGTATAAATCATGACATCCGGGAACGAATTCGGGCTTCGAGGGCGAGGATTTGGGTGTAGGCGTAGCTTCAAGACGGCAGACGATCCCTCCTATGACCTTTTCTTCCGAGCCTTCGGACCATGTTATGATACGGGAGAAACTAGGCATTGAGTCTGGAGCTGTGATTTTGTGGTAGAAGCTATCGGGGTAGCCAATTGGGAGGAGGAGAGAGTTGATTCTGCGGAGGGGTTGAACATGTTGCTCTTGGATGAGGGAGATGGAAGTTTGTGAGGGGAGCTTGGCAGGCGCATGCGAAGTTCGCGATGGTGTTTGCGAGGGAGGCGGAGAATATATGGCGGAGGGTAAGGTGGAGGGGGAGGGGGAGGGTCTTGAGTTGGTGGGTGTGAGTGTGGGAGTTCTGTTGAGGGGAAGAGGTGGTGCGGGGGGAGGAGTGTAGGTTGGTTGTGATCGGGGTTGGAAGAATGATCGGATGGAGGGTTGTGATTGGGATTGGGATTGGGATTGAGATTGGGATTGGGATTGGGATTGTGGTTGTGGTTGTGGTTGTGGTTGTGACGGGGGAGGAGGGGTCCAAGTATTGCCGTTTTGCTCCATTTCCCAGGGAGAATTGGAGTTGAGGGTTTTGCTGCAGAATGGGAATTATAGAATTATAGAATGATTTCCTCGGGTGGTGCATTGTGGGTGTCTCTAGAGAATGGCATGTAATTGTTGAATTAGAGGGTTCGCACTACTGCCACAACGGGTCACCGCCTTTCACCCCACCCAAACCTTATTTGTTGTAGGCGGCGCTGCTTTTGGCTTGTAGTGGGGCGAGTGGGTGACATCCCTGTATTCTGGTGATGGAAGCCGGAAAGCCGCTGGAGCTGTCTGTACTATTACTGTTACTGTAGTTTCAGTCAACCTCCTCAAGCTACCTGCCCAGCTACTCGCCCAGCTACTCGCCCAGCTACTCGCCCTGCTACCACTGGAAAGTAGCATATCCATATCCTCACCAGTTGATACAGTTACTCAGCAGTTACGTCACTGTCCTCTGCGCCCATGAGTGTCGCTGCACTGCCCTTCTAGCATCTTCCCTTCCTGCACCTCGTTGGCGAGTGCAGTGCTCAGTGCTGTTAGGTTAGGTTAACTTACTCGTTAGGTTACCCGTACCGTACCGTACCGTACCAGACACCACCCATTCTACCAAACCACAAACTCATCCCCATCCCAACATGGCCAACATGGCCAACAACGACACCTTCCCACAAACCGGCATTGTCGTCGCCCGTGATGGCCCTTCGACCGATAACATGGGCGTGTTGGTAAATTCCCAATTTCCTCTTCCTCGGAGCTGCCTCCTGTGTTGCCCGGCTTGAAAAGTGACATCCGCTGATCTTTCAATAGGCACACTCCATCCTAGACGACATTGTCTACAACATAATCCACGATATCGTCCTCACAACCCACCGAGAGGAGAAGATGGCGAAAGCTTCTTCGGCAGCAATTCTCGTCGAGCAAAAAGCTGCGCAAACCGCCCCCCCATCTGACGACTCGAATCCAGCTGCCCCCGATCCCCCGCATAGAGCCGAGTTGGAGTCTGCCGTCTACGAAGATGGAAAGGTGTATCTGAAAGGCAATCCATTGAAGACCATATCCGAGGTCATTTGTCCGAAATGTCATCTACCTCGACTTCTCTACCCCACCGATGGTGCAGGTGCTCGAAAGGCCGAACCAGGAAAGGAGTTTTGTAAAAAGAAACCCTACATCGAGAAACCATACCATGACATCTACGGCCAGACATTCCAGATGGAGGGACCCGGTCGGGGAAAGAAGAAGAAGGACATGATCAATCCGTTATTACAATCCGCGAAAGAGGGGACACCATCTGGAAGCCAAGACTCACCAAATCCATCACCCCCTCCAGGAGATGGTCCACCGAAACCGATATCATTCCCGCATGCAAAATGTCACAATTGCAATACCTTCCTACCTATCAAGCGAATGAACAACCACATGATCAAATGTATCGGTGGTGGCGGTCGAGATTCATCAAGGGCGGCTCTACTGAAGATACAAAGCAATGGAAATGGCAGTCAGAATGGAAATACCCCTCCTGGAAGTCGAACCGGAACACCAGTACCACCTGGAGCTTCGAATCCCAAAGGAAAGAGCAGTCCCAACAAGAGGGAAGCTGGTGACGATTTCGAATCCGACTCCTCGCCCCAGAAGAAGAAGAAAGTGATCAAAAAGACGGCCGCAACGAAACTCAAGGCCCCCAAAATGCAAAAGTCCGCATCCCAACTCTCAAGTTCAAACCTAAGTTTCGAGCAGAAAGCCCCAGCCACAGATGACGAAGACGACGACGTCGACGATGAAAATGACGGCGAATACGGAACCGTCGTTGTAGAGCCCAAGAAAAAAGTCATCAAGCCCATCCCCAAGAAGTTGAAAGACAACAATTCCATTCGCACCGATGGCAATGGCAAAAAGGGAAAGTGGTTACACGGTAAAGGAGGTGTCAAACCTTCTGCCTTGCTACCTGTAACGAGCGATCTTGTGGATGGCGTTGTTCCAACTCCGGCGATTAAGTTGAAACTAAACAAGACGAGTGTTTTGGGGGAGAGAACGAGTTCGACGAAACCGTTTCCACCGAAGAGTACGTCGAATGGGAGTCCTAAGGTATCTGGGGTTGCACCGATATCCAATGGCAAGGCTTCTTCTGGATTGGTACGGGCGGAGTCAGAGTCGAGTCAGACGTTGAGTTCTCCGAATTAGATGTGAGCTGCGAGATGGCGTGTTTATGGCGTGCATTACATTGCGTTTTCGTGTTTCATGTTTCGAGGGTGGCGTGTTTTCTATTTTTCCTCGCTCTGTTTTTTTATGACGACGAGACATGAGAACTGGGATGAGAGCTTTTTGCGGGCTTTGTTTATATGATGAGTTTGTCTGCCTTGGCTGCAAAATACTAAAGCCTTTTTCATGTGTGCAAGGCAGTTTGGCGTTGACATTTTCAATTCCTCTACGCTGTGGCTTCTTTCATTTCGAGAAGCAGAGCCTGGGGACGATGCGAGAGGGAATGGCGTTCTGGGAGGCATATAATTGTGAAGGGATGAGTGGACGGAGAAGAGGTTGTGTATGATTGTACATAAGAAGCAAACGTAGCCAGGGCGTTCCTCTTTTTCGGAGTGTAGAAACACAACGTCTCTGAAAATAAAGAAATACAGAGACAGAATGCATATTTGATCTTTACTTTTATTTTGTTTGATATTATTTTGGTGAAATGTGACATGGCAGATACGAAAGATGAGAGTGCGAGAACTTGTGGAGAATTAATTTGGGATGAGGTTATTTGGCTACTTACTCCTGCCATGGGTTGAATCTCTTTCTACAAAAAGATATTTTAATTCTACAAGATGTGGGTATCGGTAGGTTACCTACAAATAGCTGCAACGTTTTTTTCACAAGATATTCTACAAGATGGGAGGATTGGTGGGTGACTTGTAGCTTACTCTTGGCCCCCAACACATATTAGTTTTTATATATAGCCTACTAGAAAACGGATTCAGCCGCCGATATTTGATCGCTTACTAGTTATTATATAGCTTATTCAACATTATGTCGCTTACTAGGAAACATCTTCAGCCCCCAATGCTTGCTGGCTTACTAGTTACTCTATAGCTTCCTTGTAACTTTATTTTTTGCCGCTAATATTTCTTAGCTTATTATAGTAATCTTTGTATACCTAGCACTCCTCTTTTCGGCTCCGGCTCTAATATCTGCTGGCTTACTGGTAATTGTCTAGCTTACCCTGAAACAAGCCTCTAAAGTCATACTTGAGAATACTTGTCTAGCTTTGCTCGTTGCCATCTCACTCCCCTTTTCGACGGGGTCATCTATTAAATGGTTGTATATGTATAAACTCATGTCTATCTCCTTGGATAGACTCAACCACTAGGTGACCTCCAAGCCACCAAATCATCCCTCATATCAAATTCATCCACTTCCTTCGGACTCCTCTTCATGCCCCCAGTAATACCAACATCCTCACTCCCATTCTCACTCCCCGCCCCACCAATTAGTCTCCCAAACCCTACCGTCTCCTGACTCCCTGTATTTTTATGGCCCCTCATCCTCTGAAAAGAAGTCTTCTTCGTAATGGTATTCTGGCTCTTCAGACTCGTGCCGGAATGTGAGCGATGGTGTCTCCTCCCTGTACCATGATGATGTTCGTCATCTGAATGGTCATGTATATGTGTTGGTATACGGGGAGTTTCCAGATGATGGGAAGAGGTCTGGGAGGCATGGAGAGGGGTATAAGTATCTTTCCAGCCGTCTCCCCCGTTGAAGATATCTTCTATGCATTGATCTGCTGATAGCTCGTTGAATTGCGCGGCCCAGGAGGCGGCGAGGGAGCGGCGGTACATGTCTTGGAGTTCGCCGGCGTCGCGGGATTTGGTGAGAATTGGGGTGTCTGTGTCTCCATTTTGTCATGTTAGTTTTGTCGTCCATGAATCATACCCGTACCCATCTCCAGACGCTCGAGGTCGGGGAAGGATAGGAGAGGATAGGGATGAGGGGGAAACATACGTAATTTATCCTTATCCCCCTGTTCCCCAGCCATAATACCAGCTATCCCCCCAAAAACAGCAGCAGTCTTCAAAGGAGGTGCAACATAATTTCTCTCCCCATCAATCTGCTTCATACAAATCCCCACCTTGAGCGTAGAATTAATCTTACTCTCCGCCATCAGATATCTCCTCACCACTCCTTCTTCTGCCTGACCATCTTGTATCATCTCACTCTCCTCCACATACTCGCTCAAATTCAAACCCAAAGTCCCCAGAGTCACCCTCTCAACCTTCGTCCCGATGTTGTGGAAATCTTGCAGGATCTCAAAGTGGATTATACATTCTTGGAGATTATTCGATTTATCGATCGTTAATCGTAGTGGAATGGTCTTCTCGTAGTCCCACGAGACTTTGTGTTCGATAATGGGAGATTTGGAGGTGCGTCCGCGGTGTTCGGCGGAGGTGGAGGAGGGGAGATGCCATTTGACGAAGGAGGTGCCTGTTACTAGGGGGACGTTGTTGAGGTCTATTATCTTCTTTAATTAGCGGGTGATGGCTTCTTTCGCAGAGAGAGGGGTAGGCATACTTTGAGGGTGAGATCGAATTTTGGCTATCGAGGCGTGCTGTTAGTTTTTAAATGGTAAATAAGGAGGGGTTGTTATGTACCTTCCGGGCTTTGGATACTAGGAGGTTGGAGAGGATGGTTAGTTGGGAGGTTGTGGATTTGGTGCGGTTATGGTGGTACATGGTTGCCACTTACTTAGTGGGTTTGATGCCATGATTAATATTAAAGTGTTGGAAATCCAACCTCGTATGGAGGGGTTATTGTTTCATTGTTCTTTCCTTTCTTATGGTCGGGTTGTGAGGGGAGCTTGCTGTGACAAGGCTGAATGACGTCTGCCCTGCGGCTGGATTTCGGCTTACGGGTCCGCGTTGCCGGTCCGGCCGATCGATTTTCTCCCCCCTTTTCTTCCGGCTTCTTTCTCAGCCATAAACGAGGAAGCGAATATGTGATGGAGATCTCGGGTGATGATGTTGCGGAAGCCGCTTTGAAACAATTTGCTAGTTGGGAAAAGAAAAGGAAACCATTAACCAGAACCAATGGTGTAAAAGAATGGGTTCCCTTTAGTGGGATCGTTGTTCAAGGTACCTCAACTCGCTCTCACTTGAAAATATTGACTAACGAAAATAGAGAGAAATAGTAACAAGTTAACTTGTCTTGCTGCAGCGTACGTTAATTTCTCAACAAATCTTAATCCCGAAGCTGATTGGGTTCTAAAGTACTGGAATGAAATGTCTTCCTCAAAAGCATATTGCCAAAGCACAAGGAGTTGTCCTTCACGATTGGCATGCTGAAATACTTGCAATTCGATCGTTCAATCGGTTTCTGTTAGATGAATGTCTTGCATTGGCGAATTCGGAAAGGAAGTCATCCGAGTATCTTCGTTTAAGAGAGGAGCATGAGAGAACCGAGTTACATTTTCAACCCTTTGCGTTGGTCGAAGGTTTGAATATACATATGTATTGCTCCGAGGCACCCTGTAAGTCTTCATAAGAAGACACTGGAATCACCTCTCTTCGCTTGAACACAGACTAATACATCTCAACAGGCGGAGACGCGAGCATGGAACTCACAATAGCCGCTCAAGGAGATTCCACCCCATGGGACCTCCCACCACCACCCTCAACCACCTCATCACCCCCCTCACAGACCCCAACCCTCCACGGCAGAGGCTACTTTTCCGCACTCGGAATAACACGCCGCAAACCCTCTCGACCAGACGCACCCCCAACCCTCTCAAAATCCTGCACCGACAAACTCGCCGCTACACAAAGCACCTCCCTCCTCTCATCTCTAACATCCCTCCTTGTTTCCCCGGAAAACATTTACATCCACAGTTTGATTCTGCCTCATTCCCAACTTTCCCCCAGCGCTGTTGAGCGTGCCTTTTCTCCGAGTGGAAGGCTGAAAGATTTACAGGGGAAGGAGTGGGGAAATGGATATTCTTTTCGTCCGTTTCGTGTTTTGGGTACGAAGTGTGAGTTTGATTTCTCGCGGAGACAAGGAGGCGAGGTAGTACCATCCAATATCTCCTCCTCATGGACGAAATATGGGAGTGAGACTGTGATTGGAGGGACTCTGCAGGGGAGAAAACAATTCGATATTAAGGGTGCTAGTCGGGTTTGCAAAAGGAGGATGTGGAGGCTTGCTCTGGATGTTGCGATTAGATCTGGGGTTCCGGTGTTAAAAAGTTATTTAAGGAAGGGGAGGTATGCGGATGTTAAGGGGGGTGAGTTGTTGGAGGGACGGAGGAAGATCAAGGGGGACGTTAGGGGTGTTATGGGGGGTTGGGTTAGGAATGAGGGGGGTGAGGAGTTTGATGTTGAGGGGGTGGAGGTTTGAGGAATTAGATGACAAGTATATAATGAACAGGATCAAAACTAGGAAGTGTTTCTGAAAAGTGAAGATTGGTCATACTAATTCAGCAGAGGAATTTGATTCAATTGAGGGCTGGCGACTGTCAAGTGAGGCAAATTATCTCATGGCAAGACATTTTGATACCGCATGTTTGAATCCAGGAGAAGAACAATGAGCCTTTTCCAGACTCATCAGCACCCAAAATATTGCTAAAACTGGACCAAAGAGGCAGACTCGGCGAAGCAAAAGAACCCGAACTATTGGAGCAGAGATTTCCATCATATTTCCTCTATTTGAGTGGGGTATAGCCATCCATCATCTATCGATCTCGCAAATCTAAATCCTCAGTCCATCCATGCACATGCAAATCGTAATCGTAAAGAGGGCCCCAAATCTAAAGCTTCGCCAAAACAGCCTCAGCAGAGGAAACAGAAACCTCACCAGCAGGCTCAAGCTCCGCATACGTAACAACCCCATGATCGATAACCAAAGCATATCTCGCAGTTCGCTCACCCTTCATCCAACCAACTGTATCCTTGGAGAATCCCTTGTCGTCTGAGAGGAAGAGCTGCAAAAATCGCCAGTCAGTTTATGCAGCAAAAAGAGAGGTTGGTTGGAGACTTACAATATCATCACCCTTAATTCCATTTGCCTTTCCCCAAGCACTCATGACGAAAGCATCGTTGTATGCAATGCATGCCACGATGTGAACGGCCTTTGCCTTTAGTTTGGAGAGGTTCTCGATGTAGCCTGGGAGGTGCTTTGCGCTGCAACTGGGTGTGAAGGCGCCGGGGACGGAGAAGAGGACTACTTTCTTGTCTTGCCATTCTGTGGGAGGGATGGGATGAGCATAAGGAATTGAGGAAGAGATGGAGACGGAGGGAAATCAGCATACCTTTCCCAGCATTGTAGGCAATCGGCACACCACAAGCAGTGACATCGGCCTTCTCCTCAGTGTAGGGGATGTAGGTGAACTTGACCTCGGTGGAGAGCTTGTCGCCGACGGAGAGAGGCATCTTGAATGCGGTTTTGGGTTTGGAGGTTGGTAGTTGAAGGGAGTTGAAGAGGTAGAGCGGTAGAAGAAGATAAAGGGATACAGTAGTGGGTAGAAGACTTGGAGGATTCACCTCCTTTTGTGAGGTGAAGCTGGACGGGAGGTTGCCGAATGTCGGACGCGGGGTCCCTGAATTGCGGGGCCTTCCCATCGGGTCTTGGGGCCCGCCTTTTGACGCTAATAGTGGGGGTTCAGGGGAAACTTTGAGAGCTAATGGACCAATTTATTATTCCAAATAATATTGAGAGTTGCAGTAACCTGCTAAAATTGAGGGTCTGAATGTCAGAACGTCGTACTATTCGAGCTTGTTTGTTGAGAATCAAATGCTTTGCCGGGGGCTTCGAGGCTTCAATTGCGTCATGGCTTATCAAACCCGCTTATCAAGGTACCAATCTGGGAAACGCTATTCTGTCCCAACGCTAGCATGGGTACCATGCTAGCGTACAAAATTAGCGAAATTTCAACATATTCACTCTTGCTAGAAAATAATTGCCACCACCTTCCTAAAAAGGACTAGTCCTACCTAAAAAAGTGGTATAAATAGAGTAAATAAAGCTTATAATAATAATAAATTAATAAACTATATACGATTGAATAAAGCGCCTAAAAAGTTGATTTAAAGCTTAAAAAGCTTAAATCCGAGGACTTTTCTTAATTATATACTAATTGCTTAATTAGGCTAGTGCTTTCTCTTTGCGCCGCCCTTTCCTATAAGTAGTATACTCTTCTACTACTTTTTGTAAAAGGTTATACTAAAGTCTCTAGTAATCTGCTTATTAACTTCCGCCTATACCTCTGTAGTATCCGATTCAACTGCGTTCTGTTAACCAGTGTACTATAATTTGTATTATCGGGAGTAGTGGAATTGAAGGCGTTGACTTGAGAGGTTATATCGATATTGAAGTATTAGTATTAGATCGATATAGTATCGGTATTAGATCGATATCGAAGTATCGGTATTAGATCGAGCGCCTATGAATAGGTATATCTAGCTGCTAATTTATAGGCGATCTGCTATTTACGTTGAATAGGTAAAAGGCTTGAATTTATTTACTTTGTTATATAAATTATACTTAATCTTAATAGAAGAGTATAGAAGAGTATCTCTTCTACTAGAGGGTTCGAGAGGCTAGCCCTCTAGTGAAAAGACAAATGCCTTATACTATTACTATTAGAACATGTCTAGAAGTTAGGCGATACCCTAAGGAGGTAAAACTAAGGTTATTCTTACTTTTTAGAGATATTAATATTTTTATTAGTTTTATAAGTATATATTTAAGTGTTTTACGAGTATT
The DNA here is from genome assembly GCA_001414345.1 of Hymenoscyphus infarciens. NCBI lineage: Eukaryota > Fungi > Ascomycota > Leotiomycetes > Helotiales > Helotiaceae > Hymenoscyphus > Hymenoscyphus infarciens. The sequence goes on along the minus strand of LLCB01000016.1, from coordinate 83,887 downwards.
AGGCACTTTTAAGTAATAATTTAAGTTGTATCTATAGTTTCTAGAGTATTAGTATTTAGAAATGTAATAATATATATATATAATATAAAAGGATTTTAAAACGCTTCTGGCAGAGTGAATAGGAGGACGAGGGGGCGAATCACGTAGTAGCGCTCTTGGCATACCAGGGGCCCCTGCTAGCGTTGGGACAGAATAGCGCAATCCAGAAATCTAGAGCGATTCTACTAGAACAAATAGCGGACCCGGCCGTCTGTCAACAAGGTAGGTAGTTTTATTCTTCTTTTTAGACAGGGGCTCGGGGAGTTGAGCTTGAATTGAATAGCTATCTGCTCACTTTCATATAGCGGGACTTGAAGTTACCGTTCGGTTCATGCTTCCGAGGTCAGGAGTCTTTGATATTGTCCTACAACAACATTTATATCTTTATCATCCCTGAAATAAAACCTTGTCTATTACGTCTCTCGCAAAATTGAAAAGCTGAGAAAAAACAAAAACAAAACTCTCACTTCTTGTCATACCCATCCTAGTGTTTTCTTTGCGGGCTTCTTCGGATATCGGGATTGATGACTCGATTTCCCCACAAACGGGATTTGGTTTGGGTTGACTAACTAAATAAGCGTCTAGTATAGGTATTTGATAATCCCGGAGCGTCAAAACACACATACTCTTGTACAGCACTAAATCAATACTTAAACTTCTTCTTCTCCAAAAGAAAAGGAAATCAAACAAACTCTTAAAACTAACCGACTTCCGCAAAAGCAAAAATGGCAGACTTCACGAGCCTCAAACATCCTCTTCCACCTTTCACCCTCGAAACCGCCAATATAAAGGTGAAAGCTGCTCAAGATGCTTGTAAGTACCTCCATTCTTTCCTCTTGCAAAATAAAAATCAATCCAATTCCCAGGGAACACACGTAACCCCTCCATAATCCAATATGCCTACACACCCGACTCCATCTGGCGCAACCGCTCCACCTTCCTCACAGGCAGCAAGGAGATCGTCTCCTTTCTCTCCAACAAATGGAAAGTAGAAAATGGCTACAAGCTCAGAAAAGAGTTATTCTCCTTCACGGATAACAAGATCGCGGTGCAATTTTGGTACGAGTGGCATGATGAGCAGGGTCAGTGGTGGAGGACTTATGGATTGGAGGATTGGACTTTCGCCGAGGATGGGAGAATGAGGAAGAGAATGATGAGTGGAAATGATGTTAAGATTGAGGAGGGGGAGAGGTGGTTTAGGGAGGGGGTGGATGTTAACGAGGTTGAGATTTCAGAGAAGCATTGGTAGGGAGTTCTTGTTATTTTCTGCGGCAACGAATGGTTTGGGTTTATAACTGGTTCCTGTATATCAAAGATATCGAATTACCTGCTTCATTACGAGTTATGAAGCTAAAACTAATTTATAGATGTTAGTCAAGCGCTATCACATGACAAGGAATTTAGTTCAGTGTTATATTATCAGCTATTAGTCTGCGTAATACACAAGGTAAACCGTTACGCCTGAGGGACGATAACGCAAAAGTTCACCTAAAATGACTACCGAACGGTATCATTTTGACTAATAGCGCATATATGGAACGGACCCTGCGAATATCAGCCTGTCACGTGGCCTGATATCATATCAGACTTGTAAATCAAAGCACCTCGGGCATGCTGACACACTCTGCTAAGGGTCGGATCTTATGTATATATCTAACTATAAGTCTATAAGAACCGGGTTTTATATACTTAATTAATTTATTAATTACTTATATAAAAAAAGTATAAGGTAATAGATTTATTTATTAATTATCTTATAATAAATTTAAGAGAAATAGAAGTAGATAATCGATTTATTTATTAATTATATTAGTAAAAATAATACTAGATAATCGATTTATTTATTAATTACGTTACTAGAAATAATAATACTAGTTAATTGATTAATTTATTAATTACCTTACTAGTAATAATACTACTAGGTAATTAATTTATTTATTAATTACCTTACTATAAATAATAATACTAGGTAATCGATTTATTTATTAATTACTTTACTAGTAATAATACTACTAGATAATTAATTAATTTATCAATTACCTTATTAGAAATAATAATACTAGATAATCGATTTATTTATCGATTATCTTACTAGAAATAATAATACTAAGTAATCGATTTATTTATTAATTACCTTACTAGTAATAATAATACTAGGTAATCGATTTATTTATCGATTATCTTACTAGTAATAATACTAGGTAATCGATTTATTTATCGATTACCTTACTAGTAATAATAATAATAGTAATCGATTTATTTATCGATTATCTTAGTAATAATAATACTAGATAATCGATTTATTTATCGATTACTTTACTAGTAATAATAATACTAGGTAATCGATTTATTTATCGATTACCTTACTAGTAATAATAATAATAGTAATCGATTTATTTATCGATTATCTTAGTAGTAATAATACTAGGTAATCGATTTATTTATCGATTATCTTACTAGTAATAATACTAGGTAATTGATTAATTTATCGATTATCTTACTAGTAATAATAATACTAGGTAATCGATTTATTTATCGATTATCTTACTAGTAATAATACTAGGTAATCGATTTATTTATCGATTACCTTACTAGTAATAATAATAATAGTAATCGATTTATTTATCGATTACCTTAGTAATAATAATACTAGGTAATCGATTTATTTATCGATTATCTTACTAGAAATAATAATACTAGATAATCGATTTATTTATCGATTACCTTACTAGAAATAATAATACTAGGTAATCGATTTATTTATCGATTATCTTACTAGTAATAATACTAGGTAATCGATTTATTTATCTATTACCTTAGTAATAATAATACTAGGTAATCGATTTATTTATCGATTATCTTACTAGAAATAATAATACTAGGTAATCGATTTATTTATCGATTATCTTAGTAATAATAATACTAGGTAGTCGATTTATTTATCGATTACCTTACTAGAAATAATAATACTAGGTAATCGATTTATTTATCGATTACTTTAGTAATAATAATACTAGGTAATCGATTTATTTATCGATTATCTTAGTAATAATAATACTAGGTAATCGATTTATTTATCGATTATACTACTAGAAATAATAATACTAGGTAATCGATTTATTTATCGATTACCTTACTAGGAATAATACTAGGTAATCGATTTATTTATCGATTATCTTACTAGAAATAATAATAATAGTAATCGATTTATTTATTAATTACCTTAGTAATAATAATACTAGGTAATCGATTTATTTATCGATTATCTTACTAGTAATAATACTAAGTAATCGATTAATTTATCGATTATCTTACTAGAAATAATAATACTAGGTAATTAATTTATTTATCGATTACCTTACTAGTAATAATAATACTAGGTAATCGATTTATTTATCGATTACCTTACTAGTAATAATAATAGGTAATCGATTAATTTATCGATTACTTTAATAGTAATAATAATACTAGGTAATCGATTTATTTATCGATTATCTTACTAGTAATAATACTAAGTAATCGATTAATTTATCGATTATCTTACTAGAAATAATAATACTAGGTAATTAATTTATTTATCGATTACCTTACTAGTAATAATAATACTAGGTAATCGATTTATTTATCGATTACCTTACTAGTAATAATAATAAGTAATCGATTAATTTATCGATTACTTTAATAGTAATAATAATACTAGGTAATTGATTTATTTATCGATTATCTTACTAGAAATAATAATAATAGTAATCGATTTATTTATCGATTATCTTAGTAATAATAATACTAGGTAATCGATTTATTTATCGATTACTTTACTAGTAATAATACTACTAGATAATCGATTTATTTATCGATTACTTTACTAGTAATAATACTACTAGATAATCGATTTATTTATCGATTATCTTACTAGAAATAATAATACTAGATAATCGATTTATTTATCGATTATCTTACTAGTAATAATAATACTAGGTAATCGATTTATTTATTAATTACTTTAGTAGTAATCTTTATAATTCATTTATTTATTAATTACTCTACTAGTAATAATACTAGGTAATTGATCTATTTATTAATTATAGTACTAGTAAAACTACTAGATAATCGATTTATTTATTAATTACTTTTATAGTAATATCTCTAGATAATCGATTTTATTTATTAATTACTAGGTAATTAATTTATTTATTAATTATCTTAATAATACTAATAAATAAGAAAAAGAGAAAGTCTAATACGTCTTTAAAAGACTTTTAAGTAATATAGTTATAAGAATCTTCTCTTAGATTAAGTATACTTACTAGTATACTTAATCTTTATTTAATTAATATATATATAGGCTTATTTAGATTTATATACCTAGCTACTACCTTAGCTAATAAGTAAATAAAACTAATAATACTAGGTAATTAATTTATTTAGATTATCTTAGAACTAATATATTTATTTATTACTTTAGTAGTTATAGTACTAGATAATTAATTTATTTATTAATTACTTTAGTACTAATAATAGTAATACTAGGTTATATCCTTATTTCTCGATTACCTTAGTAGTAGTAATACTAGGTAATACTAGGTAATTAAGCGTAGTCTTTCTACTAATAAAGTAGAGTCTAAGTACGTTTATATAGTACTAGCTTTAGATAGCTAAAAAGAAACTAAAAAAAATAAAAATAAAGCTAAGTATAATAAAGATCTTATATTATATATCTTATTATCTTATTATTAAGGTATAGTAGATATAAAATCTATAAGGTTTTATCTATTACCTTCTTAGTATTAAATAATAAGAGAAAGGCTACTAAGATAGCTATTAAAAAGATATAATAATTTTAAAGATAATAAGAGTATAAAGAGGTTATATAGTTACTAAATTATACTAGATAGAACTTTATTATCTTTACTAGTATAGTTAGTAGAGAGAGAAAAAGCTAGGTAAACTTATTCTTTAACTAATAGTAATTTTAAATAATATATAGTAAGGTAGTTAAGAGGTGGTTAAGAAGTAGTTAAGAGATAAATAAATCCTATTATATTATAAGAAGTTATAAGAATTTTAACTAATATAAAAAGGTTATAAGTAACCTAGTATAAGGTAGTAGATAAGGAAGACTATACTAGAGAGTAAAGCGTTATATATATATAAACTTTTACTACTAAATATACTAATATTATTAAGTTATTTTATTTTATAATTTAAAATAAAAAGTCTTAAGTCTTAATTTATTTAATAGAAGAGTTAAATTCTTAGCTAAATAGAAGGTACTTTTATTATTAAGAGAAGGTAACTAGGTAGAAACTAGGAAACTTAATCTTTCTAATCTTTTTACTATAACTAATCTAATATAGGTTAAACTTATATAAACTTTACTAGTAAAGTTACTAGTAATATTACTATAAACTTTACTTTTACTTCTATTATATATATATATATAGAGTTATTCTAAGAGGTATATTTAAAAAGTACTATTTTATATAAGTTTATCTAAGATAAATACTTATTAGAATAGTTATTTTAAGAGGTAGTATTTTATAAATAAGATTTTATAATAATAACTTACTATAAAGTAATAGTTTCTCTAGTATATATATTATAGAATAAGACGATCTATTAACTATAAATTATAGTAGAGCTAGACGAAATTAAAGCTAGATAATATAGATAGGATTAGGCAAATCCTTACTATAGCTAGCTCTTAGGATAATAAGTTAAGTTTTACTTAGATAGTAGTAGAGAAAAGAAAGCTATTTACTTAGTATAGACTTTATAAGAGATGTTATTTAATACTTTATTTCTTTTATCTATTTTAATAAATAAGAGTAATTAAAATAATAGTAGTAATAATTTTAATAATAAAGGTAGTTATATAACCTAGTATAGAGTACTTATAATAGCTATAAGTAGTACTTAGTATTTTAGAGTAAGGAAAGACTAAGAGTCTTACTTTAAGTAATATACTAGTAACTATATTATAGATTATCTTAGTAAACTCTATTAATAAGAATTACTAAATTATAGATATACTATATCTCTACTATATCTCTTTTTAAACTAAGACTACTTATAAATTAGTAAGAACTTCTATTAAAGAATTCTACTTCTTTCTAAAGATAGCGATTATAGTAGTTAGTAGTTATTAGATTACTAAAGAGTAACGAGTCTATACTAGTCTATTTAGTAATATTTTAAAGAATCTTATAAAAGATATTATTATATTTATTATAATAACTTTATATTCTATTTAATATTATATAACTAAGAGCTTTATAGCTATTAATAACATCTTTTATAAGACTTAAGTATATAACGTTTTATAAATCCGTTCTATTTATAGTAGTTAAGATACTAAATTAGAATCTAAGTTCTTAAGTTTATTCTTTATTTAGTATAGCTAAGTAAGGTAAATAACTAGTTTAAACTAGATATTAATAATAGTTTATAGAGGTTTTAAAGATTTACTTACTTTTTAGATATCCTATATTTAAATATTAGCTAGAATATAACTTAGGTTATATATAGTAAAGTATATAGGTTTCTTTAGAGAAGTAAATAAGTATGTCTTATTTAGTAAAAGGTGAATATTATGTTATAAGAGTAAAGGAGTATATAATAGAAATAGAATAAAGCTTTAACTAATAGTAATTCTTAAGAGTAATTCTAGTAGGTAGTATATAGTAGTTAAAATAAAGTAAATTATACTAGAGAGTACTTAGTCTTTAAAGACTATTAAGACGTTAGTTATAATACTTCTATAAGTATACTATATAATATAAGTAATAAGTATTATTTAGATAAGAGACTACTAAAAGCTAGATACTTATTAGTTAGAGATATATAATAATATATAATAAAGAGATAATTATATATTATATAAATAGATATAAAATAATAAGAACTTTATCTATTACTTTAGTAAGTAAGACTATATAGAAATTAGTTAAATCTAGTTAGAGGTAAGAGAATTTAGTCTATAGACGTTTATAAAGCTACTTACTTAGGCTTAGGAAGATCTATATATAATATCTATTTAAAATAAGTTAACTAGGCTTATACTACTAATATAACCTCTTTTATCTAACGTATATTATATCTAACTTTCTTCTTCTTAAATTAATATATTTTTAAAAAACTATTACTAAGTATACCTTTTTAGTAATAAATTCTCTTTAACTCTTTAAATATCTATTAATAAATATAGTTATCTTATTAAGATAAGATTATATATATACTAAAGGATAAATAGTAATTTATCTCTTTATATATAAAGAGGCTAATAATTAAAGTAATTATTAAACTCTTATTAGCTCTTTTCTTTTAATAATTATAATTTAGATAATAATTATAATTAAGGCTTTTATAATAAAGATTCTAAAGAAGAGAGAGGAAGAGAGAGAGAAGAAGTAAGAAGTACTAAATTAGACTCTAAAGATAAATTAATTAGCTTTTAACTTAAAGAAAAGTATATTAATTTATCTAATTATAATTCTTAGAAGTATAATTAGAGTAATATAATACCTATTCTTAGTTAAGTATTATTTAATAGAAATTTAGCTTATAAATATTCTTATATTTATATAATATCTTCTTATAAAGTAGTTTATTACTTACTTTATAAGTATAATCTTTAAGTATATTCTAGTATATTTTATAAGCTAATATATTTTAGCTACTATAAAGGAAAAAAATATCTAGTATTATAAATACTTATATATAAGAACGTATATAATTATTAAAAAGGGGTTTTTCCTAACTACTATTATCTTTTTATAATCTACTTTTAATTTATAACTTCTTAAGCTCTTTTATAAAGTTTTTATAATTAAAAAGCTTTCTTAATATTCTTAGGTAATAAGATTATAAAAGTTACTTATTTACTAGTATTATTATTATATTCCTAATCTTAAAAAAATATAAGTATATACTTACTATAACTAGTTATTAGTAGAAAATAGATATTAAGAGCTTTTTAATACTAAAGTTAATAAATACTAACTAGACTATAAGTAGACTATTTCCTTATCTTTAGGTTATATATACTCTACTTATTTCTTCTAAGATAATAATAATAATAGACTAATAGCTTTATATAATTAGAGCTAAGATAGTAATTTTTAATAAAAACGTAAAAAGGAATAAGAAAATCTATCTTTTAGTTAGTAGCTTAATAATAGTAGTAAATTCTTTATTTAAGACTTTAAATCTAAATCTAATATTACTTCTAGTATAGTAGAAATAGACGTAGTAGTTTCTATATCTAATAAGGTAGAGAATAGTATAATACTTTCTTTTAAGAAAGAGAATAGTTTAAAGGCTAATATTCCTAATAATAGTTATCTTTATTATTTTTAAATAACTATAGCTAAAAATAAAGCTAGAGATAAATTTAAAGGATTAGATTAGACTAGGTTAATAAACGTAGTCTACTAGTATAGAATAACCTTTTAACTTATTAATTTTTATTATAAAAAGACTTTTTTTTTTTTTAAGTTATAGTATATCTTTTAAAATTAATATTTAATTAACTTCTTAACTAAGTATATATTATATTTTAATATACTATTATATATAAATTTTAGTCTTATCTTAAGAGAGAGTACTCTAAAATAGTATATAGGATAAGATATACTATAAACGCTTTTTATTAATACTCTTATATTTTAGATTATTAATTATAATAAGGTACTTATTAATAATAATTTCTTAGATTAAGTAATAGAGAGAGAGTAGAAAGAGACTAGTCTTTAAAAAGTTATTTAGTCTTAATCTATTATATATACTCTACTTTATTAAGAGAAGCTCTTTTAAATACTTAAATAAAATATTAAGGACTTATATAAAGAGAAGAACTTAGTTCTACTTTAAATAAAAGATATAAGAGAACTTAATCCCTCTATACTTAATATAAAGATACTATTACTACTACTTAAGCTTATCTTATTATAAGTAAATTAATAGATAAAAAAGATAATATATAGTATAAATTATAAGATTATTAGTATATTTAAGAAAAGTAGTTTAAGAAAAAGAAAGAAGCTATATTAATAGTAATAAAGGAAAGACTATTTACTTACTTAAATAGAATTCTAGCTTATAAGAATAAATACTAATTAGTCTTTAATATTTTTAAGCCTTTTAGAGTTAATATTAAAAAATAAGTACTTAAAAGAATAAAATACTTCTCTTTAGAGATTATTTTATATTATTTATCTAGAAAACATTCTACTAGATAGTTATTAAAATATATATATAAATTATTAGTATAAGAGTTATTAAGAACTAGTTAAAGGTATAAAGATTAGAAGGTTAAAAGTATAAATTATAAATAGTATTAAAACTCTTAAATTTATCTTTAAATTAAAGTAGAGGTTTATAAATATTATAAACTAACTACTTAATAAGTTTAAGAAGTTTAGAATATTTATAACTATTTTAATATAAAGAGTATAAAAAAATTAATAGAATATATAAAAGCCTTATTCTACTATCTACTCTCTATAGTTAAAAGAAGTTAAGAAATCTAAAGATTATATAATTAACTATTTAAAAATTATAATCTACTACTAATATTATTATAAATATTTAATCTTATATTCTTTAAAGAAGAATTAAATTATAAGATATAGTAGTATAAGATTAGAATAAGTACTTAGCTTAGTCTTTTAGATAAAGAGAACTTAAGTTTACTTATAAGTTTTATAAACGATATTACTATTTTATATAGAATTAATACTATTTTAAAGTATAAGAGAGCTATTAAAGAGGTTAAGTTTATAATTTCTAAATAGATTTAAGTAGTAAATTAGTTAATTAATATACTTTAAACGTTTTTAATTTCTTATTCTTATTTTTTAATACTATAAGAGCTCTACTTATAGAATATATAAATTATTAAAAGAGTACTTATAGCCGAGTCTTTATTAAATTATTATAAGAATATTAAGAATAAGATTTTTAAAAATAAGCTTAAAGGTAAGTAAATATAAGTTTAATTTAAAAGTTCTTATAAAGACTAATAGTATCTAGATATATTTTAAAGAATCTATATTTTTCTTTTAACTATATTTTTAGTATATTTAAATACTACTTTAGATACTACTCTAAACTAGAGTAATATTCTCTTTAAATATAATATTAATAGTAAAGAAGATAGTAATAGTAATAGTAGTAATAAGAATAATATAAAAGATAGTAAGAATAGTAAAAGAGTAAATAATAAAAATTATAGAGATTATATTAAAGGTTTTAATATAATTATTACTAGATATAGCTCTAATAAAAATAAGATAAACTAAGTAAGTATAAAGTAGTATAGTTTAAGATAAATAGATAGTTAAACTATATAAAGAGATTTTATTAAAGAAACGTTATTTAAAGAGTAAATAAACCTAAATATATAAATAGATAAAAACTTAACTTAATATATAACTAAATAAAGCCTTAGTATTATAGCTTAGTAAAGGCCTTACTAATTCTCTACTTTAAGATAACTTTAACTTTAATTTTAACTTTAACTTTAACTTAATATAACCTTATTACCTAATAGCCTTTTAATTATTCTTCTCTAATAAGCTTTTATTATAAGTCTTTTTTATAAATTATAAGCCTTTATACTTAACCTTATAAAAGCTTCTTTAGTAAGTCTTTATTATAAGTCTTTATTATAAGTCTTTATTATAAGTCTTTATTATAAGTCTTTATTATAAGTCTTTATTATAAGTCTTTATTATAAGTCTTTAGCCTTGTTATACGTCTTTAGCCTTATTATACGTCTTTGGCTCGTTATAGAACTTTATATTAAGTCTATTACCTCTAGTATAAGTTCTAGTGCTCTCGTCCTTTTATAAGCCTTTATAGTTAACCTTTTAGAACCTTCTTATTATAACCTCTTAAATATCTATTATTCTAATATATTATCTTATTATTATTTTACTACTATATCTACTTCTAATACTTTTAATACTCTTACTAGTAAACTTACTAATAGTAACCTAGTTAATTAGGCGCTTCTAGCTAGTATATTAAGCTATATAGGTTAACGACTTTATAACTTTAGTAGAGATAGTATAGGTAAGAACGAATTCTTTACTACTTAAGATAATATATAACTTTAGCTTTTTCTAAAATCCCTTTTCTTAGTTAAGTTATAAGCTAAGTTTAATAGTATTTATAATAAGTTAAGCTAGTTAAAAGCTATTATTAAGAAGTAAGAGGAAATAGTTATTTCTTTATTTAAAGCTAAAAAGAAGATATATAAGCTTAAGAATATAGCTAATTAGTATAAAGACTTATTATATTATTAATTAACTCTTAAGAGTATCTCTACTATAAGAAATATAAAACTATCTCTCTTATTCTTTTACTAATAAACTATAGTTTAAAGAATTCTATAATACTACTAAGCTAGATATTTAAAAGTATAAGAAGTCTAATTAAGTAAGCTTTTCTTTATACTTACTTAGAATATAACTAATAAATTAAATAGTAAAAGGTCTTAGAGCTTAAGTATAAATATCGATTTAATATAGATACTAATAATACTAACGCTAATAATAATAAGTCTTAAGAGCCTATTTAAAAGAAGTATTAAAGTACTAGTTTTTATTATTAAAATAATATTTAAGTTATTATTAAACTTAAAGATAGTAACTAAGAGAAATAAATATTCTTCTATTATTTACTAAGTATATTTATAGTAGTAGAATAATATTATCTTAATAATAATTAAGACTAAGCTAGCTAGTATTATTCTAGAGTTATTTATTATATATCTAGCTAGGTTTTTTTAACTTCTTATATATAGAAGAAAAATCTAGCCTTTTATAATATAATATTAGTATTCTTAAATATATTAGTAATTATCTTTCTTTATAATATTTTAAATATTCTTATGTTTTAATATATATATATCCTACTTTAATACTAAATTATAAGAGTAATTTAGGCTCTTATAATTTAGGTATTAATAAGTCTTTTTTTATTATTATTAAATTATTTTTTAGTATATAAAATTAGTTAAAAATAAGCTTCTTCTTAACTACTACTAAATAATCTATCTTTAGTATTTATTTTTTATTCTTTAGCTAATACTTTATACTTTATAAATTATATAGTATATATAGATATTCTATAGAATTAAACTATTAATAGTTTAATTTTATAGAAAGGTTTCTATATTTAGTAAAAAATATAACTAGTATTATTAAATCTTTAGTAAGTATTAATTATTAGATAAAGGTAATAGCTTTAATTTAAAAGATATATTATTAGATTTTAAAGTTCTATTTTTAAAAAGATAAATAGGTTTATATTACTAAGTTTAATAAGTAGATAAAGTCGATTTATAAATAGAAATTATATCTTAAGAGAGTAAATTAGTATATTCTTCTATAACCGTTTCCTAGGTTTTTTATAATTATTTTTATACTATTTTATATATAAGTAAAAGAGTAGGTTAATAGACGTCTTTTAATTCTAATTACTATACTACTTCTTATTATATATTTACTTTCCTATTTTTTAAGCTCTCTAGCTTAATTAGTAGAATTAAAGTATTACTATTCTAAGTAGAGTAAAGCTATAAGCTTATAACTATCTTTTATTTAATTATTTCTTTATTAACTTTAAATAACTTCTTTTTATCTAACTTTTAAGCTTTTAACTTAATAAAGTTATTAATTTTTTATTAGTATAATTAAATAAATTTTAAATAGAGGTTCTTTAAGTAAGAGTATCTAACTTAAAGTTCCTTATATAAATTATTTATATTTTACTAGTTTTTTTTACTACTCTTCTTAATAATATTATATTTTTATATATAAAATATAATATATTATTATATTAGAAGAAGTAGGAAATATTAATTAGTTTAGTTTATTTTAGTCTAGTAAATACTATTTACTTTAAGAGATAATTTTTTAATTTCTATTATAGCTATTTTATACTCTTTTAAGCTTTTTAAGAACTTCTAAGCGTATTATAATTTTTCGTTTATAAACTATTTATAAAGTATATAATATAAATTAATATTAGTTAAGAGCCTAGGTTAGTTTTATTATATTATATATTTATTAATTTAAAGAGAGTATAAAGTATTAAATTAATTATTATTATAATAACAGTTATAAAAGGCTTAATAGAAGAAATAAATATATACTATATTTTAAGAGTTGTAGTAGTATAGAAGGACTATATATAGTATAGGTAATATAAATAGTAGAAGATTAAAAGATAAAAGTTAAAATATAATATTATTATAATACTAATAGCTAGAATTTAGTCTAAGTCTTTAACTTTCTAAGTATAGTTTATAAGTAGATAATTAAAAGATAATCCTTAAATACTAAATACTTTAGCTTAAATAATTTTACTTAAGAAGTTAGAAGATTTTTAATTATATTTTATTATATTCTACCTTTTTATTAGTCTACTTTTAGTTATTACTTATTCTAGAGTTTTTTTTAGTTATTTCTAGTTAGTACTTTAATTAAATACTTAAGTACTAATTCTTCTAACTCTATAAATATAGTTAAATATATATAAAATTATTTTAATAAAATAATTCTCTTTTTTAATAAAAATTGCCTAGATATATTAAATAACTACTTTTAATATTACCTCTAATATAGCTCTTATAATATATATTACTCTCTTATTATCTTTATTACTCTATTTTAACTTAGTTATCTACTAATATTTATAATAATACTAAGTTATAAATAAGTTAACCTTTTACTTTTAGAGGAAAGAAAAGATCTAGTTAAACTAAATTAAACTAGAATAGAATAAAAAGAGTAATAATAAGTATAGTTTAAGAGAATCCTCTCTCTTTTTAAGTTATTAATAAGTAGCTTCTTATTTAGCTAAATCCTCTCTCTTCTTAAGTTACTAATAAGTAACCTCTTATCTAGTTAAATCTCCTCCTTTTTTAAGTTACTAATAGATAGTCTCTTATCTAGCTAAATTCCCTCTCTCTTTAAGTTACTAATAGGTAGCTTCTTATCTAGCTAAATTCCCTCTCTTCCTAAGTTACTAATAAGTAGCCTTTTATCTAGCTAAATCCTCTCTCTCTTTAAGTTACTAATAAGTAGCCTCTTATCTAGCTAAATCCTCTCTCTTTCTAAGTTACTAATAAGTAGCTCCTTATCTAGCTAAATACTCTCTCTTTTTAAGTTATTAATAAATATAGTAGTCTATTAGATAATAATCTAAATAATAATCTAGATAATAATCTAGATAATAATTTAGATAATAATATAAGTAAGAATAGTCTTCTAAATAATAGTAGTAAAGAGAATACTAGGGATAATAAAGAACTTTATTAGGAAAACTAGTATTATAAAGCTTCTAACCTTAGATAAATAAAATATAATTAACCTAGACCTCTACTCTCTATAATAGTTAAGAATTAAATTAACTACTTAACTTATAATTTTAATAACTTTATAACTAAGATTATTAAACTATAATAAAGAGAAAATATTAACTAAATTTTTAAGTATATTAGAAAGTCTATAAAGGGATTTTCTTTTATAATCTATTAAATTCCTATAAGTTAAGATTTATTTTAAAAAAGAAAGAAATAAGATATTCTAGAAAAATATAAATAATAATAAAAGAAGGACTTAAATAACTTTCTAATAGATAGTTATAGTTCTATATTTATATCTAATTAGTAGTAGAAACTTAATAAATAAGAGAGAGCTAACTAGGATAAAGAAGTAAAAGATAAATATATAATAGTATACTAAGCTATACTAGTAGTAGAAAATATCTAAGTAGATATTAGTAAATAGAAGTAGTATATTAAGAATTATAGAAATAAAACTATAAATAAAGCCTTTATATTAATTAGTATATAAATAAAATAAGATATAAATTATAAAATCTTAGCTCTTAGCTAATATAAGAATAATAGATAAAGATCTTAGAAAAATATAAATATAAAATAATATATTATATTAGTAATTAGAGCTAAGATAAAGAAACTAATAAAATAAGCTATTTCTATACTTATATAGAGAATTAATTTAAAGAAGTATATAAAGAAATAGGCTTTAGACCTTAAGTATTTTATTTACTTATATAGACTAGAGAGTTCTTAGAGACTAACGCTTATTCTATATTAATTTAGAAGATTATATTCCTATTTAAAACTTATATTCCTAACCTATTATAATAAATACTCTACTTAACTAATAGTAATAATAGTAATAATAGTATTACTAGTAATAATAGTACTTCTATTATTACTAGTAATACTTCTAATATTAATACTACTAATAATACTACTAGTAACTATAGTATTATAAGTAATATTTCTAATATTAATACTACTAATAATACTACTAGTAACTATAGTATTATAAGTAATATTTCTAATATTAATACTACTAATATATACTCTAATATACTACTAATCTTATTAGGTTTATTAAGATAAGATATTTAAAAGAATATAAATACTTGTTTACTTATAAGCTTTAATATAACATATATAAAATTATATATTCGACTTCTAAAAAGAAGAACTTAAGTAAATATATTAAAAAAGAAGAGAATTAAACTTATCTATATAAGAACTAGATTTAATACTAAAACTATCTAGTTAAGTTATTAAAAGTAGTTAGTAATAAGTAAAGATATTTAAAAGAAGATTTATATATATTTATTAGTAGAGGAACTTACTATTTTTTTTTAAAGAAGAGAGTAAAATTAAATATATAATATATTATAAGATAAAAGAGAGATAGAAGATATATAGTATATACTTATATTTTATTAGTTAAAATTTAAGCTTCTACTCTACTATTTATCCTATATATATCTAAGTACTACTTATTAATTCTAACTTCTACTACTATCTATTATATACTCTATTTCTACTCTATTTCTTATAACTTATCTAATTTAGATATATTTAATATAATAAAATAATTTATAATATATTTAAAATAAGATAATATTAAAATATTAACTATATAGTAAGTTTCTATTTCTTCTTAATACTATTTACTAAATCCTCTATCTTATAAGATTATTTTATTTCTATATAGTATTAGTTTAAAGTTTATATAATAATTTAGAAACTAACTATAGCTTTATATTAATTTATAAAATTCTAATCTATTTAAAACTTTAAAATTATAAATATCTCTTCTAAGTTTAATATCTATTATTATATCTATATTTAATCTCTTTTTTATATAAACTCTAAGAAGCTAAGTTAAATTCTTAATAGTATTTATATTATTTAAGCTAAGATAACGTCTTCTAATATAGATTAATATAATAATTACGTTTATATACTAGCTAGATTCTTAATAAGATATTAAGCTATTAATAAAGATTTAAAGTAATTTTATAATTTTATAGTAGTTATTATATAGAGTTTTAAATTACTCTTAAAGTAACTAATACTAGAGAGACTATACCTTAGCTCTATTTTTTTTAAATATATATAGCTAATTATCTAAGTAAAAGGTTTTTTAAATAGTATATAGTAAATCTAACCTTTTCTTTAAATATAGTATAAATTATAAGATTATATATAAGATTATTAAAAAGTAAGATAAATAATAGAAACTCTTAAGAACCTTATATAGATTTTCTTAAGTAATCTTTAACTATACTTATCTCCTCTTTTATTAAATAAAAGCTTATAATTTAAAAATTATAAATAACTAATAACTAAGTAGTAATAAGCTAAACTTACTTCTTCTATATTATTACTAAAAGATTAAAGTTCTTTAAAGAATATAATTTTATATTTTTAGAAAAGCTAAAATCCTCTTTATTAAAATAAGCTATATTATTAGAATCTAGTTTACTATATTTAACTCTAAACTAATAATATTCTTTAGTTAAGAGATCTAAAGTATAGATACTAAATACTAGTTTTTTATTATTTAGTCTTTTATAAGTAAAGGTATAGGTTCTTATAATAGAGAATTTATAAATTCTCTACTTTAAATTAGCTTTAAGTATAAGTAGAGGGATTTTTTTACTAGTTAAGTATTATTTTTTAATAGACTTTAAAGTCTTTATATTCCTATATTAAGCTAATTATATTAAAACTAAGTATATCTTAGATCTTTTATTAGAAGTAGACTTAAATCTTAGCTTAAATTTAAAATTAGAGATATAAATTATAGAGATTATAATATATAATATTAAAAGAAGATAGTATAAAAGTAAATATAAAAAAAGAAATAAAGACTTAATATTAATATAATTTATAAGAGATTCTACTATTAATAAATAAATAAATTATATTTTATAAATAAAGCTCTACTCTAGTCTATTCTAGTCTACTTAGCTCTAGCTCTACTCTACTAATTATCTTAGCTAAATCTAATATATAAATTTAACTTATAAACTAAATTTTTTCTTTATTATATATAATAGCTATTCCTTTTAAAGTAGAAAATAATAAATAATCTTTAGTAATAGATAATACTTATTAAGTATAAGTAATTCGTTTTTAATACTAAATATTATACTTTATACTCTAAGAAGTATTCTAAGAACGTTAGTTAAGATAGTAGACTAACTAAATATATAATAAAGTATAGAGTATATAGAGTAAGATATAGAGTAGTTGTTTTTTAAAAGAAAATATCTCTTTCTAATATAGTAAAGAAATAATAGAATTTGAATTCGTAGGTTAGTAACTAGTAAACTATTAGTTATAGTAAAATTTAAATTAGTATAGAAAATTAAAAGATAATTTATAGAGAAGAATAGGTATATTAAAGAGTATAGTAATATTATAGAAAAGCTAGTAGTAAAGGAATAACGAGTTATAAGTAAGTATAAATATAATAGATATATATTTTTTATAAAGATTATAATAAAGATTATACTTTTAAATTAATTTTTAACTTAGTATTATAATATTAATAAAATAAAGTTTTTAAAATAACGTCTAAATAGAATTCTCTTAAATAGAATTATATTTAATAGAATTATATTAAATAAAAGCTTAACTAGAAACGTTTTCTCTTATAAACTAAGACTATAATTAATATCTAGATTATTTTATTAACTATAAAGTTAATAAATATTTTTAAGATATTAATAGATTTCTAAAACTAGGCTAACTTTAATAACTTCTTATTATAAACCTTATAATAAAAGTAAAAGATAATATATAAACTTTAATAATAAAAATACTAGGTAGATTATATTTATTTATACTTACTAATATATAGAGTTTTTAATCTTCTTTTAAAAGTAGGTAAAAATTTTTTAGATTTATAAAGATAGAATATATAATAAAAGATAGAAATAACTTCTTTATATATTATTTATTATTTAATTATAAGAATTCTATTTAAATAAATATAGAAATAAATTAACTATATATATTTAAAGTTTAGCTTCTTCTCCTTTTCCTAGTTTAACTTTAATAGAACTATTAAGTAATAGATAAAAGATAGCTTATCTAAGAAGACCTTCTTTTTTAATTATTTATTTAGATATAAGATATATAATAGATTTAAAATAAAAGCTTCTCTATAGTTAAAGAGATAATATATCTAAGAACTTAAAGCTAGTAAAAAAGCCTTATAATATAAATAAAAATAAGTAGATAATAGGAAAATAATTTATACTTATTTACTAAGAAATCTATATATAAAAGGATTATTTAAATAATAATTAAATAAAGTTACTACTTTCTTATAACTATCCTTTTTACTTTTAACTTTATAGCTTTATATTAAGAGAAGTATAATACTCTTTTATTTTATTTTTTAAAAAGCGTTTAATATCTTAGGAAATTATCTTAAGAAATTATCTTATAAAATTATCTTAGGTAATTTATAGATATAACTCTTTCTTTATTAAGTATTACTTTAATTAATTAAAGTCTTTTTATACTTATAAGTATTAAGATAAAGAAAGCGATTATATTTAGTTCTAACTATATATAGTTACTATATTAGTACTACCTTATTAGTACTAATATAGTAGCTTTTTAATATATAGTATTATCTAATTAGAGCGTTACTATTTTATTTAGTATAATAATATATTTAACTATATATATTTAGAATAATATAATAATAAAGCTTTTAAAATAACTAAATTAATTAACTTTAAGAACTGCTAAATAGTATAAATAATAAACTATACTCTTATAACTAATTATATTTTAAAAAAACTATATATAAGAATGTAGAAAAAGTAAGGCTTAAGACTCTAGCTATTATTAGATAAAGAATATACTTATAAATATTATTAAAAAATACTACTAAATACTAGTAATAAATATAGAACTATAAGACTTCTAGGTAGCTATACCTCTCTTATTAATATAGCTAGCTAGAGATTATTATAGAAAACACTACTAAACTTCTAAAGCCTCTTAGTATAAGTATAAAAAAATAAAAAAAAAAGATAATTATATTAGAATATAAACTATAAACTATAACTTATCTATAATAATAATTAAGTAAAATATTAGAAATATTAAAACTCTTTAACTTATTATAAGAAATAAGTTCTAAGCGTTACTTTTTTCTTTAGTATATAATTATTTAAATTTACTTATATTTAGTAATAGTATTATCTAGAAATTTAAGCTTTTTAGTAGCTATATAGTAGAATTAACTAATATATAAAAAAGTCTTAAGAACTATAGACTTTAGTAAGCTATTCTAACGCTTAGTAAAATACTTAGATTTTTTAGTAGTATATCTTTTAATTAGTAAGAGACTAGTTTAAAGGCTTTAATAAGTATAATTAAATACTATATTAATCTAGATTTTAGTAATTCCTATAATACTAACTTATATTTTAAGAAAATTTAAAGTTTTATTTATAAAACTTTATTAAAGTAAAGTAAGTTATAATCCTATTTTACCTATATATTCTAAAACATCTCTATAACTAGTATTATTAAGATCAAGTATATTATTATTATTATTAGTATTATTAATAGTATTATTAATAATATAGACGTTAAGTAGGCTTAGTAAATATAAAAAAATACTTAATTAATATATAAATATAAGTAACTAAGGTAACTATATAGCTATATAAGAAGATTTATAAGGAGATCTATAGTAAGTAAGTATTTAGAGAGAGATATAGAATAACTTTTAAAAAGTATTCTAAGAGGTTATAAAAGCTCTAAATATAATAACTATACGTTAAGAATCATTAGTACTAGTAGAAGTAATAATAGTATAATAAGAATTATTAATAGGTTTAGAAGAAACATAAGTTTAAAAGGTTAAAATACTAAGAGTAGTAAAGTTTTAGCTAATTAGCTTAGATTAAAAAGTTTAATTAATTAATACTTACTTAATTCTTTAAGAAGTACTTCTATTTAATAAGAGAGATAGAGATCTTAGTATTATAAAGATAAGTAGACTAATTAGTATTAGAAAACTAAAGATTATATTTATACTATTCTTAGTATACTAATATAAGTAGTAGAAGACTAGCCTTATAAGGAATCTAATAATAATTAGTAATAGTATAAAGTATTAGTACTATAAGATACTATAAAGCTATAAGATACTTTTAACTTACTATAATGTTTATACGTTATAGTAAGAATACTAAGTATTATCTAATTAGCTCTAGAACGAGGTAGATTATAGAGAGTAGCTTATTTAAGAACATATTAGAGTTATAAGAAGGAAGAAGTAAATACCTTATCTTAAGGTAGTTTATTTACTAAGATAAAGACCTACCTAGTATATTATATAACTATTAGAAATAGATAAGGTTTAAGTTAATATATAACTAAGTATTAGAGCTAATTTAACTTTAACTTTATATATCTAACTTTATATAATATTATTAAATACTTAATTATATTTTAGTATAATATAATTAATTTAGTATACTATTCTATATTTATTTCTTAAAATAGAGACTAACTTATAACTATAGCTCTTATAAATATAGACCTTACTTACTCTTATATTTTATAAGTTATCTATATCTATATTTATATTTTTAATTTATAATACTTCTATAATTTAAACTTAACTTCTTTATAAATAATAAATACTATAAGGTTCCTTCTCTAACTAATAATACTAATATTTAGTATTACTTAGCTAGTCTTAGAATTATAACTTTAGAAGTTAGTAAAAGTCTTTTTAGAATTCTTAATAAAGCTATAGCCTTTTATAATTATACTAATATTAACTAACTATTTTTTATTATTCTTATAAAAGATCTTTATTTAATTATAAAATAATAATTAAGGTATAAGAAGTATTATAATAGTATTATATATATTCTATTATAAGTAAAGGCTTAGATTAGAGTATCTTTTTCTTAATTAAGTAGATAATAGAGAGCTAAACCTATACTTAAGAATATATACTTACTAGATAATAAAGATATATATATAATAGAAGGAATTAATATTCTTACTTTACTTTAAAGAAAAAGTAATTTAAAATATATTAATAAAGTCTTTAAAGAGATTAGAAACGTTATATACTAACTTAATTACTTAACTATTTTAGAGTTTAAAAAACGTAGAAAGATAGTTAAAGGCGATATTTTTTCTATATTTATTTATACTATAAATATACTAATAAGAGATATTAGTCTTAAATCTACTAACTTATATAATAAAACTATTCTTACTTACTTAAAAGAGAAAGCTATATACTTATTAGATTATAAGGTATAAAAATAGAAAAGAGATAGTACTCTAGTTTCTCTTATAGATAATATTAAACTTAATAGCTAATACTTTAAATTAAAATAATATAGTAGATTAAAGTAGAGTATAAATAGTAATAAGTAGTTAGATAATAATATACTTATAATTTTAATTACTAATATTAAGATATCTCTAGTTCTAAAAACCTTTACTAAAGTTAAGTTAAAAATCCTTACTTTTAGTTCTTAATTCTTAAAAGAATAGCTAGATAAATTAACTATTTTACTTTCTTAAGTTACTTCTAATAAGCCTTTTTTAAATCTTCTTAATATCTTTACTAATAAACTACTTAGTAAAAGTAGTTAAAGTAGAAGAGGATAAAACTATTAATACCTTAGAAGAAAAGTAACTTAAATCTCTAAAACTTTTAATTAAAAGTATTTAAAAGTTAGAATCTAAGCTACTAATTCTTTAAAATTTAAACTAAAACGCCTTCTTAGTCCTTCTCTTAATAATATTACTAGTTAATTTATATATTAAGGCTACTTCTATCTTCTCTTCTAAGTTACTACTAGTTAATTCTATATTATTAATAGTATACCTCCTCCTTTTTAAGGCTAACTTACTACTCTCTATTCTTATATTTAAGTCTAGCCTAGTTATTATAAATTCTATATTAGTTATCTTTAGTAGTATAGTTAAAGCCTCTTTTATATTAGAATCTATTAATTTAGATATTAAAACCTATTTTATAAATCCTTAAAATCATAGTTCTATTCTTAAAAACTTAGTTAATTTAAACTTTAAGTTAGATACTATATAACTAGTCTTAGTAGTAGAGAAAATAAATTTCTAAAATAAGCTTATAAAAGAAAATACTATTAAAGTTTATTTAAACTATCTTCTTCTATTTTTAGTTAAAGATAAAGAAATAGATTTTAATTATTTTCTATAAAATAATAACTTAATTAATAAAATACTAGACTTTCTATCTTTTAATCTTAATAATAAGGCTAAAAAGAGTCTTTTTATTACTAATAATAAGAAAGATAATAAGAAGAATAATAAGAAGGATATTACTAAATAACTTAGCTAGCTACTATTTAAGATAGAAGAAGGTTTAGAAATAAGCTTAAACTTAATTAATCTAGGTTTTACTAATTTTAGTTAGCTATTTTTAGATTTAATTTATACTCTAGATAAACTAATAGTAAGTACTTTTATAAACTTAGTAAGTGCTTCTATAAGCTTAATAGTAGTATTAAATACTTTAGATATTAATCTTAAAAAGCTTTATAGCTCTTATGTTTTACCTTATATTATTAACTCTATAATAGAAGCTTATTATCTCTCTTTTAAGAAAGGTAAATTAACTACTATAACTAGAAAATCTAAGAAACAAGTAGCTAAAAAATAAGTTATTATTTAATAACTAGTATATAAACGTCTATATTAGAATAGCTAAGAATAAGTTTTAGTATACTCTACTTATTCTATATTCTACTAAGAGTATTTAACCTAGTTTCTCTTAAATAGATTAATAAATATAAGAGATTAGAGTTTATTATATAAAATAGTAGAGAGAGAATTTAAGAGTTATCTTAGAAGACTTAACTATTACTAGTTATTTATATTTAATTAACTAAAGATAAATAAATTTAATTAAGAAGAAAAACCTTAAATATTATAATTTAGATTATTTTAAGTATTATTAAAAGTATATAATTTATTAAAATAAGAGGAGTAGAGAGAGGTATTTAATATAAGGTTTAGTTAATAACTATTATATACTTATAAAATAGTATCTACTAGTACTATCTTAACTTTTAAATACGCTCTAAAAACATCTACTACTTCTATAAAAACTAGCCTAAACTAGAATAATTATAATAAAAGAAGTATAGATAATTATTAATATAAATATAGGTATATAGAAGGCTCTTACTAAATTATAGGTATTATTTCTTATTTTTAGTTATTACTAATATTTATTTAAAACTACTCTTTTATAATTTATAAGAAGATATATAACTTTTTTATAGTCTTAGCCTTTAAGTAAACTTACTAGTATTTCTACTAATAAAGATATTAAAGATATTAAAGATATATTATCTTTAAAGCTTTAAACTCTTATCTTAGAATCTATGTCTTTAGATTTTTAGCCTATTACCTATTATATTAGTAAAAGAAGAGTATTTTTAGAATTATAATCTATAAGCTATTATACTAGTAAAAACATAGTACTTATAAAGCTATAATCTACTAGTTATCTTATAAGCGATTATATTAGTAAAGACGTAGTACTTATAAAGCTATAATCTACTAGCTATTCTATAAGTAATTATACTAGTAAAGACATAGTATTTATAGAGCTATAATCTACTAGCTATCTTATAAGCGATTACTATTCTATAAGTAATTATACTAGTAAAGACATAGTACTTATAAAGCTATAATCTACTAGCTATTTTATAAGTAATTACTATTCTATAAGCGATTACTATCTTATAAGTAATTATATTAGTAAAGATATAGTATTACTAGAACTATAACCTAGAATTAAAGATATTAGTATTCTAGAAACTTAATAAAAGAGTTATATTAGAACCTAGTTAATAGAAGAAGATAAAATTAATTAGTTAAACTTAAAAAATTTATTATTACTAAATTACTAAGCTTATATTATATAGTATAATTATCTCTTAGTCTTTCTAACTTTATACTAGCTTATAATATAATAATAAGATAGTATATACTTAAAGTTATTCTATCTACTAGATAGTATAACTAAATAGTAGAATTCTCTACTTATATTCTTATAAAATATTACCTCTTTAAAAACTAATACTATAATCTTTATTACTCTAACTAGATCTTATTTCTTTTCTAAGATTATAGTCTTATCTTTAAATTTATTTATATCTTTTAAGATTATAGATTCTAAGCTTTTAACTAAATCTTATATACTTTCTATAACTTTAAAGATTAATTCTTCTATTAATCCTACTTTTATAAAAGTTATAGACTATTTTTAAGCCTTTTCTCCTACCTTAGCTAGTAATAGGATTAGTTCTTTAATTAAAGTAACTCTTTTTAAAGTTTACTATAGTTCTTTAATTAAATTATCTTTATTAATTATAAAAGCTTATAGTTTATTAAGATCTTAGTCTAGCTTTAAGAATATAGATAGTAAGTCTTTACCTTTAAGTACTAAACTATATTTATCTTAAAATTAACTATCTTTTTAAATATTATTAGTTATTTTAGTAGTAAACCTCTACTACTTAAGAATACTCTCTACTTATCTATTATTAGAAGTTAAATAGTTTTAAAGCTTAGAAGAATTTTATTACTAGTTTTCCTCTCTAGTAAATTATCTTTTAAAATACTAGAGTTATTCTCTAATAATAATATATCTACTACTTAGTAGAAGAATAGTTCTTTAACTTAAAAGCTAGCTACTTAAAGTAGAAATATAAGCTTATAATCTTCTTACTTATTATTAATATAAATTTTCTATATAAGATATATTTAACTCTACTATTAAACTTTTAAAATAGTAGATTTAAAGTAATAAGACTAAAATTATACTCTTATTTTAAAACAAAATTTCCTTAATAAGTAAGACTCTATAAAAAGTATAAAAGGTATTTAAAATTAAAGAATACTAAAATACTATTATTTTTATAATAGAATTACTATATAAATAGTAAATTTAAAATAAGATAGTAAAAGATTTATTTAATATACTAGTAAACTTATTAATAATAAAGATATATTATAATAAACTTATATTATTAGTAATAGATATTATAAATAAATCTTTAATTAGTAAAGATTATCTTAACTCTAATATATAGCTTTTATTATCTTAAATACTACTATCGTCTTCTATAACTAAAAATTTATATAAAGGATTACTCTAAAAAGCTAGTTTATTACCTCTAATAGTAGATTTTAGTAGTAAAGATAATAAAAATAATAAAGCTAGCCTTAGTAACTCTAGTTCTTTATCTAAATTAGATAAATTAGATTTAGATAAATTAAAGAAGCTTATAACTAAAGATATAAATAATATCTCTAATTCTTTATTTAAATTAGATAGATTAAAAGAGCTTAAATTCTATATATAAGTTTCTAATAAAAAGGATATTTTAAAGAATCTAAACCCTAGTTCTAAAGTTACTTCTATAATAAAAGGAGTAGTATTATCTTATATATTAATATCTAGTTAAAACTAAGAATTAGATATAGTAAAGATAAAAGCTTAATATAACGTATTTATAGTAGGTTATAAATTTAAAAGGACTCTTAAATTTTATATATTAAAATATAAAGAATCTCTTAAGTATTTAGATAAGTAGTATAAGATTAGTAATTAGGTATAAGAAGTAGAGTACCTAGATTTATACTTAGTAGTATATATAATTTAGAAAGTTTTATATAAAGTTCTAACTAACTATCTTTAATATTCTAATTTACTAAAAATAGACTATTTATTATATATAAACCTTAATAAAGCGATTTCTAAGAAAATAGATAATACTAAAATAAATATTATAGATATTATAAAGAGATAGGTCTAGATAGTTAGAATTAATAGTCTTTTTATTAAGATATTAGATTATAAGCCTATTTAAAAATAGAGTAAATTTTTAGCTTATAAAGGTAATAAACTAGAACCTCTTCTTTTAATATACTTAAAAGAGAGTTAGCTTAATATTTATAATATCTTCTAACTTAATATAAATAATATATATAAGAATTAGAAAGACGTATATAAACTTCTTTCTTAATAATAGTAAAAAGATCTTATAAATAGAAAGTTTAGTCTAATTAATATAATAACTCTTAGTCTAATATAAATAAATAATATAAGATATAAACTAGATTTAATTCTAAATACTAAAATATTTATAGATAAAGAAAAATATATAATAAAGAAAGTAAGCTTAAGTATACTTAGACTCTTTAATTTATAACCTAACTTAACTAGTAGTACTTAATAAGATAGTATTTCTAATAAACTTAAGAAATATCTATTTATTAATAGAATATCTCTTTTATAGATAATAGAGGAAGAAGAGGAAGTTAATCTAGAAGTACTAACTTTAAAGAAACTAAGATCTATAGTTAGATTAAAAGCTAGATTAAAAGCTAGGTTAAAGGTAATAGTAATAAAGGATCTTTATAGTATATTTTTTAATTATAAATATAAGGATTAGATTTAATTTACCTTAGTACTATATTAAAATTCTAAATCTAGGTTAATAACTATTTCTAAGTTAAGTAAAATAATCTATAGAGTTCTAGATCTTCTACTACTACTAATATTTAAAGGTATTATTAATATATATATCTTTAACTTTACTTATATATATAATCTAGTTATTAATATAATATACTAGTATTATTATATAAAGGAGATTCTTTATAATAGTAGAGATAAAAAGGTTTTTTAGTATTATTATATAACTCTATTTATAACTTAATTCTTATTTAAGAAATAATTATTCTAAAGTAATTAAGATTAATATCTATTACTAGTATATATAATAATACTTACTAAGTTATTAAAAGGCTTTAGAGCTCTACTAGGTAAGGTCTTAACTAAAAATTATAATAGAAGAGAAGGAGAAAGATATAAAAGAGAAGGCTAAGAAAGTAAAAGCTAAGAAGAGAAAGAGAGCTATAAAAGAAGGAATAGCTAATATAAGAAAGAGAAAGACTAAGAGTAAATATATAAAGAGATTAATAAAAAAGAAGAGTAAGAAAAAGTATTAATAAATAGAGTATATAAATGTTTTTTATCTAGATTTTAATATTTTAATAAAGAAAGTATTAAAGATACTAGTAATAATATTAATTAAAAATACTATTATTCTTATTTATAGTTTTAAATAAGAATATTAATATAATACTAAGTTTTACTAGGTTTCTTTTATATTCTAATTCTAGTTTCTTCTACTACTAGTTAACTCTTATAATATACTTATACTTTACTAAAAGAAGGATATAATAAAGAAAAGTAATATTAAGTAATTAAGACTAAAAGAAAAATAAAAGATATTATAAATATAATAATTAATAAAACATATACCTAGAATATATAAAGCTATATTAAAAGAAAAGAATAATAAAGTAGCTTATAAGAGAAGATTAATAAAACTTCTAGTAAAGAAGTTTAAAATATATAGATATATATAAGTAAATAAAATAAAGAAAAAGAATAATAATATTATATATATAAAGAGTAATAAAACCTACTTACTTTATCTAAATATAGATATTTATATAACTTCTTTATTTAAATAATAGTACTATATATCTAAGAAGTAATAGATATTATAGCTTACTAATTTAAATTATAATAAGTTATATTTACTCTTTTCTTATTAAAGTAGTACTACTAAATTCTATTACTATATTACTTAGAAAGCAATTCTACTCTATTATAATTCTATAGCCTATTATTATAATTCCTTCTAATATTATAATTATTTCTAACCTATTCTAGTATACTTTATAACCTAGTATACCTTCTAACCTATTACTAATTAGTATCTATTAATTAGTATAATAGATATTATAAGTAAAGTAGAGATTAAATTAATAATAAATATAAGATAGAGTAGAAGAAGTTAGTTAATTATAGCTTTTTAATTATAATAAAATACTTAAAGAATATAAGGTTAATTATTAAATTATTTCTTAGAAGTTAAATAGTAAACTTATAATTTTTATATAACTATTTAATTTATAGAAGTCTAATATTATCTTTACTATTCTACTTATTAGTATCTATAAAAGAATCCTTATCTATATTCTTATTATTATATTTTAGTTTATTAAAAGTACTTTTACTTATTATATTTATTCTTATATACCTTTTTATATCTTAAAAAGGTATCTTTTTTCTAAATTTCTTAATATTTCTTTTTTATTTATAAATCTTATTTAACTAACTATAAGCTTTCTTTCTCTTATTAAGTATTTAATATTTATTATCTTTGTTTTTTATATATTTCCTAGTTTTAGAAAAACAGAAATTAGTATAATTTTTCTTCTTATATTAGAATAGTCTATAAATTAATTTAGCTTAAGTATTTATAGTAGATAAAGTAGTCTATATATTTTTATAAGCTTATAATATAATATTATAAGTATCTATTATACCTTTAAAAAGAAGATTAATAATTTCCTAGTTAGCTTTCTAACTTAATTTATCTAACCTAACTTATATAAGATTACTAGTCTTAGTATATTCTTATAATATAAGAAAAGAAATAATCTATAATAGTTTTTTTTAAGGATTAAAAGAAGCTTTTATTAATAGACTTAAAAGAGTACTTAGTAAGCTATTTTTAGAATAACTAGTTTCTTAGATATAGTATAAACTACTACTAAGTCCTTTTCTAGGTTAATTTTATAGTTAACTAGTTATATACTCTATAAAGCTTTTATCTATATTAGATAGTGTTTTTAAACTTTATACCTTTTAGAAAGGTTTTTATAATATAACTAGATATTAAAATACTACGTCTATATTATTACTTAAAAACTCTCTATTACTTAGTAGTTCTATATTATAATTACTTTTAAAAGAAGTTCTTATCTTTATAGAAAGACCTTAATAACCTCTCTTTATAGAACTAGTTATCTTAACTGTTTAACTCTCTTTATTATATACTCTTTTAAATAACTACTTTTTAGAAAACTACCTTTTAGAAAACCCTCTTTTAAGATAGTCTCTTTTAAGATAGTTCCTTATAAAATATTATTTTTTAGAAAAGAATAGCTTATTTTTATACTCTAAATCTATAACCTTCTCTTAGTATTACTTATCTTTATTATAGTCTACTTTAAAATACTTTACTATATATTAGTAAACTATTAATTAGTCTTTATTATTTTAATCTAAAAGGTAAAATAATAATCTATAGAATACCTTCTTATATTACTTAAATCAGGTTTTAAAAAGACTATATTAGACTAGTTATCTTTTTTAATAACCTTTCTACTAATATTAAATTTAATTAAAGTTTAAAGTATTAATTTAAATATAGAGTTTATAAAAAAAGTATTTTAGATTAGTATTATAAGAATTAGTAAAACTATATTTAAATAATATAGTAATAAGAGATCTATAAATAGAGAGATTCTAAGATAGTCTACTAGTAGATAAGGATTAGATATAAAGTTTAGTATTATATAAGAGTTATATAAAGTAAAAGTTTAATTATAGATCTTCTAATAGAATTTTAAAATATTTAAGAAAGATAATAGATATAGTAAAGTAGGATTAAAAGGTGTTTTAAACTATAAAGATATTAAGAATAGTACTCTAAGAAAGCTATATTAAGTAGTAATATAGCCTATATGAATTTAGATTAGATAATATATATTAGCTTACTTATATAAGAGAAGGTAATTAATAAATAAATCGATTATCAAGTATTATTATTACTAGTAAGATAATCGATAAATAAATCGATTATTAAGTATTATTATTACTAGTAAGATAATCGATAAATAAATCGATTATCTAGTATTATTATTACTAGCTAGCTAATCGATAAATAAATCGATTACCTAGTATTATTACTAGTAAAGTAATTGATAAATAAATCGATTACCTAGTATTATTATTACTAGTAAAGTAATCGATAAATAAATCAATTATCTAGTATTATTACTATTAGGATAATAGATAAATAAATCGATTACCTAGTATTATTACTAGTAAGGTAATCGATAAATAAATCAATTACCTAGTATTATTATTTCTAGTAAGGTAATCGATAAATAAATCGATTACCTAGTATTATTACCTAGTATTATTATTACTAGTAAAGTAATCGATAAATAAATCAATTATCTAGTATTATTACTATTAAGATAATAGATAAATAAATCGATTACCTAGTATTATTACTAGTAAGATAATTGATAAATAAATCGATTACTTAGTATTATTATTACTAGTAAAGTAATCGATAAATAAATCGATTACCTAGTAGTATTACTATTAAGATAATAGATAAATAAATCGATTACCTAGTATTATTACTAGTAAGATAATCGATAAATAAATCGATTATCTAGTAGTATTACTATTAAGGTAATAGATAAATAAATCGATTACCTAGTATTATTACTAGTAAGATAATCGATAAATAAATCGATTATCTAGTAGTATTATTACTAGTAAGGTAATCGATAAATAAATCGATTATCTAGTATTATTACTAGTAAGGTAATTAATAAATAAATCGATTACCTAGTATTATTATTACTATTAAAGTAATAGATAAATAAATCGATTATCTAGTATTATTACTAGTAAGGTAATCGATAAATAAATCGATTACCTAGTATTATTACTAGTAAGGTAATTAATAAATAAATCGATTACCTAGTAGTATTATTACTAGTAAGATAATTAATAAATAAATTAAATACCTAGTATTATTACCTAGTATTATTACTACTAAGATAATTAATAAATAAATCGATTATCTAGTAGTATTATTACTAGTAAGGTAATTAATAAATAAATCAAATACCTAGTATTATTACCTAGTATTATTTCTAGTAAGGTAATTAATGAATAAATCGATTACCTAGTATTATTATTACTAGTAAGATAGTCGATAAATAAATCGATTACCTAGTATTATTACTAGTAAAGTAATCGATAAATAAATCGATTACCTAGTATTATTATTACTAGTAAAGTAGTTAATAAATAAATCAATTACCTAGTATTATTACTAGTAAGGTAATTAATAAATAAATCGATTACTTAGTATTATTACTAGTAAGGTAATCGATAAATAAATCGATTACCTAGTATTATTATTACTAGTAAAGTAATTAATAAATTAATTAATTACCTAGTAGTATTATTTCTAGTAAGGTAATTAATAAATAAATCGATTACCTAGTATTCTTATTACTAGTAAAGTAATTAATAAATAAATCGATTATCTAGTATTATTACTAGTAAGGTAATTAATAAATAAATTAATTACCTAGTAGTATTATTACTAGTAAGATAATTAATAAATAATTTAAATACCTAGTATTATTACCTAGTATTATTACTACTAAGATAATTAATAAATAAATCGATTATCTAGTAGTATTATTACTAGTAAGGTAATTAATAAATAAATCAAATACCTAGTATTATTACCTAGTATTATTACTACTAAAGTAATTAATAAAGAAATCGATTATCTAGTATTATTATTACTAGTAAAGTAATTAATAAATAAATCGATTATCTAGTATTATTACTAGTAAGGTAATTAATAAATAAATTAATTACCTAGTAGTATTATTACTAGTAAGATAATTAATAAATAAATTAAATACCTAGTATTATTATCTAGTATTATTACTACTAAGATAATTAATAAATAAATCGATTACCTAGTATTATTATTACTAGTAAAGTAATTAATAAATAAATTAATTACCTAGTAGTATTATTACTAGTAAGGTAATTAATAAATAAATCGATTACCTAGTATTATTACTAGTAAAGTAATCGATAAATAAATCGATTACCTAGTATTATTATTACTAGTAAAGTAATCGATAAATAAATTAATTACCTAGTAGTATTATTACTACTAAGGTAATCGATAAAGAAATCGATTATCTAGTATTATTATTACTAGTAAAGTAATTAATAAATAAATCGATTATCTAGTATTATTACTAGTAAGGTAATTAATAAATAAATTGATTACCTAGTAGTATTATTACTAGTAAGATAATTAATAAATAAATCAAATACCTAGTATTATTACCTAGTATTATTTCTAGTAAGGTAATTAATAAATAAATCGATTACCTAGTATTATTATTACTAGTAAGATAGTCGATAAATAAATCGATTACCTAGTATTATTACTAGTAAAGTAATCGATAAATAAATCGATTATCTAGTATTATTATTACTAGTAAAGTAGTTAATAAATAAATCAATTACCTAGTATTATTACTAGTAAGGTAATTAATAAATAAATCGATTACTTAGTATTATTACTAGTAAGGTAATCGATAAATAAATCGATTACCTAGTATTATTATTACTAGTAAAGTAATTAATAAATTAATTAATTACCTAGTAGTATTATTTCTAGTAAGGTAATTAATAAATTAATCGATTACTTAGTAGTATTATTTCTAGTAAGATAATCGATAAATAAATCGATTACCTAGTATTATTATTTCTAGTAAGATAATCGATAAATAAATCGATTACCTAGTATTATTACTAGTAAAGTAATTAATAAATAAATTAATTACTTAGTATTATTACTAGTAAGGTAATTAATAAATAAATCAATTACTTAGTAGTATTATTACTAGTAAGATAATTAATAAATAAATCAAATACCTAGTATTATTACCTAGTATTATTTCTAGTAAAGTAATTAATAAATAAATTAATTACCTAGTATTATTACTAGTAAGGTAATCGATAAATAAATCAATTACCTAGTATTATTACTAATAAGATAATCGATAAATAAATCGATTATTTAGTAGTATTATTTCTAGTAAAGTAATTAATAAATAAATCGATTACCTAGTATTATTACTAGTAAGGTAATCGATAAATAAATCAATTACCTAGTATTATTACTAATAAGATAATCGATAAATAAATCGATTATTTAGTAGTATTATTTCTAGTAAAGTAATTAATAAATAAATCGATTACCTAGTATTATTACTAGTAAGGTAATCGATAAATAAATCAATTACCTAGTATTATTACTAATAAGATAATCGATAAATAAATCGATTATTTAGTAGTATTATTTCTAGTAAAGTAATTAATAAATAAATCGATTACCTAGTATTATTATTTCTAGTAAGGTAATTAATAAATAAATCAATTACTTAGTATTATTATTACTAGTAAGATAATTAATAAATAAATCAATTATCTAGTATTATTATTTCTAGTAAGGTAATTAATAAATAAATTAATTACTTAGTATTATTTTTACTAGTA
This sequence comes from Hymenoscyphus infarciens, assembly GCA_001414345.1. Taxonomy (NCBI): domain Eukaryota; kingdom Fungi; phylum Ascomycota; class Leotiomycetes; order Helotiales; family Helotiaceae; genus Hymenoscyphus; species Hymenoscyphus infarciens. The sequence goes on along the minus strand of LLCB01000016.1, from coordinate 50,168 downwards.
TAATTAATAAATAAATTAATTATTTACTTCTATTTCTCTTAAATATATTATAAGATAATTAATAAATAAATCTATTACTTTATACTTTTTTTTATATAAGTAATTAATAAATTAATTAATTACTTAGTATTATTACTAGTAGTATTATTTCTATTAAGATAATCGATAAATAAATCGATTATCTAGTATTATTACTAGTAAGATAATTAATAAATAAATCAGTTACTTAGTATTATTATTTCTAGTAAAGTAATTAATAAATAAATCAATTATCTAGTATTATTATTACTAGTAAGGTAATTAATAAATAAATCGATTACTTAGTATTATTACTAGTAAGATAATTAATAAATTAATTAATTACTTAGTATTATTATAACTAGTAAGATAATTAATAAATTAATTAATTACCTAGTATTATTATTTCTAGTAAGATAATTAATAAATAAATCGATTACCTAGTATTATTATTACTAGTAAAGTAATTAATAAATAAATTAATTACTTAGTATTATTACTAGTAAAGTAATCGATAAATAAATCAATTACCTAGTATTATTATAACTAGTAAGGTAATTGATAAATAAATCGATTACCTAGTATTATTATTTCTAGTAAGGTAATTAATAAATAAATCGATTACCTAGTATTATTTTTACTATTATAATTAATAAATAAATTAATTAATTACTTCTATTTCTTTTAAATTTATTATAAGGTAATTAATAAATAAATCTATTATCTTATACTTTTTCTTATATAGGTAATTAATAAATTAATTAAGTACGTAAAAACCAGTTCTTATAAACTTATAGTTAGATATATATATAAGATCCGACTCTTAGTAGAGTGTATTAGTATATCCGAGGTATACTAAAACACTGATTTTAGAACATATATTCTATACTCTTTATTATAGCTTAAAGGTAGTATAATAGAGTAGTAATTACTTAAATAATTAAGACGTTTAAACTAAAATAGAGACTATTATAGTTATAAGAGTAGAATAGAGGTAAAAACTAGGTAGAGTGCGATATAGAGGAAATTCCAACGTTTACTTCTTATATATAGAGATCCTATTCTTTCTTTTTCTTAATTTATTTTCTAAGTTAGTCGCGTTCTTTACTTACTACACGTCTTTAGCTTAGCTATCTTTCTCCTATCTACGGCTTCTTGTCTATTATTATTTATAATTCTCTATTTCCCTAGTAAACATTTCTACTATTAATCTTAGCCTCTTCGCTTTTTATACGAGTCTTCTAGATACTTTGGCTAATTTTTAAGCGTAAAGAGGATAACTAGTTCAAGTGACTTTAGGCTCTGTTTTGATTAGATTATTTAGAGAGGATTATTTAAGATTATTTAGCTCTAATTTAAAAGGATTAATAATAATCCGAACCTCTAAACACCTCTATAGATATTAATTCACTCTTATAGGTATTAATTCACCTCTGTTAAGTATTATATATATAAACTGTAAAATATATAAACTATAAATTATATAAACTTAGCTCTTTTATATACTTAGAGCTCTTAAGACAGTCGATACTAAGCGCTTTTTAGATTACGATTATAATAATAAAAGGCTCTAGAGAAGGAGTAATTATAGATAGTATCGCTCTTCTTTATTATCTTACTCTATAGTAAGTAGTAGTAGTAGTAGTAGTAGTAGTAGTAGTAATAGAGATATAGATATATAGAGTATTTATAATAGCTCTCTATAAATATATAAAGAGAGTGCTTATAGAATAGTATCTAATATTAAGGAAAACTAAACTAAAGAGAAAAGCGAAGAGTATAAGCACTCTAGCTTTATTTATATATATTAAGCAAAGCCTTAGTAAAGCCTTAGGCTAACCTAGTTATATAAGTAATATATATAACTAGGACTATTATACTACCCTCTCTTTAAAAAGGGCCTCTTATAACTAAGCGGCTTTGTTCTCTTTTAATATAAGAGTATTAAGCTCTAGCTTATTATAATCCTCTCTTCTAGCCTTATATACTGCTTTCTATAGTAGAAGAGCTTTTAGAGAACTAGACATTTTTAGCTTCTTTAAATAGAACCTCTTTACTAGTTATAACATATATATTAGTTATTAAGCTAGATACTAATTAAGGTTTTTATTATAGCTTTTCTACTTAATTTAGTAATAGAGAGACTACTATCTCTTCTTACTAGCTAGTATTTCTTCGACCTTTTATTCCTCTTCTTCGTTTATAATAATTAGTAGAGGTAGTATAACTACCTATCCTAGTAAGGGATTATCTATAGCTTTATATAACTTCTTAGAGACGAAGATAGAGTAAACTTTAATAGAAGCTAGTAGTTATAATTAGAAAGTAGAACCTACTTTCTTAAGAATCTTAAAAGAGCTAGCTATCTAGTAGTCTAGCTTTTAGCTTAGTTATTAAGTTACTTAGTCCTTTATTATAATAAAGACTATATCTCCTACTCTAAAATCGACGTCTTATCTATATTTATTTATATCTTATTTCTTCTTCTATTAAGCTTTTAATATATTTACTTAGCTAATATCTAAGACCTCTTAGATTATCTTTATAACTACTATAGCCTCTTCTTATAATAGCTATTCTTTTATATTAGCTAGTTCTAGTATTTACTAGTTAAACGAGGTTCTTAGTATATATCTCTTCTATAACTTAAAAGGCGATATTCTAATAGTACTATAAGGTAGTACTAACTATATATAGTCTATTATTAGAAGGATCTTAGACTAATTAGTATAATAATAATTAATATATAGCTATAAGCGCTAATCGAGGTATTATTTATAATCTCGGTCTAGCTATCTATCTAAGCGTGGTTTATAGTTAAGAGTTAAAGCTAAATACCTAAGATTCGAGTAAACTCCTTCTAGAACGTAGTAATAAAGTAAGAGCCTCTATCTAATATTATACTTTCTAGAATCCTATAGTATTATAGAACGTGTTTAATATATAACCTTACTATTTATTTAGAAGTAATATTCTTATAGTAGAGTATTAAAATAGACTATTTAGATAAGTAGTCTATTACTATAAACACGTTATTATAACTATACTTATTAACTAGAAAGGACTTAAAATCTATAGCTATATATTACTATATACGTAGTAGTACTAGGAGTAGGTGTAGATAGCTAGGTATTTTATCTTAAGAAACGTCTACTCTTTTATATTTATAATAGTTTTATATATATCTTATAATATTAGCTTTTATATTTTACTAGATATATCTTAAATATAGAATCTAGTAGGTCTTATCCCTTCTTAAGTAAGCTAAAAGTATCTAATCGTAAGTCTTATAAATTAGGTCTATTCTTAGTATATCTATATCTAGTACTACTAAGTAGTTTTAGTAAAGTAAAAGGCCTTCCTCTAAGGTATATAGGGAATTAGTATTAGTTTTAGCTTATACTTATATAGCTTAAAGTATTATAATATCCTTATTTACTTAGTAGATTCGTTCTAAAAGTGTAAATAATTCTTAGAAGTAGTTATTATTAACTAGAGCTAGTATAATTAAGCTTATTTTAACCTCTAGGTCTTTAAGCGCTTCTATATCGACTTATTCCTTTATTAAGAGTATATAGGTCTAGTACTACTCTTTAAGTTCCTTTTATAAGTATATCTTATTTACTTTATAAGTTAAAGTATCTATTTTACTATTCTTATACTCTAAATAGAATATGATAACGAAATAGTACTTAGCTAAGGCTTTAGTCTATCTTACTTAATAAGTAGTAAGTTACTTAGTAGTTATAAAGTACTTAAGCGCTTTATAATTAGTATAAATATAGATCTTTAAATAAGTGTTTTATAGTTCTAGTCTCTATTCTATAAGTAAGTATATAATAGTAAGTAGCTCTTTATTATATATTTTATAGTTATACTTAGTTAAAGACATAGTCTTATTAAAGTAGGCTATAGAGTACTATTCTCTATTAGCTTATTATTATTATAATACTCTAGTAATAATTCTATCTAAAGCGTCTATCTTAATTATAGTAGAGAGGTTAAGAGAGTAGTAGTAGAGGATTAGTATAGAGGTAAGTACTACTTTTAAGTCTTTAAACGCTTCCTAGTACTCTTTATTAAAATTAAAAGGTATGTTATTCTATATTAGGTATACTAAGAGCTTTATAATTATATTATAGTTCTAGATAAATCTTTAGTAAAAGTTATAGAAACTAAGGAAGCTTTAAACACCTTTTACTATCTTTAGAGCTTACTATTTCTATATTACTAAGACCTTTTTAAGATCTACTTTAATACTATTAGTACTAATAATAAACCTAAGATATTTTATCTTCTTAATATTAAACTTATACTTCTTAATATTAACTTATAACCTAGTATTCTTAAGATATTAAAAGACTTTTTATATATACTCTTTATATTTAAAAATATTTAATAAGTAAATAAGGATATTATCTAAGTAAGTAGAGTAGAAGTTATTTAGATAATTAAATAAGACGTTGTTTATATAGCACTAGTAGGTAGATAGGCTATTTATTAGACTAAATAGTAAGACCTTATACTTATATATTTTATAATAAATATAAAAAGTAGTTAATTCCTTAGCGTCTAGATCTATTTATATATAGTAAAAGGCTTACTAGATATCTAGCTTAGTAAAAATATAAGCTTAACTAATATATATAAGCGTTTTATTAATTAGAGGTAATAAATAGTAGTCTTTTTAAATAAGATTATTAAGTTTTTAAAAGTTAATATAAAAACATAGCCTTTTATCTACTTTCTTTATAAATAGAATAAGAGTAGTAAAAGGAGACTAGCTATATTTAATAAACCCTTTATAGAGATTCTCTAAGATATATTCCTTTATAGCTAATAACTCTTCTATAGATATCTTATATAAAGGGGAATATCTAAGAGTATTTAGACTTTTAAGATTAATCTTATAGTTATAATATTAATAAAGTAGAAGAGTGTTTAAAATAGCCTTAGAAAATACCTCTTTAAAGTCCTAGTACTTATTAAGAAGAGCGATATTAGAGGCTATATCTAGTTCTTAATTAGCTATAATAGTATTAATTTTATATATACTTATAGTAAACATCTTACTATTCTCTTAAAGTAAGTAATAATATATTCCTATAGTTAAAATAGCTAAGATATTAATAATAGAGTCTAACTTCTTTAAGATAAAGAGTTTCTAATAGTATACTAGAGCGAGTATCTTCTTTATAATATCTTTAAGTTCTTTCTTTATAACCTAGTATTTTACTTATATTAAGAACTTATAGCCTCCTCTACTATATATAGTTAGAGTATAACTAGCTAAGGTTATAGTATTAATTTTAAGGTAATCTATAAGCTTTAAGAGCCTTCTACCTTATTAGCACTGTTTATCTATTTCTATAGCTTAGTTATAAGTATTAGCTTTATTCTAGTAAAAGAGTATAAAGTCTTTTAGTTATATAGTATCTTAAGAGAGAGGAGTTAGCTATTAAGTAGAGAAGTAAGGCTTAAGGTTATTAAGCTAGAGTAGTTTCTAATAAGTTATATTAATATTAATATAAAAGTATTTAAAGAACCTCTAACTAAGGATAATATTATATAAACTTAAGTTTAAGAAGATAAATAGTATATTAAAGAATTTATAGCTATCTAAGATATAATTTAAAAAGAGATAATATATAGCTTTACTTCTAATTTCTCTATTATATCTATAAATCTTAATAAAAGTAAGAAGTCTTTTAGTCTTTAAACTATAAAACTTTATAAGGTTATAACTAAGTTATATATTTATAAAAGAAAAGGTATTTACTCTAAAGTTATTAAGAGTAGTAGTTTATATACTAAATCTCTTAATAGTTATTATATTAGGTAAAGTAAACGCTTTTCTATTAATTAATAACTATAAATTAATCTTAGAGAGATTAATCCTATATTTACCTAAGAAGGAGTCTTCTTTTAAGCTTCTTCGTTTCTTAACTCTAAGCTAGTATCTTTTCCTTTAAGCTCTTTAAGATTAACCTTATATATCCTTAGCTTTAGATAATCCTTAATATAATAACTAGGCTTACTATAGTTAAAGTACTTATTTAATGGTCTTAGAGTTAAGTAGTTATTTATAATAGAGGTGTTAAAGCGTCTAAGAGAGATAAAAAGGGCTATAGAAGAAGAAGAGCTAGTAGGCGTAAGAGTAGGTATATATAGGTTTAGAGTAGAAGGAAAGTTCGTTACTTATACCTTTTAAGAAGTAAGATTTTAAAGGTTACTATTAATACTACTTATAAGATTATAAAAGGAGTTTATATCTCTCTTAGCTTAGAACTTAGTAATAATAAGAGATTAGTATAGTATAAGAGTTAACTTATTCTATAAGTCTTTTACCTAGTTTTATAAGAGAACTTTAGCTTTATTTATAAGTTATTAGAACTTAGTATAAAAGTTATAAAAAGTTTTTATCTTTAATATAATAAGGTCTTAGTATTAGATATAAGCTTCTTAGTATAAGTAAGAGTTAATAGTAATGTTTTAGAGGTAAGTTAATATCTCTTTATAGCTATAGAACTGGTTAATAGTATTAAACTTATATCTTAGGTAAATATAGTTTTAGGCTCTTTTAGAAGTATAGTAGTAAATTAAATTCATCTTTACTTTTTTAGACTTAAAGTAGTTAGTATTAATAAATAACTTTACTATAATTTTAGTTTTCTAGGTTATATAGGTGAATTCGTCTTCTATAGTAAATTAGTAAGGATTAGCTATTCTACTTATCTTCTTAGATAATAGAGCTATAGAAGAGGAATAAGTTATATTAAGAGTTTATAGCTAAATAAGAGTATATTAATAAGAAGTACTAGCTATATTTAAAGTATTTACTTTAAGTTTATAAACTTTACTTATTAATAAGGTTATTACTTTAAGGATTTATTATAGAGTAGAGTTAGATAGAGGTGATTTAGAGATCTTATATTATAAGGAACTAGTAGTTACCTTAGTAGGAGAAGGTAGTAGTAGTATAGTAATAGCTAGTATATATATTTTTTTAGATTAAGTTCTTAAGCTAGATTAAGACACGACGTTAATAGAAGAGAGAAGAGGGATTAGCTCTACTAACTCTAAAGTAGAGTAGAATAGTTCTTAGGTTAATAGGTTATCTTTAAAAGACTCGACGTAGCTAATAGAAGAACGCTAGACCTTATTACTTAACGTAAATAGGTTAGGCTTTATAGAGGAGGATAGTGAATTTAGTAGATTTAATATAAGTAAATATATATATTATTATTAAGATATTAGTAAAAGCCTTTCTAAGTAAAGAGAGAGAGTTTAGTTTTAGTATAATAGCCCTCTATAAATATATAAAGAGAGTACTTATAGAATAGTACTTAATATTAAGGAAAACTAAACTAAAGAGAAAAGCGAAGAGTATAAGCACTCTAGCTTTATTTATATATATTAAGTAAAGCCTTAGCAAAGCCTTAAGCTAACCTGGTTACGTAAGTGACGTATATAACTAGGACTATCATAGTATTAAGTAGCGTTTTTGTTTTCCTAGCTAGATTAGTACTTCTATCCTTTCTAAAGGTTCTTATTTATACCTTTTCTTACTTTTAAGACTATTCTTCTTTATTATCTCTTCTCTTTTAAGCGCTTCTAATCTATTATATTCTATCTCTAGCTTTTAATACGCTTATCTCTTCTAATCTAATATAAGACTAATTTCCTTTCCGTGCTTAGTAGAGAGAAAAGAAAGGTTTATATATTATTCGATAGAAGTATATAAAGTAGGTTAGTTTATAAGAGAAGTCTACTACCTCTACTTATTATATTCTCGCCTTTTATAAAAGTAGTATATACTCTCTAGAACTTCTCTTATAAACTAATCTACTTTACGATTTATATAGAAGTACTCTTTCTACTTAGCTACTTCTATTCTATACTCTCTCCTCTTCTTTCTCTTCCTAGCCTCTCTTTTTAGCTTTCCTAGCTACTCTAATCCTTCTTTTATAATTATTCTTCCTCTTCTATTATATTCTATAAGTAGAGTTATCCTATTCTATTATATTCTAATATAGTAGAGTATTCTTTCTTATTCTAATACCTAGGAGCGTTTAGGCGGGGAAATCTAAAACGCTGCTTTCTAGTAAGCTACTAGTATATAACCAAGATAATAATTTACAAGTAAGCTAGTAGTTTATAAGAAAGTTAGCCTTCTCAAAATCTATTATAATCATTTCATTCAAGGAAACCAAGTTATCACAAAGACATACAATTACTTTTAGAAAGAAAGAAAACATTAAGAAATCCATTGTTTTTAGTTCTGCAAATAATACACAATCCCTATGAATCAGGGGAAAAGGCACTCTCAACTAGAGAGGGAAATGTATGCCAGTAATATGCATCCGACACAAATACAAAATATGTACCTCGCGCAATCTACACAGCCATAAATAGCAGTAGCAACAAAACATAAAAAAACAGAAGAACGCCCTCGCTATGTAATTGGTGATCGTGATCCCATCGCTCAGAAAATCGCAGTAGTGTAAAAAACAAAGAGGCGAACGTGACGACCAGATGATGCAATCTTTTCTCCTGCGCCCAAATATATCTACCCATTCGTGGTATTTTCCCCTAACGAATAGATGCAATCAAACAAAATAACTTTTTATGTAAAAGGAGACAGACATGACATTTCGCCGGCAAGATCAAACTTGCATGCCGATTCTCTCCTTCAAACTTGGACGCCCAGCTTTCTCCGATCCAGATGACGAGGAATAAGCGCTTTTGGCAGCAACAACCTTGGCTCTCAAAGCGCTTCGAATGTCGGCCTCGGGTCGCTCCTTCCACTCATCATATCCACTGGTGCTCAATGGCCAGAGAACCTGATTGTTGGCAGCCTTGGTAAGGAAATCGCCGAATTGTGGGGCCTTGACGCTCATCAAGACATCCAATTCCTGGCTCAACTCCTTGCAGTATGTGTCGAGAGGAAGATCGTTGACGTCGTTTCCGAAAGGATTCTCGAGTTCGTTTCCAATAGCTGCCAAACCCATGATGATGTATGCGGCCGCCAAAGTACCGGGAATAGTGATCCAATGGAGGGCGGAAAACAGCTGGAAGGGAAGCACGTAGATGTAGAGGAGAACGATTTGCGAGATCAAGATGTTGTAACCGACAGGAAGAGGGGTGGTAAGAACACGTTCGGCATTGGCTTGGGCATCGCTCAAGGTTGCAAGACAAACGACTATTATTGAGATTAGCTTGGTTTATGAAGGAATTCCGTCATGGGAACTTACGCATTTGACTTCCAACAACTGCCTGTTTCAAGGTTCCGTTGTTGGTCACTTCTTCAATGTATGCACTGAGATATGTCAAGATTTCGATGGGTAGGTTGCCCAGTGGTGCATCTGCTCGCTTGAGGACTTTTCGAGGGTTGCTGCTTGCCATGGTGAGACCAAGGTATTCCCCAGTTTTCTTCCAAATGTTCTTTTTGGGCTCTATCAAATTCTCCTCCTTGTGCGCGGCATTGGCAAATGTGTCAAGGTGACTGACGAGGCTGTGGATATCCGGGTAGTGGGCGTATGGCTCAAAACGGAGCTTGTGCTTGAGGGAGACGGCAAAGGCCAGAATCATGTTGATGGCGGTGACCTTTGCGAGCAAGTCCTGTTTCCCCAACTCGCCTTCGCGCTCACTTGTGTGGACCCAGATATAGCGAGCGAGATTTCGACATTGCACGGAGACAATGGTCCAAGATTTTCGACCATCGGAATAACGTTCGTATGCCGTGCTGCTTCGGAAGGAGAGGGCCAAACCGACGACAAAACCGAGGACTGTCAAGAGGGTGTTGGAGATACCGACTAATGGGGGGGGGGGTGTGATTAGCGGACGTCAATTGAACGGGACATGATTTTGGGATTCTTACGGTCGACGACAAAGACGGAAATGCAGGTAATGAGTGTAGCCCATCCTCCAGCAAAAGTCAATGGCAAGATCATGCGAGGCAAGACACTACCATGCATTCGCAAGAAATAGGGGAGTTTGGAGTGTCTCTCCAAGTCCCTGGGACCAACCTGTGCCATGTTAGAATTGAGGCCTTCGCATTCGAAGCTGAAGTGGCACATACGAAGTAGTCCTCCATCTGGACACTGCTTCGTCGCGTGCCCATGGGAGTGGTGCCGAAGCTGGTGGTGCCGATGTCGAAATTGGACTTGGTGAGGGTGGAGATGCGAGAATTATTGTTCAACTTCTGAATCGGGGCATCGTGGTCTGCAGCAATGCCGTGGGCACCTCCCCCGCCTAGGACTCCTCCTTCGTCAGCCATGTTGAGTCTGTTGTGTATAAATTAGAGGAATTCGCGGTGAGGGACCAAGGCAAATCAATGGTCGAGATCGAGTCGGAAGCTGCCAGCGTCGTAGATGGAGAACGGAACTCTACAGGACGCCGAGAAGGAAAGAGAATTGGAAAAGGAAAGAAGACGAGAAGCAAGCACACCAAGAGGGAGAGGAAGAGGAGGAGGAAGCTGGTGGAGTGCGGAGGGATCAGATTACCTTTGAATGAATGGACGAGGAGAGTTCAGACCAGCCAAGCACGAAGGTTGAACAGGACAGGGGGCTTGTGAAGTGAATCCTGGTGCAGGCTGGGCCGAGAATTGTTTCAGGGATTTCAATTGACTGCTGACTACTCATCTTGCCTGTCCCCCGTCCCGTGCCCGTAGCTCAGTCCCCCTGCAGCTCTCAATGTGGAGCAATTTGGCTTGGCTATGAAGGACGTGAAGGACAGTGAAAGTGAATGGTCAATAGGAGAGTTGTGTACAGAAACGTTCTTCAGCCTTGCGAATTCCAAAAATGTCACCTTTTCTCATTGGCTCATGTAAGTGAGACAAAACGAGGGGAGAGATCTAATTGGCTGGTATCTGAGTCAGGACTCGTACCTTGCTCCTTCCTCTTTCCCCTTTGGGCCAGATGCAAGTTCAAGGGGAAAAGGTCTAGCCTACCTAGCCATTCTGAAATAGACACGTACAAGGCGTCCAGATCCGGTGAGATCCAACGAGGGACTCCGCCAAGGCTGTGAGCAAAACCACTTTTTGGATGTTGCGTTGTCGCACTGCACTGCTGCGGTGAGATGGTGGATTGACGAGTATCGATTGTGAGAGGAGTGCAGAGTGGCAAAGTGCGTATTGTAGAAGTATGCACTCCGATGAGGTTACTCGCCTCGTACTTCGTGCAGTCATCATCATCAACCCTATTTTTATTTCCTCTCATCGTTAGCCCGCCCAGGTTTTCGCTGAGTTGTCGCCATGAATCAATGATTGAGTTGCTGAACCCTCTCCACCCGACAGATTCTAGAAGGCAATTCTGCTGCAGGAACACACTTTCGTCTCAGCTTGAGAATGGCCTAGGTTTCAGCCTGCCGCCATGTCGTGCAAGGGGGAACGTGGTGTGGTGTGGTGGTGTTTTGGAATCTTTACCCGGTGCCTGTCACTTGGAAAACCTCGACGATTTACAAATCAGACGGCCTTTTCAGCCGCAAACACCAAACAAAGAAGCAATCACCACCTCACCCTCACCAGGAAGTCCTGATCGACGTAGGGAAAAGGGGCATCTTATTCCAGATGGCGTCTCATAAGTAACCTAACCAGTGTTATACAGCCATCATGCCCTCAAAGTTTCAAACATCCGAATCGTGAAGAGGTGGACGATTTACTTTCCCATTCATGCTTTTGATCAGCTTCATCTGTTTCATCACTTTGCCATCTCGACATCGGGCCTCGACACCTCGCCGTCTGACCCTTGATGGGGTATGCTCGACACCGATGCAGAAATGAGGGGAACCCATGGCTATAAGTGGCGCGTAGGAAGGATTGTGTCTGGAGCGGCGAGGAGTATACGATGGCTGATTTTGTGTTATATTTTGTGTTGTGTTGCGGTGCGGAATCTTTAGAAGATAGGATTTCAGGGGTATTTAGGCCTCATATCTAAGGTATCAACAACCAGCCACGTGAGCCACCTCATCTGTTCTCTTTATAATTACCTATAACATCTTTATTATCTCGCTATACTTTTAGAGAATCTCTTTTAGACTTCTAAAGAAAATTCTTTCTTTTAAATCACGTTTTGATTCGCATCTGTTGGCATAGAACGTTGCAGATGTACCTCTGCTAATCAGCATACGCGAGACGTTATACAAAGCACATTTGACTTAGATAAAACAATTACTCTTACTTTCTGACTTTTAAGCAATGTTAAAAACTCACTCTTCATTGAACCTATTTGCGTGATTTTTAGACTTCAACTTCTAGGATCAAAATACCACCTAACAATTCCTTTAATCCAGTGATTTCAACTATGGTCGTCGAGAGCAGCACCCCAATCAGTTTGCACGCATGGGTGGGCAACCTGATCGTCTTCAAAATACTTCGCAACTATCTTCAGTCCACGACTTCCTCCCCACTCAGAATTGACGCAATCACAACTGCGGTGGAAGTCGCGAGCCAACTTATAATACCCAGAAGCACATTACCTGAAACGGACCCACTCCATCCCAAAAGCATTGTCTACTCAATCTTCGCCCTCGAATCGCGATTCAAATCCCCCTAAACCACATCTGGCACCGCCGACTTGTAGCATTTATGAAAGCGCTCCCAGAGGTTACAGAGTGGGCTAGGGCTGCATTGGCTTGTATGGTGGCGGTAGAAAAATCGTGATGTACTCTTGTCTCGGACCTATATGACTACAAAGATACTAGGTAGGTGGGTTTTCCAACGTTTAGTTATACTTTCCTTTGGAAGCGACTTGTTATCTTTTCGATAGATTCTCCATGCTTGACTTATCACTGCACTTGTATACATTGCTTACGACAAAGAAGAATTTACTGAATTAAGCGTCTTTAAGTACTTTAGGTTACTCCTAACCACTGCTACTATTATTCTACTATAATAGTATACATTCTAATCATATATCACGTTACAATTTACAGCTGAGGAAAAACATAGTCGAGTCTAAGTAATTATCTATTAAGCGAGAAAAAACCTTTGAATAGAAAGTATTATAGATAATCTAGAACTTAGATTGAAAGTAAGGCTTATTACTCTAGCATAAGTTTACTATCTATAGTTATAAGCAAAATATAAAGCTACTTATTTGTTTCTACTACGTGCTTCTTCGCGCAGATTAGTTACTTCTTATTTACCTCTCTAAAACAGGGTTCAGAGGCAATCGTTTCCTTATAGGGTTTAGGTAGTAGAGGTAGACTCTCTAAAGACTATTATACGATAATTAAGCATAATTAATTATCGTATAAGAGTTAGTAGATACCTTAACTATTAGGTAATAATTAAGAACTTTAAAGCTTAAAATTCTTAACTATTAAGCGAGCTTAATTATTAAGAGGCGCTTTAACTCTTAAGAGTCTTAACTGCTAAGTAAAAAGCGTAATTACTAAAATAATTATATATATTAACGATTAATTTAGTATTAAAATTTATATTAATTATCTAAGAATTCTTAAATAAGAATTTAATAATAAAAGAATTAGTTTAAATTAAAGAAGTTTAAAGATTAAGAAAGCTATAATAATTAAATAATATTAAGAGTTATATAAGAGTTAAGTCTTACTACTAAGGCTTAAGAAGATTTTAGTAGTTACTACTCTATAATCCTTAATCTCTCTTAGCTCTCTTCTAATTATTAAAAAGCTCTTAAAGATATACTATCTAATAAGAAAGCTAAATAGCCTATATTTATATAGTATAAGTAGAAATAATTCTAATATACTACTCTAATTATATATAAAGTAAGAATTAGTACCTAGCTAGAAAGCTACGCTTATAGAATTAAGTTTATTTAGCTTTACTCTAATATTAGAGTTTATACTATATAATAAGAAGTGTTTTATTATAAATTCAACGTGTTTTAAATTACTTAAAAGTAATCTAATTACTAAGAGAAGATCTACTATTCTTTTATATCTATCTGTGACGGTTTCAGACCTGTCACGTGACTCCTCACCGCCTGGCAGAATCCTGTATATTAGCATCGTTCAGAGCTGTCTTCGCTCTTTACCTTTAGTTTTCGTGTTAATAACTACAAATAGACTACTTTTCTACTCTACTTCTATCTTATTATTATATTAAACTAAAGGTTACTCTTCTTATTAGGCTTCTTAATCTCACTTCTATTCTAGCCTCTCTACTACTAACTCTACGAACCCCTTTAAAAACGGCTTCCTAGACCCCTCGCCAGCGACTCTCGAATTAATACCTAGCTTAAGACCCCTCTCTAGCTTCGGATCCCCTCCTTCTAGTATCTAACCTCTATCTAGCATCTTCGGATCCCTCTCTCTAGCGTCTACGGACCCCCTTTTTAGCATCTTTAGATCTCTCTCTCTAGCGTCTACGGACTTCTATTCTAGCCTCTCTGCCGCCGACTCTGCGAACCTCTTTAAAAACAGCTTTCTAGACCCCTCGCTAGTAACTCCTAAATTAGCATCTTTGGATCCCTCTCTCTAGCGTCTTCGGATCCCTCTCTCTAGTATCTTTAGATCCCCCTCTCTAGTATCTTCGGATCCCCTCTCTCTAGCGTCTACGAACCCCCTCCTCTCTCTCTTCAAATAGCTAGTATCTAACTACTTTAATAATAGACTCTAACATCGTATACTAAGTATATAAATTTAGCTCTCTTATTAAGAAGAAATATTAATATACTCGCGTAATCGACGCTTTAATAAGATAGCTTATCTAGCTCGTTATTAGTTAATCTAAGCCTTCTACTATTAAGAAGCCTCTCTACGCTCTGATAAAAGAAGTCTTTATAATAGCATACTATCCTAGATTATTATATAATAGTACTATTCTAAATTGTCGGCATTCGTAAAACTACTAATACCTCTAAGTAGTGCTAATACCTCTAATACCTCTAGGGCCGAGATTATAAATAACCGATACTTATATAAGCGAAGTGCTAAAGGTATTAATGTCTAATATTTATATATAAAAGGGATTAAGGTTTAGATATTATATATTTAGCTTTCTAAAGAATCAGAGGTTATATATTTAGCTTTTTAGCTCTTATTATTTAGTATTAGCTATATTAGACAGGGCTCGGTTATTATTATTATCAGAACTTAGAAGCTTCTAACCTTCTTATATATAGACGTTTATATTTAGTATAGTAGAGAGATAGTTATTATTTTCTTCTATATTAGAGTCTAGTATCTATATACGTTATTCTACTATACGTATTCTTATATACCTCTACTATAGTTATATATATTTCGTGCTATTATATAAAAATAATAACTCTTCTTTACTAGTAATAGCCTTAATAATATCTCTTTTTAAGCTTATTACTACTTCTTATTTAAAAGTCGATTTATACTTGATTTAGAACATTATAACGACATTCTTATATAGCTAGGTAATTAGAGACTACTTAGATAGCTAGTAATAGTAGAGTTTATTATCTATATAGATAGCTAGTATAAATCGTGTTTTAGTATACGTTAAGAGATTAGAATACGCTAAGTATTTCCTAAGAGTCTTAATAACCCTAGATTTAGTAAATAAGCTAACTTATAATAGTTATCTAGAAGGCTTCTAAATCTAATCTTACCCCCCCCTTCTTCTAAATCGGCATTTTTGAAATATTAAACCTAGTTCCGCTATAAGGTGTTAAACGCCCTTCTAGGGCCACCTCTCTTTCTAAAAGCCGCCTAAATAGCACCTATATACTAAGATTAAGAAGATCCTAACAAAACAATAGTTAAAGAGACTAGTAGGACTTCTTAAATATAGACTAGATATAGTCGGTTATATAAGCTTTAGAAGTAGAGAATTAAGAAATAAGGAATTAGCTAGCTAAGCTAGAAAGATAGATAAGCGAGCTTATAATTTAAAGTTAATAAAACACTTCGTCTTCTAACCCTCCCTGATCTAATCCTTTTTCGAACCCTCGATTAAACCCTCTCTTACTTCTAAGCTTAAATTTATACCTCTTTTAGCTACGAGCAGCTACCTCTAATGCCTTCTAACAACTCTCTTCTAAGGCTACCCCCCTTTTTAAAAGACCCTTTAAACCCTCTTAGATCTATAATCGTATACTAAGACCTAGAAGATCTCGATGAAATAATAAGTAAGACTTCTTAGATATAGACGATATATAGACAAGATAGCAGTATAAAAACAAAAGATAAAACAATTGGTTAGATAAGAGACATAATTATAAGCGAACTATAAAGTTAATAACTCAAAAACACTCTATCTCTGAACCCTTACCGATTCAACCCCTCTTTTAAACCTTCGTTTAAACCCTCCTTTACTTTTCAAAGTCTACGTTTAGACCTCTTTCGCTTACAAGCCCCTACCTCTAATAAACTTCCTACCACTTCCTAAACCTCGAATCGGATACGAATCGGTTAAAATACGCTTTCTATTAGAACTAAAGAAGTAAGCTCTTAGCTAAGTTATCGCTATCTTTAATCCTAACTAAACATTATCTAACTCTACTTTAAACTCCCTTTAAACCTCTACTAGCGAACATTTAAAAGACTACGGTTACAAACCGAGTCCTAGCCGCTAGTATAAAGGTTAAAAGAGATAGAAGTTAAAAGAGATAGAAGTGGAATTAAGAGAAGATTATGCTAAAGAAACTTTTACCGACTTCAAAAGGTCACTTTTCAAGTACGGCTATACTCGGAGAGATACTAGAATCGGAAAGCTTCTTTTATATATAGGACAAGATTACACCTTAGCTCTAAAACTCGTCTACTACTATTAAGAGACGCTAGAATTATAACTTTGCTAAGATAGTGAATAATCTTTTAGCTATAGATAAGGAGACTCGCTAAAACGCTAAGTTACGAGATATTAGTACTACGGTTTAAAATACCCCCTCCTTATCTAATTTAGCCCTAAACTCCCTATAATATAATAGCTAATTGTCCTCTACTTTAGAAGTAGAATTTAAAATCGGAAGATAATTAAGTCCTTAAGTACCTTAAAGAGAATAAGGTATTATAATAACATTCGATAACAAAATCCTTTAACTAGTTAAAACCCTACTAACTCTAGTATAGAGTCTTTCTTACTTTTCTAGCTAGGCTAGAAGTTCCTTTTTTTATTTAAACTTTTTAAAGTAAATATAAGTTAGTTAAAATACACTTTTTATTAGAATAAAACAAAGAAGTAAGCTCTTAACTAAGTTATTACTATTTCTCGACTAAGTACTATCTAACTCTACTTTAAACTTTTATAATTTTACTTTAAACTTTTTCTCTATCACTTCTAAAGTAGAATCGGAATTAGAAGACGATTTCGAATAAGTCCTTAAGTACCTCGATTTAGACCTAAATTGCTAAAAGGAACGAGGCGGCCTACGAGCTTAAGTAATACAGTTCCTACGATAGTACTGATAAATGTTGTACCTGAAACTGTACCTCTTTTTGTTGTCCTGAACTTTAGATAGCATTTTTCAACTTTGATAACTTCGGTAATAACTCTTTTGTTTTAACTAGCTGAGACTCCCCCTTTTATTGTCCCTGTTTACTCGGATAATTCGATAAACATTCGGTATTAACTTCTCCTTTGACTAGCCGAAACTGCCTCTTCTTTTGTTGTCCCGAACTTCGGACGGCGAAACTCTGATAACCTTTGGTACTAAGTTCTTTTGACTAGCTGAAACCTTACCGACTCTAGTATAGAGTCTTATAGTTGTTACTTTCTTACTTTCTTTTACTTCTAGTAGAGCTAGAAGTTCTTTTTTTTTTTTTTTATCTGAATTCGACTTAGATATAAATTAGTACACTCTTAAAAGGATAGTAACCTCTTAGCTAAGTTATTACTATCTATAATATTATTAACTCTTTGTTTCTAACTTTATTCTAAGTCCTTACTAATCTAAGTTTAGATAAACTTACTTTCTTTTATATCTAGTATACTAGATGTTTTTTTTAAATTTGAATTAGATCTAAATTAGTATACTCTTAAAGTAAACTCTTAGCTAAGATATTACTATCACCTATAACTTTACCTCTTAATATTCGCCTCTAACTCTAATCTAAATTCGCTTCTAACTTTATTCTAAACTTTTTTAGACCTATATTCTTTTAGTAATTCAAATTAGATACAAATCAGTACGCTCTTAAAGTAAGCTCTTAACTAAGTTCTTACTGCTTCTTAACTAAACGACTTCTAACTCTATTCTGAATTCGCCTCTGTCTCTGTTTTAAATTTTTTATACTTTTTAAACTTTTTAAACTTTAAACTTTTTCCAACCTACTAGACAGGATCAGACTACACTCTTTTAGTAGACGAGAATACTTATACTTAATATTAAAGGATTTAAAAACGAAGTCTCTTTTATAAGTATCTACGAACTTAGTTAGATATGATTCAGATCCTGCTTAGTATCTTATAGATAATTTTCAGGGTTTACTATATCGTCTAAGAGACTTTTATACTAAATATCTAGAAGAGCTAGGACTACTCCAACACCTCTCTAAATAGCTTAACATATGAGAATTAGATAAGAATTAGGTAAAAGAGTTAATTTATAACTCTATTAATACTCTCTAATTCTAGTTACCTTTGATAAGGAACTTATGATAAAAACCTGAGATAAAACACCAACTAGTGAGAATGTTTGAAATTAATAAAGTGAAGAACTAAGACTAAGTTACTACTAAAATAGAGCCTACTAACCCTTCCTAGGTTATAGCCTCTTCTTTCTTCGACTTATTATCCTCCTCTCTACCCTTCTAAGTATAAGGAGCCTAAATCGGCTCTTTCTCTACTACCTCCTCCTTATAAGAACGCTTCTTACCTTAGCGACCTCTTATAACCAGCTTTAGAGAGAACGCTTATAAACTCTTTAGGTAAGCCTTAAAGAGAACCTAAACCTAGGTTTAGACAAAGGTCCTACCCTCTATAGCACAGCGTAAGGACTGTTAAATATTAGTAACTAAAACCCCTCTAATAAGTAAGGGGTACTTATAGTAACCTTAGCATAAAGCGCCTAAGTCTTCTCTAGAAGGGTAAACTACACCTCTAAGCTATTCTTTAGTACCTCTATACTAGTAACAACTAATACCTTATCTAAGGCCTTTATAGCCTTCTTAACCTCCCTCTTCTCCTCCTTACCCTAAAGCTTACTAAACTCCTTCTTAATAAACTATAGCAACTACTTAAGTTAGAACAGATTTAGTATATATTTAGGATTAAACTTACTAGAATATATATAGTATTCTACTCTATATAGTACTTATACTTCTTTAACTTTAACTTCTTAAAAGTATATATATAATCTCTATTCTAAGATTTTACTTAAAAGCACTAAATATAGTAGACTTAGTAGGTAGCTAGAAGTGTACTAGGAGAATATAGAAGAGGTATTTTACTATATTAGATTAGCCTTAAATTAGGTCTAATTAAGAAGGGAAGAACTTACTTTTATATATATATATATAATATATATATATGTTTTAAGAGATAAGTTAGTATATAAGGATATACCTAATTAGAAGGTATTCTTATTATTTATATTATTTAAATAAAAAGAAAAGAAGAAGAGAAGTTAGAATTAGAGAAAAGTCGCTTACTAATATACTACTTATAATAATAGCTATTACTTTATAATTATTATTTATTACTTAATAATTACTATTATAATATATAATAATAGTAAGAATAAGACAACTCTATAGTAGTGTACTACTTTCTACTTAATAGCTAATTATTAGCCTCTCTTCTGTTTACATTCTATTATTATATAGTATACTTATATAGTAGTAAATAAAGAGTAATTAGCTCTTAAATAATAATACTACTAGCTACTAACCCTACACTAACTACTATATACTATAATAGTAGATAAATTATATTCTTTATAATAAAGAGATAATTAATACTTTAATTAACCCGATACTATACCAATCGACTACTAAAGACTCGAGACAAGTCTTTTTAAAGGAGAGAGGATATAATAGTATACTATCCTAGATTATTATATAATAGTACTATCCTAAATTATCAATATTTATAAAACTGCTAATACCTCTAAGTAGTACTAATACCTCTAATACTCCTAAGGCTAAGATTATAAATAACTAATACTTATATAAGCGAAGTACTAAAGGTATTAATATTCAATATTTATATATAGAAGAGATTAAGGTTTAGATATTATATATTTAGCTTTCTAAAGGATTAGAGGTTATATATTTAGCTTTTCAGCTCTTATTGTTTAGTATTAGCTATATTAGACAGGGCTCGGTTATTATTATTATCAGAACTTAGAAGCTTCTAACCTTCTTATATATAGACGTTTATATTCAGTATAGTAGAGAGACAGTTATTATTTTCTTCTATATTAGAGCCTAGTATCTATATACGTTATTCTACTATACGCACTCCTATATACCTCTACTATAGTTGTATATATTTCGTGCCGTTATAGTCTTTTAAGTAGACCTTCTTACTTTTAGCTATATTGTTTTCTAATAACTCTCGAAACCTCCTTCTTCTTCTAATATTTCGAAAGCTCTTAAAGCCTATACTTTAGAAATCGATAAAATCGTAGAAGTATATACTAGTCGCTTAGCAGATTATATAGATTAGTATTAGAGAGCAAATATAGAGAGTTTTAAGTAACTTAGCGTATAGCTAGTATCTTACTACTTATATAGAGCTAGTACCTTACTACTCTTATAGAGCTAGCATCTCACGGCTATCTTAGTAAAAGAAAGGATATATAGATAGACAAGTATATAGGTTTCTATAGAGCTCGAGGGCGAGCTCTACTAAAGAGAGGGAAATGTAACGGTTTCAGACCTATTATATAACTCCTTACCGCTTAGCAGAATCCTATATATTAGCATCGTTTAGAGCTATCTTCGCTCTTTACCTTTAGTTTTCGCGTTAATAACCACGAATAGACTACTTTTCTACTCTACTCCTACCTTGTTATTATACTATCTGCTTTACTCTTTCTATTATCTACCTTTTAAGATAAGTTCTATTATCTCTACCTAAGCCTATATTATAGAATAACCTAAAGTAAGAGAATACTCTATTAAAAACTCCCTCTTTAAGATACTTTTTAAGAGTAAGTCATATTAGTTATAAATTATCTATATACTAATAAAGGTATTAGTAATAGTAGAGTATATATTATAAATAAATTAATAACGATTAAGTAAGAGTAACTAAGATTCCCGTCTTTATAACTCCGGCTAGTATACTACTATATTAAAGGCTAAATATTCTCTATCTTTATAGCGTATTATTTAGAAAAGTCTTTAAAGAGAGAGATATAAGGCCTCTTTATATATTATAATTATATAACCTCTTACTTTTCTATTTATCTAGAGCTTATAATATATTACTAAGTATAGTAAGAATTCGTAAGTATTCTAAATAAGTTAGTATAATATCTTATAAAGATATAAAGAATAGTATACTACTTTTCTAAAAACATCTTCTATCTCTTTTAACTTTATTATATAAATAATAAGATTCTAGTATAAGGCTAGAATTTTTTAATACTAAAGAAAGACTCTATATATAGTATTATTCTCTTTATTTTATTATATAAAGTAGTAACTTAGAAGCTTTTAAGCTAATCTCTAGATATGTTTCTAAAGCTTTAAGTAAAGTATCTATTAAATCTCTATTAATTATTATATACTTCTTAATCTTTATCTTATATGTTTTTCTTATATTATTAATAAGAAAAAACGCTTTTAAAAAATACTACAAAGATAGATATTATATTATAAAATCTATAAAGTAACTAATATCTACTAATAGTAAAATTATAAGTATAAGAAAAAGAATAGTCTTTAACTCTCTTAAAGACTATATTACTATAATCTAAAAACAACTTTAAATAAAGAGAGTAGTACTATTACCTTTAAAAGTAGTATAATTCTCTAGTATCTCTAGATTTAATAGTAATAGAGCGTATATCTTATAACGCTCCTTTTCTTTATTAGTTTCTTCTAAGTAAGGACAGGTTTTAAACTACTAATTACTAATAACTACTATATTATCGACTTTGTTTTTAATCTCTTTCTACTTAAGTAACTTCCTAGGTAACTTAGTCTATATAGTATAGTAAATATTATTAAACTCTTCTCTAGCTCTAAGGATAAGGCTTTTTATAAACGTAAAGATCTTCTTATCTAAATTCTTATAAGTAGTTCGAGTAGGCGTTATAAGCTATTATATATAGAGCTAAATTCGTATATAGATTATAATATGAATTAATTCTATATACTAAATAGCTTACGAGTTATACTCCTTATACTTAATATATAGATATATAAAATATATAACTTTCTTAAAGTTCTTCTATAAATAGTTATCTAGAAAGAATTTATAAATAGCTTTAAGTATCTTCGTATTAGTAAGAGTAATAGAGATACTAGCTTTAAGGTCTACGGTTTATTTAGTAGCTATAGCTATAGCTTTCTTAAGATTAATAATCTTTTAGATATACTTCTAAAGTAAAGAAGTTAGTAAAAGAAGGTAGGAAGATAAATTAACTTAATTCTACTTTAATAGCCTTAATAGTTAAGCTTTAAAAATAATTATATAAGGCTAAGATACGTTTCTTAATTATTTTATATATAATATTACTAACTAAAATCTTATAATCCTTAATAAGAGTAGGAAGAAGAAAGAGTAAAAAGCTATTTATCTATAAGAGGAAATAGTTCTATATAGTCTCTTAATTATATTTAGCTAGAAACAGCTTCTATTTATTACTTTTAAGTATAGTAATCTCTCCTAGGTTATTCTTATCTTCTATAAAAGAGTCCTTCTTAATTAGGCTCTTCTTTATACCTCTCTTCCTCTTTACTAGGTTCTTTATATTTATATAAACTCTATCTTTAAGAGACTTTACTATAATACTAGAGTTTAATTTAAGTATAGTAGTAGTACTAGTATCTAGTAATTATTTAGGCTATTCTTAAAACATTATAGTAGCTTCCTACTAAGAAGCTCGATTAGAAGATAATATAGTACTAATATATAGAGTATCTTACTAAGTATAGGAGATATAGTCTAGTAGAGTAGAAGGTAGAGAAAACCTATAAGTAGCCTTAGAATATTATAGATATAGATTTAGATAGGTTTCTAAAGAATAATTATTTTAAGAATTTATATAATAATATCTATAAGCTATAATAATAGTGATATAATATATAGAGCAGAGAATAGGAATCGTAGAGTTAGTATTATTAAAAAGAAAAGAAGATAGTAGATAGTAGAAAGTAGGAATTAGGTAGATAGTATATAGACTATTATCTATAGCCTAGCCTTTATAAAGTAATATAAAATTAAATAAAAAAAAAGTAAAAAAAGAAAAGAGATATTACTTATCTCTCTACTAACCTACTAAGTTATAATAGTAGAGAGATATAGAAAAATTTCTAGTTAATCGATTTATATTCTCTTATTAAAATATTAGATTAGCTAAATTTACTTACTAATTTCTTATTTTATAAATAGCCTTATATAACCTAACCTAGAACTTTCTCTACTACTATATTTATTCCCCTTTTTATATAATAATACTAGTAATTTTTAAGCTTTTAAGACTTAATAGACTTAAACATCTAATCTAACCTAGAGAGCGGCGTCTTTTCTACTATATATTTTTTTTATATTTTAAAATTAATAAATAGCTTACTCTAACTCTAAACTCTTACTCTAAAAGTAAGTATTGATTTTACTAAGTTAAGATAACGCGTTTTATTAGGAAAAACTAATTCTATTTCTATACTTTCTATAAGTCTAGTATACCGCCTCTTAAAAAGTAGCCTTTTTCACTTTTAAGAACTTAATAAAAAGTCTCTTAGTAATTTATTAGGAAAAAACTAATCCTATTTCTATACTTTCTATAAATCTAATATATCGTCTCTTAAAAAGTAGCCTTTTTTACTTTTAAGAACTTAACGAAAAGTCTCTAAGAAATAGCTTAGTAATTTATTAGAAAAAAACTAATCCTATTTCTATGCTTTCTATAAGTCTAGTATACTACCTCTTAAAAAGTAGTCTTTTTTACTTTTAAGAACTTAATAAAAAGTCTCTAAAGAACAGCTTAGTGATTTATTAGGAAAAAACTACTAATTTCTATTCTTAAAATTTCATATAGCTAAAGCCTTTAAAAAAGTGCTTTTTTCGACTTTTAGATACTTTAATACTTTTCTCTAAGATATTATTTACTATTTAACACTTAAAACTCTATTATAGCTATCTTCTTTTACTCTAATAACTTATTTCCTAACTTTTAACCTCTTCTTTAAATCTATCTAAATAATTACTATTATAGATCCTTATAAATAGAAAAAGAAATTAATATTAATTAGTATATTAGGAATCTATAGAAGTCTTATAAGTATAAAAAGAAAAGCATCTATATCTATAACCTTATTAGCTTTACTATCTATATCGCCTTCTCTCTTAGCCTTAACTTCTACTCTTAATATATTATATAATAGTAATATTATAATAAATTTTATTAAGAGCTTAGACAACTATAACGTAGATAGTAAAGAGGTTCTAGCTAAAGTATTAGCTACTATTATAAGTTAAGACGCTTATCTAGAATAATTCTAAATTCTAACTTTAATAGAGAATATCTATAGCTCTAAGAAGATTTCTTAATAAAGATAAAAGTAACGATACTCTTATAGCTACTAGAGAGCTATTACTTAGTATAAATATTAATAGTAAAGAGATTACTACTAAATAGCTTATAGTAATTAAAGCTAGAGTAGAATTAGAGAACGAAGCTAAATAGGTAATAGTAAGAGTACTAAGAAGAGGAGGTAAAGATAGCCTTACGTTTACTATATTACTTAATTAAATATTAATACCTCTACTACTATTAAGAAGATCGTCTATCTAAGAGCTAAACCTACTTAATAGATCTAAGATAATCCTATACTAAAGAGAGCTTAAAGATATTAATTAATTTATACTTACTATAAGCCTCTTTTATATTTATAAGAATATTAGCTACTAATAATACTTATACCTTCTTAAGATATTATAAACTCTTATAAATATTATAGATATTAAGCGCCTTCTAAGAATAGTTAAAATACTTAAAAAAGACGTTAAACACTAGCTTTTACTCTTACCTTAAAGATGTTATAAGATCTCTTTTATATAAGAACAGTTACCTTCTCTTAAAGCCTTAGTTAAGATAGACGGAAACAACTTATCTATATTTATATAGGTTTACTAGTTTAACTCTATTATCCTCGCCTACTTAATTCTTAATATACTAGCTCTTTATAAGAAGCTTTTTTTTAGTATAGTAAAGTTAGTAGATATTATAACTAAGATTTAGTATAGTTAGGGCTAGGTATCTTCTTATAGATTAACCTTAGAAGATTTTATAAAGTATTTTAATAGTACTCTAATATTCCTATCTAACTTTATTATCTACTAATATAATATTAAAAATTATACTTATTATATAAGTTATACTTACTTAGTACGTATTTTCTTAGTATAGGAGAACGAAAGTAATAACCTATAATTTACTAAAGAAGAGAAGGTCTTATTTCTTTAAGCTATTACTAATATAAAAATAGTAAGAGAGAAATACAAAGTCTAAGTTAATATACTAAAAGTTAAAGAAATATAAGACTAATTTTTATTAGAGATATAAGATACTAAGTCTTTTCTTATAAAAGATAGATAGGTTTAAGTTATAGAGTCTTAAGTCGTTTCCTATTATTCTAAAGTCGTAATAGACTATAGCTTTAAAACTAATATACTCTTAGTTAAGCCTTAGCTCTTATCTATAAACCGAATCCGCTATGTTATTAATCTAGCTACTAGAACCTTTTACTTTACCTACTATTTAGAAGCTCTAAGAAGAGAATATAAAATTACTAAGTATAGAAGAGAGTTCTATATAAATCTTTTAAAGCCCTTATTATCTCTTAGATATCTTTACTTTATTAATGATTTTAGTTTATACTATAATATATATTATAGCTATACTAGTATCTATATAACTCTTAACTATATAAATTATCTTAAATAGTAGAAGTAAGCGAGTTAATTCGTACTTATCTTAGAGCTAGACGCTAGTAATCTAGAGGACGTAATATATAGTATTACTAGTTTAAAAGATCTTAATAAGAGTATAGAGATAGAGGTTAATAGGAAAAAGTATACTATTATATTTTATATATAAGGCTTTACTAGAGATATGTCCTAGTAGTAGAAAAATTCTAACTATAAAGGTTCTACTATTCTTAGAGGATATTAAGAATATATTATCTTCTATAATAATTAAGGAAATTTAGACTAGGAAGTCTTAAACTATAGCTACTATTACTACTATTATAGATAGTTATAAAAACATATTAAGTCTCTTAGATATACTATATACTAAAAAGCCTTCTATAAATTATATAGCCTTAGTAACTATTTTATATAACTTATTAAATTTATATCTACTTTAGATATTATTATTAGTAGAGCTTCTAATCTAGTATATTTAGAATACTAAGGTATTATATTTAAAGTCTAAGAATTATTAATTAACTTTATTCTCTTAGGTTCTAAGATAGACCTCTATAGAGTAGAACTACGTTGCTTTCCTTTCCTTCTAAGCTAGAGGAGACTATAGTTAGTTATTAAATATTTAGATAGTTAGAAAATATTAAAGCTTATAAGAGACCTAATTATTATAGGAATACTACTTAGAGTTTAGCTTAAGCCTACTTATTTAAATAAGTTTTTTTTAAAAAGTATAAAGAAGATTTATAAGTTTAGTTTAAACTAATAAGTTATTAACTTTATAGTTTAGTAGATTATATAGATAGTAAAGTCTTTATTTATAGTTATATTCCTAGTTACTAATATTAACAACGTTAGTAAAGTTTAATAACTTATTATAACTAGTTATAAAACCTTCTAAGATATTTATAAGATTAAGGCTTATTAAAAGGTTAATACTCTAAGAAGTAAGAGTAGAAGCGTTAGCCTTAAACCTTTAATAAGTAGATTAATTAGTAAGGATTAAAATATTTAAAGTAATAGAAATCTAGTAGTCTTAGCTCTCTCTCTTACCTAAGCTATACTTAAGTAAAAGGTATAAGCTATAAAGAAATAAGTATAAATAGGCCTTAAGAAATAAATAAAAGACTTAAAAATTAATTAAGTAGTAATAGTATTAAAGTAGAAGAGCTTACTTAATATATATTAGAGGATTTATTCTTCTATAGTTACTTAAGAATTTAGTACTATATATAATATTTATATTTTACTAGGAGAAGATAAGTACTAATAAGTCTCTTAATTCTCTTCTACTAAACCTTCTTCTAACTTAACTTAGCTAGTATAAAGCTTTAGTAGTATTTAGGAATAAGTAAGAGGTAGAATAAAGCTTAATATATTATAAGGCTATCTTACTTATAATCTAGATATTAGTTAGTAGAGGTATAAATATACTAGATAATAAAAACATTTATATATTAATCTAAATACTTTATAAATCCTATCTAACTTTATTTACTAGTTTCCTATCTACTAGAGAGCTAATTCTTAAAGAAAAGGATATAAAGTATAGTACTTTAGAAATAGATAGGTTTTTAAGAATCTTAGTAATAAAGGATATTACTATTATAAAGGTAAACAGTTTATAGCTACTCTTACTATAGTATAAAGGAGATAATACTATATATTCTTTTAGTATAGTATTATATAAGGCTTATACTAAAGATTATAGGATTCTAAATATTATTAATCTTAAGAAGAGCTATATAAAGTAGTATAAAAAGATTTCCTTTATAGATAAGTAAGTAACTTTTTAGAATCCTTTCTTAGAAACTTATAAGTTAGAAGTATAAATCTAATTATTATTTTATAGGGTTTTAGAAAAGTAGAAAATACTTAAAGTTAGTGATTTTATTTAGCTTATAAATTAAGACGTTATCTTTAAAAGAATTAAACTTATATTTATTTATTAACTTAGGTTAAAAGATAAGAGAGTTTTCCTTCTAGTCTTAGATCTTTTACTTAATAGCTTAAATAATATAATTAAAGTATTAAGATATTACTTTATAGAGAAGTAAAGGATTATAAGACTTAGCTAATTCTATAATAAGTTAGTATATATAGTTAGTAGGTATTAGAAGCTAATAGACTATAAAGTTATAAATAATATTCTAACTTAGAGCTTATAAGATAATAGAGTTTTAAAACTAAGTATATCTTCTAATAATAAGGTCTTATAATATCTCTAGAAAATTAAATTTATATAATTAGAAGAAAAAGAAAACCTTAAAGCTAAAGAAGAATAATATTAGTAGTTTATTTACTTTATTTATAAACTATAATAGTATTAAGTTTTCTAATATTTATAAAGTTAAAGTAGGCCTAGAAGTAACGTAATAGAACTAGTAAGCTTAAGGCTTAACCTAGGCACCTAACGTTAATAATACTAAAACTAGACATCGCTAACTCCTATAATATACTATGTCGAAATACGGTGAATTATACTTACTACGTCTAAATATATCTAGTCTAATACTAGGAGACTATCTTAATCGCTCTCTCCTCTTATAGCTTATTATTATAGAGCTATTAGATAAATACTCTTTATAATCTCTATATAAATCACCTTACTACTCTACTAAATTACCTCTCTATTATTATAATACTATACTCTCCTAGCCTTCTAAGCTCTTAATCTCTAACCTTCTAACCTCTAATCTATTAATCTATTAATCTCTTCTATAAATCTATTCTTATAAATACTAAATATATACCGAATATATACTAATACTCTCTATATCTCTCTATAATTTATATCTCTAGAAATATATAGTATTTAAATACTAGTAGTACTATATCCTCTACTAATAACTTTCTATTATCTATAAATAAATAAGAAAACGTTATCTATATCTACTTAATTATAGACGAGGCTCTAAGTATATCTATTATACTTTATTATACTCTAGTACTAGGCGAGGTGGTTTTATAGGAATTTAAAAGCATTAGTAATTATATTAATTATAGAAAACTTAGTATATTACTTCTTAATCTATATATTACTATTTCTCTCTTACTTCTTTCTACTTCTTTTTTAATATTTATAATCTAAGCTTTTTAGCCTTTAAAAGAGTTTATCTTATCTTTTTCCTTAGATCTTACCTCTCTCTAATATTATATTAGACTATTATATAATATTAGAGAGAGGTAAGTTACTATCCTCTACTGATATTTAATCTAATACTACTAGCTATTTTAGTCTTATTTTTCTCTTAATAAAGCTAGAAGTTTACTTTATAATTTTCTC
The DNA here is from genome assembly GCA_001414345.1 of Hymenoscyphus infarciens. Classification (NCBI taxonomy): domain Eukaryota; kingdom Fungi; phylum Ascomycota; class Leotiomycetes; order Helotiales; family Helotiaceae; genus Hymenoscyphus; species Hymenoscyphus infarciens. The sequence goes on along the minus strand of LLCB01000016.1, from coordinate 20,865 downwards.
TTTTCTCTCTCTTAATACTATAATTAGAGTTAGAGTATATACTCTTAGATACTTAATTTTAGTAAAGTTAAAAGCTTATATTTATTAGAAAAAACTACCTCTATTTCTTAAATTTCCCTCTCTCTAGTATTATTTCTACGCTTTTTATAGAATTAAGAGGTTTACTTTAACTTTTAGCCTATTTTCTTCTATTTAGTTACTTATACTAATTTTTATTAGTAATTTACTATAATAATTTTTTTTATTTTCTTTAAGTTTTACTTTTTAATTTATTAAGAAAAAACCGCCTCTATTTCTTAAATTTCTCTCTCTCTAGTATCGTTTCTACGCTTTTTATAGAATTAAGAGGTTTATTTTAACTTTTAGCCTATTTTCTTCTATTTAGTTACTTATACTAATTTTTATTAGTGATTTACTATAATACTTTTTTTTATTTTCTCTAAGTCTTATTTTTTAATTTATTAAGAAAAAACTACTTCTATTTCTTAAATTTCTCTTTCTCTAGTATTATTCTTATGCTTTTTAAGAAATTAAAAGGTTTATTTTAACTTTTAGCCTATTTTCTTTTATTTAATTACTTATACTAATTTTTATTAGTAATTTACTATAATACTTTTTTTTATTTTCTCTAAGTTCTACTTTTTAATTTATTAAGAAAAAACTACTAATTTCTTTCTTTAAAATTTTAGATAGTAACTATCTCTCTATTTTCTTAAATTAAGATATACTTCTTAGATTTTAGCTAAATCTCGGCTCTCTCTATATTAATATAGTAGCTACTATATAACTATTAGAAGGCTAGAGACATTCTTCTCCTAGACCCTTCTTAGAACCTCTAGTAAAGCTAAACTCGCTTATAGCTAAATCTAATTCTAGACCTTCTACTAAATCTACTCTAATATACTTATATTATTCTACTCTTCTTATATAAAACTTTTATTAAAGCTATTTATAGATCTAAATCTTATAAACTATATAAGATAGTAAAGTAAATAAATTCTATAGTTATAACTAATATTATAAATCGTCTTCCTTTATATATAAACTTCTATAACTAACGTATAAGAGAATAGAGGATTTAGATTATTTCTAGTTAAGAGTAGTTTATATTAGAGTATAGATAGTAAGGTAGTCTTTAAAGAAGTTAAGAAAGATTAACTATAGTATCTAGTAAGTTAGTCTTATTCTAATTCCTTACTAGAAACTTATTAATAAATACTATATAGATTTAGTAAGATATAAAATATAAGACTACGATAACGATAATATAAGATTAATCTAATAATGTTTTTTTATTATTTAAGAGTAGTTATAAAAGAGAAAGGTTAAAGGTTAAAGGTTAAAGGTTAAAGGTTAAAGATTAAAAGGTTAGAAGGTTAGGCTTAGAAGGTAAGGACGTAGTTATAAGATCGAGGAGATCTAGGAGTTGAATTAGTATATAATTTAATTCTTAATTACCTTATAATTAGATTATAAGTAGACCTAAATAGCCTACTCTAGGTAGTACTAGTATTATAACTCTTAAAATCTATAACGCTTATTATTAGTATAACTAGGTTACAAATAGAGTCTTCTTATCTCTCTTTAAGAGATTAAAAGGTAATATAAAAAGTAGTTATTTATTTATACGTGCCTATCTATAAGTATAAAGGTCTAAGTATAAATAAGCCTTATTCTACTACTTAATTAAGTAACTAGAACTAATATATTTACTCTATAATTATCCTAATACTAGAGTAACTTAGAAGTAAGATATGTTAGTAAAAACTATTAAAAATATAATTAAAAGAGATTAATAAAATCTATTAATAAGAGCTCTCTATTCTGTCTATCTAGCTAATTAGAATACTCTATTCTACTTATCTATTCTTACTTATTTATCTATATTTCTTATATACTTATCTTCTCTATATTCTACCTATTCTATTACTTTTACCTTTAATCTATTAGTATTAATAAGATCCTTTAAAGCGTTATAAGGCTTAGATTTAGTTATAATATTTATAGGATTACTTATACTATTAATCTATTTAATATTATAGATCTTTTAACGTTTATATACTTATTAAAGTCTTATAATATTAATTATTAATCTCTTTTCCTTAGTAGTACTAAGTCTTATAAGATAGTTATAAATTAACTTAGAATTAGTATAAATTATAAGTAGAACTAATTAATTAAGAATAAGCTTAATTATCGATTTAATAGTACTAGCGATGTTAAATCCTCTACTTAAAGTATATAACTTAGAGGCTAAAATACTATAAGTAACTCTCTTATACTTTATAGATAACTAGTATAAGATATTAGCTTTATTGTCTTTATCTACTAGTATAAGAACGTATTTAATTTATAAAGTATAATTCTTATTATTAGTAAAAGAGGAATTAGTAAATAGAATTAATTTAAAACTTTCTAGATTTAATTCTATATAGGTAAGTTCTCTATTAGGATTATTAATTTACTATTAAAGTCTCTTATTAAAGGCGTTAATATCTTCTTTTTAGAGGTCGACTATTTAAGTAGTAGTTCATAAATTAAAAGTAGCTTCTAGTTATAATACTATAGCTATATAGGCTTTATAAGTATATTATATAATATATTACTCTTTTATAGAAGCCTTTAATTAAATTATATTATAAGAGCTTTTAAGATTAGTAAGCTTAATACTTACTAATTTAATATTTTTAGAATAATCCTAGGTAAGTATAATCTTAGGATTAAGTAAGTCTAAGGAATTAATTATAATTTTACTTCTATTAAATTTAAGTAAATAGTTCTTAGTTAATTTCTTATAGTCTTTAGTAGTAAATTTAGCTTTTTTAAGTTTTAATTCCTTATTATTAGTAAATCTTTTATTAGTAAGAATAAGAGTATTATTAGTTTAGAGACCTATAATACTAAAGTATTATTTCTTATTAATATATAAAAGATAAGGATTATATATTAATTCTTTTATTTAAAGTACTTTTAGGTAATACTTTTAGTAGGTGTTAAACTAATAGTTTCTAGCTTTTATAATATTATAAAAGAGTCTTATTACTTCTTAGATAATTCCCTTTTACTATTCTTTATCTTTTAATAGATAGGTAAAAATTTATTATCCTAATTAGATAATAGACTATATATAAGCCTAGGAAATATCTCTTAAAAAGAGGCTAAATTATTAGTAGAATATAATAAAAAGAGTAATAATAAGTCTCTAGCTTATATATTAGATTATAGGTAATTAAGTAAGAATAACCTTTTTACTATTATTATTAAATCCTTAGATTACTAATCTTAACTTTTCTATAGCTTATACTATACTAGGGAATTTAATAGTATTAACGAATTTAGATCTAAATATTCTAGCCTCTTTTAGAAGTTAGTTATAAGTAATTATTTTAAGTATACCTCTATTAGTAAAGCTCTTAAATTTAGATTAGTATATACTAATATATATACCTTCTTATATACTATTTAATTTAGTAGAATATAGAGTCTTAAAAACATTTTTATTATATTAGATAAAACGTTCCTTTCTATTAACCTTATTTTAGATAAAGATCTTAGATATACTAGTCTTAAATATATAAGTATTAATAAGATTAAAGTATTTTAAGAATTAAGAGAGGACTTTTAGATTCTTTAGTAGTTGTTCTCTCTTTTACTTTAGTAGTATAGTTAATAAAATCAGTTTAGGAATTAAAACTAGTATTAATTAAGAGTATATTACTATAAGAGATAGTAGTAGAGTATCGAGGTCTATTTCTAATTCTAGGTCCTTGAATTATTATACTTTTTAATTAGTATCCTTAGCTAGTTAATCTCTATCTAGAATAGGATCTCTATATTATAAGAGAGGGGAATAATAAGGCTTTATAACTATAGATCTAAATTTAGTAGGTCTACTAGATAATTTAATAATATACTTCTTATTATTAATACTAATTAATTTAAAAGGTTTAGTCTATTTACTCTTTTCTTACTAAATAAGGATATTAGAATTTAGAGGTAAATTATATAGGTAATTCTTATTAGAACTGTTCTAAGTATTTAGAGTATTATTAACTTATCTTTTTATCTATATCTTTTATACCTTATCTTAAGCTTTATTATATATTATAGCTCTTTAGGCTATTCTAGAAGATAGAGTATTATTATCTAATATATAAGTATATACTCTAAAAATAAGAAGTATAGAGATAAGGCTGTCTAAGCTAGTAGTATTATTAATTACTTTAAAAGCTATCTATAAAAGTATATCCTTAGTAAGGTCTAAATAAGCTTCTTTAAATATTTAGTAAGCTTGACGAATTAGTTTATAGTATTATTTAACGATTCTAATTGAATTATATACCTCTATAGATATAGACGTAATAGTTATTCTTATAGCTCTTACTTATTAGATAAATTCCTTACTTATAAGATTCTTACTAGTATTAGTAATAATTATTATTAGAGGTTCTAAGTAAGTATTAACCTAATATTTAAGAAACTTCTTAAATATATATTTTAAAGTTATATTTCTTAACTAATAGCTAGCTTAGAAGTAAGTAGCTAGGTTAATAATATATAATAATAGGCTTCTTTTAATATATATAATATCTATAATAACTATAAAGTTAAAGTTTATCTTATTATTATATAAAGTAAATTTAAATTAGCTAGAAGACTTCTTATGTTTCTAATAAAATTCATAGAATTTAGTTAAATAGTTAAGTACTTTAGAATCAAAGTCTTTTCTAGTATACTTTAAAAGTATTAATAATCTAGTAATAGATAGATAGCTAAATTATTAATAGAGATATATAAGCTTAATATTTATAAGTAAGCTTAAGAATTATTATATATAAGTAGTAATAGCTCTATTTTATAATAAGAAGAGATAGCTAAATTAGTAGATTACTAGAAAAACTTTCTTTTTACTTTTATACTTTCTAATAAGAAGGTTCTTAATATTATTATAAGATACTCCTAGTTAGTTTATATCTTTAATAGAAAGTAAAAATAAAGTATTAGACTAGTATACGTAGAAGTTAATAATACTAATAAGAGTTATTATTTTTACTTTTCTAATAGATCAAGTATTACTAATTTTAAAAGTAATTATAAAGCTACTGTTTAGTAATAGTAGTGATTTATATATAAGGTTATTATATACTAGGAATTAGTTATATCTAATAGTAGAGTATTTAGTAGTACTAGTATTAATTATAATACTAAAGAATTTAGTCTTCTTATATCTTTTAATACTATATTATATAAGAGTCTTATATTCCTTATCCTTATAGTCCTCTTAAATGTCCTTAGTTATTAAATAGATAAAAGAGACGTTAGCTAATTTAGAAATAATCTATTTAGTATTAATAGTATTAATAGTATTATAAGAAGTAATGAATTATTAAATATTATTATCTAGCTTAATATTAAGAGATAGAAGGTTATTAATAATAAATATCTCTTTTAATTAGTTAATATTTAAATTATTATAGAGCTTTTCTATATTTAAAATATATTACTAGATATTATAGTTAAAGCTCTTTTCTTTAAAAGTATTCTTATACTTTTTCTTAAGTTATTAATAATATTATTCTATATATTAATCCTACTCATCTTTAAAGTAATCTTAGAACTAATAATTTAGCTTCTTATAAATCTAATATACTCTCTTAAATCTTAGAGAATTTATAGAGTAATTAGATATATAGTTATTATAAAATTTATAGTTAATAGTATATTATTCTACTTCTAATTCTTCTATAATATATACTTATTAACTTACTATTCTTGTACTACTTTTATAAAGGTTCTTATAATTATTAATAGATTAATATAGAGTATTAATAATAGATTAAAGGTTTCTATCTAAGAGAGCTTCTCTAAGAGTAGTATAGAATTCTACTATATTTTAATATTCTATTATAATTTTATTTATAAAGGTATACTTATTTTAAAGCTTAGAATATAGACTATAAAAGAGTTTATTAAGTTTATTTAGATATAACTTAAGATATTAGAATACTAATTTATTAATATTATTAGTCTTAAATTATTTATACTAAAAAGCGTTCTATTTAGAAAGGACGTTTTAGTAATAGAAATCATCTTTAAAGTAATCTTAGATATTTTTATATATATCTATAAATAAGAGTTTACTCTTATATATAATATTAGTATAATAATAGATAAGTATAAGTCTCTTAAGTATTATAAGAAAGGCTAAATAATAGTATATAATTAGTATACTATTATAAAGATAGATATTATAAAATATATTAAGTTTAAGGTTAAAGTTATCCTCTTTTCTACTATATTATATTTCCTCTATATATACTTTAGAGATGTTAGCGATTTCTCTAGAAAATAAGTTATATAGTATCTTACTATACTATAGATTTTAACTAGAAATATCTAGCTAGTAGGGATAGAGAGAAGAACGAATAGGATCTAGGTCTATTATATAGTATCTAAAACTACTATTTAGATATTATAGCTTTAATAGATATATAAAACCTTAGAGTTAAGAATATTAGAGAGGTTAATTTAATATATTAATATATCTAGACTAAGATTATTAATAGATTAGTTATTAAGGATATTAGTACTTCTAATATTCTAAGATATAGAGGTACTTTATTAGTAATTAAGAAGGTCTTAGAGAGAGTAGATTACTATTTAAAGAGAGTAGATATATAAGAGAACGAATAGAAGGAGAGAATCCTAGTTAGGGCTTCTTAGGTTATTAACTTAAACTACTAAAATAAGTAAGTTTTAGTAATTTTAAAGTTAAATTTAAGAGGGGAATTATACTAGTAGCTATATTTAATAAAGTTATATTAAAGAAGGGAATATTCTTATCTAGAGTAGGCTAGGTATAACACTAGGTAGGCTAATTATAAGTAGATAGATAAGCCCTCTTTTAGCTTAACTTAGAGAAATTTAACTATCTTACTTCTAAATTAGGTTATTTTAGCTCTAGGTAAGCTTTAGAATAGGCTTTTAAGATAGCTCTCTTTCGATTTAACTTAGTAAGATCTATATAATATACCTCTAGTATAAGTAAATTTAATTTAGATAATCTTAATATTAACTTTACTATCTTTAGTATAGATCCTTTTTAGGATAATTAATATAAAGGATTTAATAGATCTAAGATAGGATTATTAATTCTCTATTTAAGTTTATTAAAAGAAGTATTACTTAAATAAATAATCTCTTCTAATTTCTTATAAAAGGGTCTAGATTGTTTATTCTCTTAAAGTGTTTAGAAGAGCGATTCTACTATCTTTATATCTTTATAATTTAGTATATAATATCTATAACACCTAAGTATAGATTAGAGTCTTAATACTACTCTTACTTTTATAGTATTAAAGTTATTAACTATCTATTCTTAGAAGTCTTCTTAGAAAGTATACTAAAGTTCCTTATTATTCTCTTTACTAGTCTTATACTTTCTAGTAAATAGCTTAATTATATTAGTTAAGTATTCTACTATATCTTTATATATTTTATATTCGTCTAGATTATTATTAAGAGGGTTGCTAGAGAGGTTACTACTATTCTCCTTTTATAGAGATTAGCTTCTACTAAGGCCTAATATAGTATTATTTATTAACTCTTTTAGTAATTTAAGATTAAAGAACTTATTATTAGAGGATAAAGATATTAAGAGAATAAAGAGTAGAATATTAGAGAGCTAAAAGCCTAGCTAGAGATATCTATCTTATAGTAAGATAGTCTAAAAGTATAGTAAATTAAAGACCTAAAATAAGAGGTAAATATCTTAGTAAATTTAGAAAGAGAATTTAAATAGGAATTATATATTTTTAGTAATATTATAGGGTTCTTAAGAAGAGTAATAGATTAATACTTTTAAAGTGTTTATTAATAAGCTAGGGAAGTATTAAATTAGTTTATTTTATAATAATTAATTAAAGGAATAATTAGTAGATCTATAGTCCTTTTTAGAGATAAAAGAATACTAGGATAGAAACTCTTTATAATAGTAAAAGTTAATCTTCTACTAAGATAAAAAGGAGGCTTTTACTCTATAACTACTTATAATATTATATTCCTACTAGAATAGAATAGAAAGCGTCTAATATAAGTAACTAAATAACCTAATCTATATACGTATACTAATTAGTATTAGTATAACTAGGTTATAAATAGAGTCTTTCTATCCCTTTTTAAGAGATTAAAAGATAACGTAAAAAGTAGTTATTTATTTATATATACCTATCTATAAGTATAAAGGTCTAAGTATAAATAAGCCTTATTCTACTACTCGATTAGATAACTAGAACCGACATATTCACTCTATAATTGTCCCGACACTTATATAATAACTAAGCCTCTTTTAAGTACTAGAAGATTAATCTAACTCTTATATAATAATTAATAAATTAATCTAATAATTAAATTATAAAATAAGAGTTAATCTCTCTTTTAATTATTATATAATAATTATTATAGCTTTAAGAGTTAAGAAGGTTAACGCTCTTATAAGAGTTAAGAAATATAATTAAGACTTAAATACTATAACTATTAAGACTACTTTAATACTTAAGAATTCTTAATAATTATACTAAGCTCTTAACTATTAAGTAAGACTTAGTTATTATAAAACCTTAAGAATTAAGTACCTATTAGAGAATCTTTAGAGGCTCTATAATATTCAGATAATTAAGACGCTTTAACCCTTGTCTAAGAATCTATTAAGAGTCTACTAGCCCCACCAAAACCCTTCAAGGTCACGGGGATCTTCAGACACCACGGACATATCACGTGATACTTCCACATGACTCTTCTGAATCACATGCAAAATCTCCAGACAACTCCACATCCCCGCCATTTGCTTTTACCAACTAGGGATGTTACCTTTACGAAAAGCCAAGGTGTAATACGAATAAAGCATAAAGTAAGGCCAAATAAGCCATATGCTTTATTATATTGCCAAGAGTTTCATTAGCCAATAGGAAGCCTCCATTTCCTGTCACGTGCTAGCGCTTACTTCGCTTACTCGAAAATTTTCTGCTTTAGAACTTCTTTCCTAAAACAACATTTTTCTACAACACTATAAGTAGCTTAAAGCACGACGACGACGACCACGACGACGACCACTACGACGACGACGACCACGACGACGACGACGACGACGACGACCACGACGACGACGACGACGACGACGACGACCACGACCACGACGACGACGACGACCACGACCACGACGACCACGACCACGACTACGACTACGACGAAGACGAAGATAATAAGAGCGATGACGATTCTAGGAATAGCTTTAATTATTCTATATAATTATTCTAGATAATTATATTATAAATCATTACTTTTATACTAAAAGGCCACATTTCAGTACTATATTTATACACTTTTATGCCTAAAATTTATCCTATAATAACGCTAACAGCCATATTACGCTTTACGCCAAATGAGCGTTTCGTATTGCTTTACGAAACGTAAGAATAAGCATCCCTATTACCAACAGACCAGCTCTATCTCTTATTGGTAGCACAGCCGCTGTACTCTCTTCAACAACAAACCTCGGCTTATTAAGTTAACGTCATACAGACCACAAGACCTACTCCGTCCTTCCCTTCACGAAGTCGAGCTACTTCGCCCTAGATTGATCAACCCAACTACTCTACACCTCCCCAAGTGGGCTTTCTATCCTCCGCATCCTATCTACTAGCTCATGTCTCTTCTAAACTAAAACTTTTCTTCCTGTCAAAACTTCCTCGATGTTGTTTTCTTAAGTCTGCTTTCTTTCACGCTTCACATGCCAAATAGAGGTACGACGGGCGCATAGCTTTCTTTGACCACAACACCCAATTCTACCATCACCACCAGGTGTGAAGATGATAGGTAAGTCAATTATATATTGATATATTGCCCAACTCTCGCATACCAACGCAACCCCCCTAACCCCTGCCAGATCATGTCTTAGGACGGCCTTCTGTTCAATTCCGAAAGATTCAGGTTCTGGCTGTGGTTTCCTTTTGGTCCTTCTACCTCTTCCGGTAATTGCCAATCCCACCCCACCATGAAGACAATTACTGACTTTACAATATAGAGGGCACAAACATGGACCACCTACCATTCGAAGATTATCGCGAAAACTCTCCGGGTTCATCACACCATGGCAGACTCTTGTCATGACCCTCCTTTACCTCTACGTTGCACGAAACCTCGGAAAACTCATCGGTCTCGAGTCCCCCGAACCTCTCGCGAATCTATATACGAGATCCTACTTTCGAGCAACATGGGTGACAACCGCAATGGATGCCGGGTTTTGGAGTGCAATGCGGATCCGGAGAAAGTGGTTGAGGGATTTGGCTAGCATGGTTTTCACTGTCTACTACCTGATTTCCGCTGAACAAGCGGATGAGAAGGTTAGGAAGGTCAGAGCCATGTTGACCGTCGAGCACATGCGAGTCAGTTGGAACAAAGGGACAACACCATACTTGAAAGCTCTCCAAGGATTGATGCGCCCAAGATTGATGAGATACCCGCCGCGACAAATTCGCATCCCTCGACCACCCAACAGTGATTACCAGGAGCCAGTCAATGGTTGGCTTTTCTTTGATGGCCCTCTTTCCGCTCTTAAAGAACACAACAAAATTGTGCTAGATATACCGGGTGGTGGATTTGTGGCAATGGATCCTAGAACCAATGATGATAAATTGATGGCTTGGGCCGGGAAGACTGGATTGCCAGTGTTGAGTTTAGACTATCGCAAAGCACCTGAATTTCCATACCCATATGCGCTCAACGAATGTTTCGATGTTTATTGCACAATAGTGGCAAGCAAGGGGCGGTGTGTTGGGCTGTCTGGAGAAGTGGTGCCAAAGATTGTGTTAAGTGGTGATAGTGCAGGTGGAAATCTTGCAACCAGCACAACTTTAATGATCATTGAATCCGGAACAACCGGCAGAAGACATTTACAAGGTCAACGGGCTCTGCCAATTCCAGATGGACTTGTCCTCATATATCCAGGGCTGGATATGAATATTGGTAATTGGATGTCGGATGAGCAAATGACTTTGATTAAAGATCGGAGGAGTCGAAAGACGAACCGAAATATCATCCGACGCAAAAGCATGCAATATACCATGGCAGCCGGAACGCCTCATCAATCCGAGGATGAAGAGTCGATGCATATGTCCAAGACTGAATCTCCGAGCCTAAGCACAGAAACCACCGCAAACCACCCAGGCTCCATCTCCCTACCTTCCCCCCAGTACTCGACTGCAGCACCAGCAGTTCTATCTCCAGATACCCCAAGAACCCAAGAAAGGGAGCAATCCCACCACCCTGAGCCTCTCAAGACTCGTCTTGCAATGTCAAGTATGATTTCATATTTCAACGACAGAATCCTTTCACCGGAAATGATGCGAGCCATGATCATTTTGTACATCGGTCCTCACAACCGACCCGATTTCTCAACCGAGTATCTTCTCTCACCCATCCTAGCGCCAGACAACCTCCTCGCTGAATTCCCGAAAACATATTTTCTCACTGGTGAACGAGACCCTCTGGTAGATGACACCGTAATCTTCGCAGGCCGCTTACGTCGCGCGAAAGCAGCTAAACACGCACGAGACCAAGCAACAAATTCAAAAATGCGCCAAGAATTCGACGAGCGAGATGTGGTTGAAGTTGTTCTGATACCTGGGATATCCCATGGCTTTCTACAGTTTGTGGGCTGTTTCCCCGAGGGGTGGAAATATATTTTTAGGTGTTCGAGGTGGATTGAACATCTCTTCGCACTGGCGGATGAAAATGCTCTAAGAGCTGGTGCGATTACACCTAGGAATCATAGGAGACGACCTACGGAGAGTTCGGGTGATGAGGATGCGGGGCTGGAGATGAGTATGACTTCTAAATCTAAGGGGAAGGAGAAGGAACGGGTTGAGGATGAGAGGAAACGGGAGGAGAGGAGACAGAAGGAGAGGCTTTTGAGGGAACAGCTTAGAGAGAGGGGGGAGGAGAGGAAGGGCGGTGGTACGGGCGGGAGTGGGAAAGGGAGAGGACGGGGGAGGGGCATTGGGGAGAGGAAGAAGAGTATGGTTAGTTTGGCTAGTAGTGATGATCTTCTTGGGCGGAGGATGTTGGGACTTGCGGGGCCGTTGACGGGGAGGGGGGAAGATAGAGATGATTGATTGTGATAGGTGGTCTTTTTATGAATTGTGGTCAAAGGGGCGGAATGGGTTGGATTACACTTCGAGCAATGAAATGAATTGATATGAAAAGTAGTAGTGGTGCTTTTGAGAAGTGAGGTTTGCTCTGTTTAGTGTAAAAGACAACTGGGCAGAGTGGCAAAACATTATGTGGTGTTGGTTTGGAGGCGCTCGCTTGAGATATCCTGTTGTCCTCTGTCCTTCTTGAATGATTGGGGGTTTGATTTATATTGCGAAGGTTGTTTATCCTTTTTATGCTTTTACCTGTAGTATTTAACAGTGTTTCGGGTTGCGGTATAGTTTCACGTGATTTTCGGAATTTGGGAGTTGCCAGTAAGCTAGAAATTGAAGAGTAAGCTAGTAGCATACTTGGAGGCCAAAACCAGTCAACCATCGGGAGAAAGGTACACGCAATTTGGGGGCTAAAAGTCTTGTTTTATAATTCTCTTTTCTCTTCTAGAGCTTGAATATATATTTCCTTACTCTATTAATATACTTACTTCTTTTAAATCTTAATCTTCTCTTTTAGTAGACTTAGACGACGATAATATATTAGATTATTATAATATATATTATAAATTCTTATCTAATATAATAAATATTCTTAGAAAAGTATTAAAATGAATAAATACTATATAACTTATATTTTCTTTTTATAAATCTACTTTATTATATTAAAAAGTTATTATATAAATCTTACTTTAGTATCAAAGACTTATGAATAAGACAAGTAAGCTTTTAAAGTTATAAATAATTATAATTTACTATAAAAAAATTTATAACTTTATTTTTATTTTTAGAAAATAGTAAAACTAAGTATTTTATTAGGTCTTAGCTAGAAGAACTATTCTTTTTTAGATTAATTATTTTCTACTAATAATTAATCTAGTATTAGTTACTTTTAGAAATCTAGTATTAATTAGATTACTTAATATAATAGAATAAATATTATAGACTCTCTTACTATACTACTACTGATATCGCCTTATAAGTCTGTCTTTCGGGTTTGCCGATAATTTTATAGGTCTATGTGATATTGGTGGGAGGCTAACCTCTTCTACGAATGAGAATAATGATACGACTACCGAGTCATATAAATGATAAACAAATATTATTACTCATAATTGTATTTCAAAAGGCGTTTTCCGACATTACGCCTATCGGAACTCAAGGTTCATTGCTAGGTAGTATGGGGAAACCGGGGGCGGGCAACCCGAACGGCAACTAGGTTAGGGGTCCACTCTTGCCACGGCTGAAAAATAAATTCTTCCTCTACGGACCATCAATTAATAAACATCATGCTTCACATCAACTTATAAACACGAGCACAGTAACGAATTGACGAAATAAGAAAGTCCTGGATATGGAAGGGATTATGGAGGAAACGACGCCTTTGCTGGCTAACGTTGTTGAATATGAGCATGCTACGACGGGACATCCTGTGGTGGATTTCAACAAATTGAGCAGAGATGAGGATAACCCTCTGGATTGGACCCCAGCTTATAAACGGGGGAATGTTTTACTGCTTGCTTTTATGGCTTTTACTGTGTAAGATAAATTCTCTTTTCATTTCACTCTTGCTCTCTGCTCAAAATGAGAAAATAACCTCAGAATTCATCTAACAGAGATTCTAGTACATTCACGTGCATAGGCGTCGTCCCTATCGCAGACAAAATAATCCTCGACCTCTCGGGATCAGAAAACACCTCTGCTTCCATCCTCCTAGTCAGTATCTGGGAACTCGGCGAAGCAGCCGGACCCCTCCTCATCGCCCCTCTTTCTGAAATCTACGGACGATATCCCGTCTTCAACATCGCGAATATCTTATTCATCATCACCACCGCGCTTTCAGCATCAGCTTCCTCATCTAACACCCTCATATTTGCACGCTTCTTAACGGGCTTCGCTACTGCTTCTAATGTCTTGAATCCCTCCATTATCGCGGATATTTTCCCCGTTGAGGAACAGGGGAAGGGAATGTCTCTTGTGATGCTTGCTCCTCTTCTTGGAGGGGCCGTGGGACCAGCGATCAGTGGTGCGATGGCGGAGAAATTCGGTTGGAGAATCGTTCTTTGGGCTAGTGCCGTGGTAGCCATTATCTGTGAGATTTTCTTCTTCCTCCTGCTTAGAGAAACATATAAAGTTCCCATCCTTCAACGTCGCGCCGCTCGTCTTCGGAAGGAAACCGGGAATCCGAATTTCAAATGTGCCTGGGAAGTAACCGACGACCCTAGTTCCACGGGATGGTCTATACTTTGGACCTCGATTAAGAGACCGGTCAGTGTGCTGAAGAGTAGCTTGGTGCTGCAGATTATGGCGTTTTATGGGGGTTTGACTTTTAGTTGTTATTATATCCTTGCCACTACTTTGCCGAGGATTTTGAGCCAGGTCTATGGGTTTTCGCCTGCGTTGATTGGGAGTTCGTTCTTTTGCTTCAGTGAGTATCCCCTCCTTTCCCATTGATACTAGACTCTTGCTAACAGTAATCGCCAAGGTACCGGAGCAACCCTAGGCGTAACAATAGGAAACATCTTCTCCGACAAACTCTACATCCTCCTCGGCAAAAAGTCTGCCTCCGGACCCCTCCCAGAATTCCGACTTCCCCTCATGATCGTTGGCGCGGCAATGATGCCCTTCGTCGCAGCTCTCTATGGGTGGACACCCTACGCTCAATGGCCTGTCGTCTTCCTCCTCCTCGCCACTGCAATATTAGGCATGGTTATGATGCTTATCTGGGTGCCCTTGTCCCTCTACATCGTCGACGCTTTTGGGTTATACTCCGCTTCAGCGATGACCATGGTGCTTGTTATGAGGTGTCTTGGGGGGACGCTTTTGCCGCTGGGCATTCCGCCGTTGACTGATGCTTTAGGGTTGGGACCGGGGTTTTTGGTGCTTGCTGCGGGGGCGGTACTGCTTTTGCCTATTCCGGTTGCGTTGATGAGGTATGGGGGTGCTTGGAGGGGGAGGTCGAAGTATTCTAGGGGCGAATGATGGAGGGTTTGTGGTCGGGTGTATTTAATGAGTTCATACAAGGCGTTCCTAAAGTAGAAGCTGGCGATATATGAGGACCACTCAACTGGAAGACGAAAGAGCGACGATGTTAGCCTAAGAAGAAACTCTTCTCTTTATTTTGTCGCTCTCTCTGTCGCTTTTTTTTCGTGGAAGTATTTTTCTCGAAGTCATTTCTAGTAATATTTCACTAAGTGGAAAAGTACTTCCGAGAATATTTCCGAGAATGACTCCGAGTATATTTCTAAGTATAATTCCAGGTACTCTATTTCCGAAATATTTCCAGAGATATTTGGATTTCAAAGTTAAAAAATAATTCCTATGTAAAGTATTCCTAAACTATTTCGAGATATAAGAGTAAAGATATCTATGAAGAAAAAACAATTTATCTTTCTTGATTTTTTCCTAAGAGCTTTTTATTTTCTCTAGATTACTCTTCTCCGAGCCTAATATCTCGGAGCTTAATCTCTCTAAGCTAACCCCTCTAGCTAACTCTCTAGGCAATTTCATCGAGCTATTACTATAGATATATAAAAAGAAGCGAGCCTAAGCTATAGAAGAGTTAGGTTATAACGTTATAACTAGCTCTTCTAAGAGCTATAGAACTCGCTTAACGTTAGTATAACTACGTCGTCTTTTTAGCTTTATTAGTATATAGCTTTTAATAACTTCTTCTAAAAACGTAATAAGTTATAAACGTGTTTTATAAGAAAAAGAGGAAATATTAGTTTTATTATATATATTATATACTAAAAGTAGAAGGTTTTTAGTCTATTATAAACTAAAAGTAAATAAGTATATATATTATTAATTACTTAAATAAATCAATTTAGAAAAGACTTTTAGTTTAATATAGACTAAAAGTATATAGATTTATAATAAATTAATTTCAAAAAGACTCTTAGTTACTTATATACTAAAAGTATATAAGTATATAAATAAATAATTAATTAAATAGATTAAATTAGTAAAGACTTTTAGTCTATTATAAACTAAAAGTAAAAGAGTTTTAGTATATTATAAACTAAAAGTAGAGAAGTAGATAATTAATTAATTAAATAAATAGATTAATCTTTTAAGAGATTTTTAGTCTATTATAGACTAAAAGTCTTTTCTAAATTATTAAACTGTTTTACTAATTAATTATATATATATTTATATACTTTTAGTCTATTATATATTAAATATTTATTAAAGCTTATATATATAAAAGACTTCTAGTCTATTATTTACTTAATATAGTAGTTTTTTTCAAGCTATTAGATACTAAAAGCAAATAGTTTCTAGTTTATAATAGACTTAAAATATAGAATAAATAAATATATATATTTAAGTTATTAAATAAGCTATAGATAATAGCGTTTTAGTCTATTATAGATTAAATACTCTTTTTATTTAAATTTTTAAAGCTTTATCTTTATTATTAGTAAGATAACTAAGGATAATATTTGGCTTTATATAGCTATGCTTTTAGAGTATTATATATCTAGATTAGTTTTAAAATAACTAAATAATAATTTTAGTATATATAATATATATACGCTAATAAAGCTTAAAAGACGACGTAGTAATACTAATATTCGATAGTTATATAGCTCTTAGAGTTAATTAAGTACTCTAAGACTATATAAGAGCTATTATAAGTAGTAGTATAAAATAGTATTTCTTTATAATTATTTATTATATTAATATCTAATTCTATCTTAAGATAAACTTCGATAATATCTATAAAACTCTTACTACTAGTAAGTAAGAGTAGTATTCTACTTTAATTATCTATTATAGTTATATTAGCTTCTAGTTCTAAGAGTAGTTAAATAATTTCTAAAGAGTAGTTATAGATAGTATTATATAAAAGTCTTTCTCTCTTACTATTTTTTTATCTAGTATTTAATTCTTCTTTAATAAAGAAGAAATAAATACCTCGTAGTACTTTCTTTTATATATAATAAAGAGAAATAGTATATCTTCTAATAAGCTTCTAATATAGCTAGAGAATAGTTCTTTAACTATAGTAAAGTTACTATTTTATTATAAAAAATAAAGCTTATTAGTTCTTAATATTTCGTATTTAAGAATAGTTATAAGCGTTATAATATAACTTGAATATTATTCTTACTAGAACGAGTAGTATTATATAAAAGAGTCTTACTATATTAATAGTATAAGCTACGTTTACTTTATAAGAAATTAGTATTTAAATATACTAGATATTCCTAGAGCTTACTATATAATATAGTAGTATTAGAGCTTAGTTAGTTATAGAGTTTACTATCTTTAAAAGAAAGAGAGAGAGAAACATATAGTTCTAAGACTATTTATTATATAATTCTAAAAATTAATAATACTATATTAAATAACTCTCTTAGACTACTCTTAGAACTATATACTTATTAGATAATAAGTCTTCTATATAATTATTTTAGGTTTTTAGATTAAAAGTTAAAATAAAGCGAACTTAACTGCTAATTTAGCTAAAGACTAGCTATTAATATAGTTCCTTCTTTAAATAGTCTCTTATACTATATAATAACTATATCTAATTTAACTTCCTCGAATATAATAAGTCTTTTATATAAATATTTTAGACTTTTAAATAGACTTAGATAGCGATATTATTAGTAATATATTAGAGAGGTCTATGATATTTATTATATTATATTAAATAATTCGAATAATATCGGATCTCTAAGAATAACTAATAATATATCGATTATTAATAGAAAATAGTTAATCTAGAGAAGAATAGTTCTTCTAACTAAGAGTTAATAGAATACTTAGTCTTAGTATTTTCTAAAAATTAAGATAAAGTTATCTAATTTTAATATTAAAATAGTAACTTCTAATAATTCATAAATTACACTTCTTATTATAAATCTTTTATACTAAATTAGGATTTATATAATAACTTTTTATAGTAGATTTTTGAAAAGAAATATAAGTTATATAGAATCTACTTAGTACTATATAGTACTAGCGCTAAAAACCTAAAATTTAACTATATTCTATTATATTAGATAAGAATTTATAATATCTATTATATAATATATATTATAATAATCTAATAAATATTATACTATTATCTAAGTCTACTTTTAGAAGAGAAGCTAAAAGTAAGTAGACTTAATCACTTATATATTACTAATAAATATTATATACTAGTAGAATAGCTTTATACTAGCTATACTAGCTATAATAAGTATACTATAATAAATATATTAAATTTACTAAATATACTAGATATACTAGTACTAAATCAACTACTTATATAGCCTTAGTAGACTTAGCACTAAAGCTAACCTACTACTTAACTCTAGTACTAAGAGTACTAAAGCTAACTCGCTAGCTAACTATAACGCTAAAGCTAACTCGCTATCTAACTCTTAAAAGTATATAATTATCTAAATAGCCTTCTATCTCTTTATATACTATCTAGCTCTATAAAAATATAATAAATTAAGTAATTAAGCTAAAGTTTACTTTCTAGAATATCTTTTATATAATTAGAGTATATAAGTAGATAGATAGAGATAGATAGATAAATAGATAAGTAGACAGAGATAGAGAAGTAGATAGATAGTAGAAAGTAGATAAATAAGTAAGTATACTTAAGACTTAAGTATACTAAGTATACTAGGTATATTAAGTATATACTTATTAGTATTAGGTAATAATTACCTTACTTACTAATAGGCTTTAGGTTTAAACCTTAGTCTATACTAGTTCTTTCTAGTGTTGTCTAGAAGGTTCGGTTACGTTCTCGGTTACGGTTAAGCGAACACGTGATCCCTAGAATCTTCTAGTAACCTCTTTGATTTATAAGCTATAAAAGCTTCTAGTATTTACTCTAGAAGTATATATAGCTCTCTTCTATCTTTTAGTTAGAAATCAAGTTAAAAGTTAAAATTTACTAAGTCTTTTATACTTATACTTCGACTCCTTAGAAACGTGATTTAGCGATTACCTAACCTACTCTATGCCGATTCAACTTACGTACTTCTAACCTACTCTATAGCCTACTCTATAGTCTACCCTATACGTATATAACCTCTTATAGGTTATAAGCCTAGAGAGCCATTTTTAGGTCTCTGGAGCCGAACTTGTCTTATCACATGATATCACGTGATATCACCTGACTTCCGGTCTGAATACCGTCATATTCAGTGGTATACTCTACTCTCTCTACCTCCCTCTAATAGTGAAGTCTTTAGTAAGAGATCTATGTCCTACGTCTCTAAGATAGAAGCTCTAGCAAGAGTAAAGCTAGAGATATAAGTAAATATATACGAAAACTTATATATATACTACTTATACTTAGACCTACGGCTATATCTATACGATTACGTTATCCTATAGCAGGTGGTATAGCCTCCTTCTTAAACTAAGGAGCCTAGGCTTATAGCTACCTTTATATAGAGACTTATATATATAAAGAAGCTAGTAAGAAGTAGCTATCTCTTCTAATAGACTTTTAGATTATATAAGACTACTATTATCTATACTTATAAGAAGCCATCCTCGGAGAGGGTTAAGTATAGCTTAATTAGTACGTAGGTTATTCTATTCTTATATAAGATAAGTTAGCCTAGTAAGAAAGAAAGATAGTATAGTTATTTATATTCGAAAGAGAATATAAAGCTTACTATTCTTCTCTAACTGAAAAAGCTAATAAGTACTTAAAAGAGTACGTTTTAATCTATATATATATATATATATATATATAGACTTTAAAAAAGGGGTTTTAAATATGTCTTCTACTTCGTTTAAAGAAGAGAAGCTAATCAGCCGCTCTAACTATATAGAGTAGCTTATAGAAGCCGAGCTGTTTCTTAAGATAAACGGCTTTATGCCTTATATCTTAGGTACTATTAAAGAACCTAAGAAGTCTTTATATTATAATAAGACAGAAGAAGGAAAGCTCGAAGCTAAATTAGACGAATTAGTAGTTAGATACGAGGATAAACTCGACGACTATAGAGCTAAAAGTAATAAAGCTCTAGCTACTTTAGAATCTATTATATCTTCTAATAATATAAAGAGATATATAGATATCGATTCCCTTTCTATACTTTAGAATAAGATTAAGTCTGATTTTAGTAGCTCTAGTCTAGAACTAGTAAGTTAATATTATAACAAGATAACTAACGCCCGCTATAGTAACTTTAGTACTATAGAGGAATATATATCCGAAATTCAGTCTTCGGCTATATACTTAAGAAGCTTAGACAAAAAGGTTTCTAATACTTTTATATTAGTTACTATATTTAATAGCCTTCCTAGTTCTTTCGATTCTTTTATATCTAGAAAGTATAAAGATATAGGAAACGACGTTAGTTCTATAGACTTAGAAGAGCTAATAAGCGACCTTATAGGCGAAGAGTCTAGAATAACTCAAAGAAGTGATTTAGAAGCTAATAAAGCTTCTATTAAAACTAGCTCTCTATATACCTACTATAATAAAAAGGGACATATTAAGAGTAAATGCTTTATACTTCACTCAGAGCTTAGAAAGAGCTCTAATAATACTAGTAATAATACTAGTAATAATACTAGTAATAATACTAGTAAGAATACTAGTAATAACTCTTCTAAAAAGAATAAAAAGAAGAATAAAGCTAAAGATAAAAACTCTAGTAAGTCTAGAGAATTAGAAGACTCTAAAGACTCT
>LLCB01000160.1:0-127393 GCA_001414345.1 Hymenoscyphus infarciens | reverse complement strand
GAAAGAGATATCTAAGTATTATTCTAGTTCTTAAACTTAGTTTTTTAGATAGGTTTTAGAGAGGAAATAGATAATTAAAATCTAGTATAGTATTAGAGATAAGAGTCTAGAGGTTATAATACTTAATTACTATATCTCTCTCTATAGAGAAGAAAAACCGTACACTTTTAAGATATAGGCTACTCTACCTAAAGCTACCTCTTTTCCTCTCTCTTTTATATTCTATATTTCTACTTATATTCTAATAATTTAGTCTATTTATAAAGCCTAGAATTAAGCTCTCTATTTCTTATTAAGATAATAGCTTATACTATTAAGAGAATGTTCTATTTAAAGAGAACGAATATATAAGAGGAGAGTTATATCTAGTTTCTAGAAGCTTTTAATATAATATTAAGCTAGAAGATAGTAAATTATATATATAAGAGGTTTATATATCGGTTTTATAAGTATAGAGAGTATAAGAGATAAATAACATATTATTAGATATTAATTTACTATCTAATTTATATATAAAGTAATAAAAAGTTATAAATTAAAGATAAAAAGAGGTGGTTTTGGTAGAGTAGCTTATGCCTTAAAAGTGTATAGT
This sequence comes from Hymenoscyphus infarciens, assembly GCA_001414345.1. NCBI lineage: Eukaryota > Fungi > Ascomycota > Leotiomycetes > Helotiales > Helotiaceae > Hymenoscyphus > Hymenoscyphus infarciens. The sequence continues at coordinate 126,801 of LLCB01000160.1, read as the reverse complement.
TTTTCTTCTCTATAGAGCCTCTATAAGCTTACTTAGAGTGTCTTAGTATATATAGGGCTGAGTAGTCTATACAGCCCCTCGCTCTGCAGCGAGTCCTCCGTAGGGGTTTCGGCCTTATTATGCCTTATCCGCGACTTACGACGTGGCCTAAGAAAGCCTGGCAGGGGGTGTAGGACACATGCCAGAGGTGCTTGCCAGACTCTCTTGGACCGAGCTTCATAAGCTACAATTTTTCGAGATCTAGAATAATTAAATCATGTGGTTCATAGGATTGCCGAGATTGTACTTCGTTTGTTTTAGTGGTTTTAAAGAGATGTAGGCGAGGGTTTTGCTTATGTTAGGTGTTTATGAGAAGGTTGTTGGAAAGATGATAGAAGCACTTGCCTTGTTACTCCTGACTTGTCTAGAGATGGCTTTTGTACAGTTTGGGGATATATTAAATTCCTTGTGTTGAAGAATTTTATCTTTTGAGCTTTTTGACTTTTTCTTCCTCTAAAGATGTCGTAGTTCTTTGGTGAGGTAGTACTTTGTTATTGTATTGAACATTCTCGGGATATATAAATAGGGTAGGGGTTGTCTTTTGGACTATGTGTGCGGAGCTATAGACAAGTGTGAGATGGGAAAAGGTAACTTTCACTCTTGTTGGTTGGGAGTGAGCTTTATTGGCAAGTCTAGACTGGAACATCTTCGCGTGAACCATTCCAGAACACGAGAATGTAGCCACTTCCCACGAATACGTCTGAGATTGGTCTGGTCGGCTGGGACCAGGAAAGTTGCGTACCCCTCCATCCAAACGAGGTCTGAATGCGAGGCCCAACACGGATTTCATACGGACAAGTCCGGAACCATCGTACACGCATGAGCTCGAGAATTCGAGATTTCGCTTAAGGCTAGCAGGCCCGACAAGAGGAAAGATCTAAATTCTACTTGATATGTCTAGTCTGGGACGTACGCAGATGGGAGAATCCATCTTTCAAAACTTTGTACTAGTGGGACTAGAAATTGGACTGGGATGTAGCTAACTTCAAAACTTTATGTTGGCAACTTGGAATATTCAGGCAAGGAATAGCCAACATATACTCTAAGCAGTGTTGTGACGGTCTCAGCGAGCAAACCCAATATTCCACTTTATGCTGACAACTTGAAACATCTAGGAGGGTGGCATTGGAAAACCGGACGGCATTCTTGCTTTCGAGCGTAGAAAGAACGTCCTCAATATCCCACGACGGCTAATTAGTCGATCTCTTGCTGAACTGTTTCTAGACGAAGCGTGTGTGGGCATTGCATCCTACCAGACGATATCATTGCACGACGGAACTGCAGAGTATGGTTTTAGTTTGACTTTTAGAATGTTCAGGAGAAGGAGGACTCTCGGAAGAAGCAGAAATGGTATCAGTTGAGCGATTAATGGTGATAGCAAGCGGCGAGCAAGTGATAGGTAAGGGACTTGTTTTTGCTTAGGAACATATTTGGTTAGGGAAACACTCATTAGATGAGAATTATTGTACATTTTCTCGCAAGTTATTCTTTATTATATAACTTATAACACCGCTGCTTAGATAGAGACTTAGAAGTAATAACATATATTCGTGTTAGTTTGCAAAAACCCTTTAAGAGAGTATAAGTGGATGTACTTTGACATATGTTCTAGTCGTGATCTAGAGGGGTTCAGCTTATAATAAAAGCTTACTTAGATTACTTAAAGCGTCTCTCAAAGCTCATAAAATTATACCAGGAGAAGAAAAGCGTTATATTAATTTCTTGACCCGATCTGTGGAAGCTAAGAGTTTCAGTTATTACGTTATTTTACCGTGTTAGGGGAGGTCATGAATTAGTTGTCAACGCATTGCCAGCGTTGTTTTTAGATTATAACCCGGTTAGAGCTAATACTTAGTACATACAATCAATTAGCCTGCATTATCTTAAATACTTACTCTTTGAGAAGCAAAACCTGGAAGTTATTGAAGTTATCGAAGTTGTTGATAGTAATTTTATACTAGGGTTGCCCTTAGCTATGAAAGAGCAATTTAATGAAGTCTTTTGCAGCCAAGTGTAGTAGTTCTCTTATATAAGTCGATAGAAATTTGGCTCTGGTTAGTCATGTGCTAACGCTACCGGTGCGATTATGAGTTTAGAATTCGGACGCTAAGAACTCGATGGAAACGGAGGGACTATGAAGTCATGTGCTATATATTATTATAAGTAACTAGTGCACTTCGAAGAACCCAAGCTTCAATTTCTTCAGTAGTTGATTGTCTATTTAAATGGTCCTCGCAAGGAGGCATGTGATAGCAAGCATGAAATTAACTTCTCCCCTAAGTTCTAAACCAGCGAGTGTTTCCCCGATTCGAAGTGCTCATAAACAGAACACAAGTTCCTCTTCTATTATTCTTTTCATCGCTAGCACTCCCGATGACCCATATTCAATCGCTCACTCCCTCAAATGGCCTTTCTGCTTCCTCTAATATCCCGCGCGTTCTAAAGCCTGGCACTTACAAAAGTTCACAACCGAACCAAGCCAAACACCCAAGCTAAGGAAACAGCCTATAGTTCTATCATGTCTTCGTCGAAAAATAATTCTACAAAAAGAAATGATCAGTAGTTGTGGGAGATTGAAGACGTTATTTGAGGCTGGTCGGCTCGAAAAGATGGGAATTCCCATCAGTCCAATCCAGCAAACGTAGAGTAAAAAAATGTTTTCCTCGTCCCACTTGTCCCTAGGTTCCTATCGCCGTACGTCCGTATGTCCACCACAGAGTAAAATTTGGCGTTTGTCATCTCAGACTCTCCGTACATCCCAGTTCCATGTTCCAGTTCCAGTGTATTGAATTTCTCCCCTAGAATTGCTAGTCAGTTCCACAAGTTTAAAGCGAAATTTTCGATTTTATCCACTCACCTGGCCAAAAATAAATAGTGGAGTTTTCGGTTCCAGTTGGTCATACCTAGACGTTGTATAGCATAGGCCGTGGATATGAAGTTGTGATGTTGATGGAATTCATGTAGGAGTGATGGAGAGGTAAGCCTAACAGACTTGGGCACTAATACTTTTATATCAATAAATTATCGATAATCAGCTCTCAATATAAATCGATACTTTTTTACTCTAATACGATTAGCGCGATATATCGTCAGTAAAAAAGAGACGATTATCGATATATATCGGCTTTTTTAAGCTAGTAGTTCTATATAGTAAATAGAAATCATATAATATATTTACTCTTTTTTCCAAAAGCTAGTTTTGTTTTATATAAATGCTATATTAATAAATCTAGATTAATTACTTTAAGAGAGCTAAGCGCTTACTTAAATTATATTATTATATTAATAAAAAAGCATATAACTTTACTTAAAGTAGAGCTTATAGATTCTATTAGCTATCGGCCTAGAATAACTATTTACGATTATATAACCTAATATATTAATAGTTATCAATATATTATTAATAACTAATATATCATCAGTATACTTCTACTTAATACAATAATCGTTAGGTATCCCCCTAATATTTTATCGATAGTATTAATGCCCAAGTCTGTTCTCAACTCTCTTATTCGTTCCTTCCACATTTCACTTGAAGCCAGCACCGCATCAACTCCCCGCAACACTCCCAATCACCCAACAGAATTTCGAGGACTTACTTTCTTACCCTCCTTCCTGGACTCTCACGACACAAATAGCTAAAAAGTAAACCATCGAGATAATATCATCATTTCTAAATCCAACCTACATAGCTAGAAATCTATATCTACCTTATTCGCCTACTCTTTCTTGACCTCAACCCTGGCCCCGGCCAATTCCAAGTTCAAGCAAATTATTGACTTTGTACCAAGTTTCTCGTTGCCTCGTTTCAAAATATATATACACACCCATCTATCCATCCATCACTATATGTACCCATGTGCAAGCAAAAAAGCCACCCCGTTCATCAAACCATCTACAAATATACCCCGAAAATCATGCAACGTCCTCTCCGAAAAATGCTTCTCCGAGGATCCCACCCAATGCCGACAACAGAAAGAAAGTAAATGAGGAGAGAGAGAGAAAGATCACGACTGTATCTCACTCTCCTTCCACCCCCCAACCTTCCTCCCCCCGTCCTTTCTCTTAACCCGACACCTCATGCCCACCTTATCATCAAGAATAAACCTCCAAATCACCCCCACCCAACTCTCATGTCTGGGCAGTCCCCCATAAAACTCGCCTGCCACCCGGTTCAACTCCCTCAACCGCGTCCACGGGACAGCAGGAAAATCATGATGTTCATTATGCAAGCCCACATTATATGTGAAAAAATTCAACACCCCATAATAACTAAAGGTCTCAGGGATCAGCGTTCCCGTCAAAGGATCCGTGCAGTTCTCGGGGGGATCGAAGATGTAATGCTCCGCTATAAAATGCCCGGCGCAAGGATGTAGGGACCCTGCCAAAAAGGAGGAGAGAATGAGGTAGAAAAGGGAATTGAGCGTGCAGAAATGGACGAGGAGAATGTCGAATGAGTATTGGATGGCGATGTTTATGTAGTGGATTGAGGTGAAGGGGACAGCGTAGATGAACATGGGACGGAGGGCGTAGAAAAGGATCTGGAAGGTGCAGAAGAAGGCTTTTCCGAGGATGGAATCGAGGAATACGGCTTCGAGGGCGGTGGGGAGGTCGGTGTCTAGACCGTCTACGCCGAGGGATTTGTGGTGTGTCAAATGGTATGGCTACAGATAATTAGCTGGGGGTTTCTTGACCGTTTTTTGGGCTTCACGCCACCCAACACGCCATTTTTGAAGGTCCTGTTGGTGCAATGGGCCGAGAGAGCTCGAGAGAAAAGGGAGAGTACGTACTCGGAAAGAAGCACTGTACGCAATTCCAATTGGCAGATTCGCCACGATCGCCAGAGCCCTATTCGCATTCGCACTTCTAAACGCCAGATTATGCGAAATCTCATGGATAGCCAGGAACAAATTCTGGTTCGCCGTCGCGCCCACAATGTATGCCGTCAAGAAAAACTTCCATGATAGGAAGGGGGTATTCTGGAGGAGGTATGCGCAGAGGATTTGAATCGAGACGACGAACACGACGACGTATTTCGTGAGCGGTTCCGGTCCGCAGAGTTTCGTGACCTGTGAGGGGAGATGTTAGTCAATTGAACCGTGAGAGGGAATTGGGGGTTGTACCTCGGGATGGGCTTTGATGATTGCTTGTCGTCGTGTGCGATGAGGTTCTTCGGTGTAGGTCCAGAAGAAATCATGTTCTTTCACCTCCAATGGAGGGGCGAGGGGCGTCTTCTGTTGAGGGGCCCTGGACCGCATTTCCGAGTCGAGATCGCCTTTCTTTTCTGGCGGACATGTTGTCGTGGTGGAGGTGGGAGCTGGCATGGTGAATGAATGATGTGCTTGCCGGCTGCTCAGGAATGGAAATGTACAATATCAATTGTAGGTTGTCGTTGCATGTTCATGAGACGGTCGTCGAGAGATAGGTAGATTCCTCGTACCTCCACCAATTTCGGATAGGGGGACCACGAGTCAAGCAGGGATGCCCTTAATGCAGCCTAGCTTCACGCCGTGGCTCATTACACCCCACTTCATCACTTCATTTGACAGCCCAACGTCGTCTCATTCAACGACCTGCTTTTTCTACTTTATATTGAAATATTCTGAGCTGGTTCCTTCGAGTAATCCAAGTTCAACGTAAGACTCAGTACGTATATTAATTATAAACGCTTTCACCCTTTCTATCCATACTCCGGAATCGCTAAGAGAGCCGCTTTTCTCCGAGAACACCTGCCTGTTGCAATTACAACTATTCTCCAAGATGGCTTAGAACAATCGGATAATCGGCTTCTTAACCCTTTTAAACCTTCTCGTACAATACCCAAAAAGATCTAAGAATTTCCACAACATAGAGAGCGTACGCAGAGTAAAGCCCGGGATTCCTTCCACCACAAGCAGAACCAGAGCAACAATTCAAAACATATCAATTATCTCCGTACACCCCATATTATACAAGGAATTCAGCTCCTCAAACCCCCTCGGATGATCTAATAGACCAAACAATTTACCAGAATATCTCCTCGATCAACACTTCCTCTCAGATCAAAAGAACCAGCAAGAGCCGACAAGAAAACCCGGTTCATCCAAAAGACTTGCAGAGTACAGTATAAGGGTGAAAGGAGAAGATCCGGAAATCTCCATACCACAACGTCCTTCCTTTCAACCAACTCGTGTGCTTCTTACTTCTAGTCTCATTCTCCGGCATCCCCAACACCGAGTATCCCAAGTCAACATCCATTAGCAATAAAACCCGCTTACCCACTACCCAAAAGGCACGGAAACATCTCTACACCTCCTTTCCTTTGGCTGTCTAAATAGTGCAGGGTATTCCAATTGAGCATCCAAGAAGTTGAGGATCCAATTCTCTCAAACCTTGTTAAAACAATACCCTTTCATTACCCTAGCACGTCTCCCTACAATCCAAGGGAGAGTAGGTGTAGACAACCATAAGCTGAATTTCTTACACCTCTTAGGATCGTAGCATCTCGTCAGTAATACGGTATATCATCATGGATAATATCCACCCTTGTTCGATGGGGAGGAAACTGCTCATGTTGATCTCCCAACGCAACCCTTTCCTTCTCCTCTTCCACGCACCTAACGTCAAAAGGGTTAATTTATAAAATATATCAGAAAGCTAAAGCAAACCGCAACACCTCATATCCAAAACCTCGCGATTCAAAGTCACCAGTCATCATCATTTGATTCATTTGGAACAGCAAAATGGAAGAGCAGAGAATCAATTCTTTCGAGAAAAGAGACTATCTAAAACGCCCTCGCAAACAGTTTTTATCTTATCAAACCTCGGAGCCTGGTGGTATCAATCAATCGCTGGGTGTTGTACTTGCAAGAATCATCGCACTGAATCTTTGGTACAACTTTGTCAAAACCTCGGAGCCTGGTGGTATCAATCAATCGCTGGGTGTTGTACTTGCAAGAATCATCGCACTGAATCTTTGGTACAACTTTGTCAAAACCTCAAAATAGTTCTCGTCAAATGGACCAAAAACAACATCATGGTCATTGTCATCCATCCCTCCGCTTCATTCTTCTCGTCTTTTTTTGTTTTGTTTTGCTTTTCTGCTTTTTTTTTCTGTTTTTTTTCTTCTATTTTCTCATATCGTTCTGATCATACAAACACATAACAGGTAGCTTTGCTTTTTCATCGGCGGGGTTGGTGAGTAGCTCGGTATTGAGCCTGCAATGCTTGTTTTTGACTAAAAACAACGGCATTGACATTGGTGTTGGCATTAACTTTTCCATTTTGAGGGCCCCGTGACTTATGCTCTGTATCAGACGAGTCGGTCGATTCCTTGCGAGCATGCATGTCCTCTCGTGGTGGAAACGAAGTAACTCGCTCTTGTTGTTGTGGGAAACCGCCATGGGCAACCTGACCGCTGATCTGCTCTTGGGAATTGCGCTGAGCCTGCTTTGTTACATTGTACGCAGATGGGTTTGAAGGAGCTGCTCTGCTTGTCTTGGGGTACTGTGCGTTCTTACGGCTTGTACCAAACTCTGCCTGCAACTGTCTCGCAAGTTCGAGCTGCTTCTTAAGCTCACCAGAAGGAAGTGCATTTGGCTGAGATGCCATGGATCGATTTGCTGTGGGTTGGAGCTGCTTCTTGAGCTTGTCATCACGAGAAGTAAGGGCCTTTGGCTGGAATAGCATGGGTCGATTTGCTGTGGGTTGGAGCTGCTTCTCGAGCTTGTCATCACGAGAAGTAAGGGCCTTTGGCTGGAATGGCATGGGTCGATTTGCTGTGGGTTGGATCTGCTTCTCGAGCTTGTCATCACGAGAAGTAAGGGCCTTTGGCTGGAATGGCATGGGTCGATTTGCTGTGGGTTGGAGCTGCTTCTCGAGCTTGTCATCACGAGAAGTAAGGGCCTTTGGCTGGAATGGCATGGGTCGATTTGCTGTGGGTTGGAGGTTGCCACCCTTATCACCCATTGGACCGAATCTAGATTCTCCAAGTTTGGGCAGCTTGGCCAATTTAGCGTCAAGGTTTTCGGAGACGGTCTTTGTGTCTTTGAGATCTTCCTTCTTCACAATTGAAGATGCAATGACGTCCCCAAGAACTGTATCCGGCATCCCAGAAGGAGATGCAGCTAGTACCTGATTGTTTGACACGGAGCTAGGCATCGGACCACGAGTAAGATTGCCGACTGGTGCCAACGACTTCGAAGTTTGATTGGCATTTCCAGAAGGACTGTGAGGGAAAACTTTTCCGCCTTTTACTTGGCTTAAAGGTGGATCTGGGACCGTGAACGAGACAGGATCAGGAGTTGACGGAGCTGGAACAGTATTCGCTGTTGGCAGACGGACAACCGCATGAGGAGGGCTAGATACTGGAAGAGAACTAGCTGTCGTGGCAAAATTGTTCCATGCAGCTACACTCGCTGAAGGAGCTGGTGCAGTATCAGAAGAGCCAGGAGGCTTGGGTGTTGACTGCTGGCGACCACGGCCTGAAAACATTTCCTCGGATGGGATCTCCTTGGATGGCAACTCCTTGGATGACATCTCCTTTGTTGGGTGCATCTCCTCGGATGGGTGAGAAGATTCATCTTGCATTGCTGGCTGCTCATCATTGGATGCTGGTTGCTCGACCTTGGATGCGGATTCCTTGACCTTAGGTGAAGAAACCTGTGCCTTTCGAAAGCTGAGGGCATCGCGCACTACCAACAACTCCGCTAGAACCTTCTTGCCGAATCCACGTGGTGGCCCAGAAGCCCCAATTCCCACCATCTTATTAAAAGTTACAGAGCTCCGGGTAAAATCTTCAACCATCTGTTCGGCGCCCGCAACAAGCTCGACAGACTCAAGAATTGCTTCCTTTGCGTCATCGGGTTGCAATGTTGAGTTATTGAAGGTCTTGAAGAGGTACTCCCAGAAAGTGCCTTCATATTGCTTCTCAACGGCAATGGCAAAGATATAAGGAACACCGTGGTGGTCGAAACAACTGTCGAAAATCTTTGGAAGATCTCCTACTTGTTCATCGTCCTGATTTGCGTCATCAATGGACATATCAATCGAAGTTACTTCTGAGACTTGACTTGATGCTTCCGTCTCTGGATGATTGTCAATGACTTCTGACTCCACTCTCGACTCTGCAGGTCTGTATGGGTCGTGGGTAACAGCGTTATAAAATGCCTCCGTATGGGACGATTGGTCAGTTTGAAGCCAGAGGGTACAGCACTCGGCGCCCTTTCCAAAGAACGGACCTAGAAGCACGGTGATACCATCCTCTCGAATCACTGCAACGTCCTTAGGAACAACCTGGCTGAATACGGACACGGGCTTCCCATCAATGGTGACAACGAGTCTTAGGGTACTGGGGCCACTTGGGTCCTTGGTAAAATAGATGATGGTAGCTTCCTGGACAGGACCATCGTCCATAGAAAACCGGCCACCCCATTTTCTGGTCAAGACGTGATTGTATTCATCTTCCATTGGCAAGTTGACCACAGGCTTGACAGTTGCCGCGCCATGGAATTGAGAGGCAGAAGAATGGATCGAGGCCTTTGCCTTTGCAGCATTGGCAATCAGACTAGACTTAGACAAAGCAGCATGTGCCGCCTTGTATTCATCCGAGGCATATTTGGAGCATTCAAGGCCCTTTACAGGTGGAAGCTCGGGTGTAGATGCTGTGATGGTTTTGGTGTCTGAGATTACATCTTCCTTGACACGGACAATAGTATCTTGTTGGACAGAAGCAAAGGTCTTTTGTTTGCCGGGAGCAACAGCCTCTTCCTTGGTAGAGATAGGAGCTTCGTTCTTGACAACAGTCGCAGCCTTGATGGGGGCGGCCGCTGGCTTGCCAAATACTATTGCAGCACATCGAAAAAACTCGGCAGGGGTTGCTAAAGTAATTGCAGGGCCAAAGACCTCGCGGCGTGGGCGTACTGGACGGCTTGGTCGTGTTCCCTTGGGTGCTTGAGCTACCTTTGGAGTCTGTGCCGGCTTTGCGGGTTTCTTGTCCAAGCTTGCAATGAGTTGAGCAGCCCGATTGTTCGTCTCGATGGGGCGTCTCCACTGCCTAATGTTGGCATGGCCAATGGCACCCCGAGAACTAGAATCCCAGTGTAAGTCTCCAGGGGTTTAAACTCAGGGGATGTTTGAATAAGTAGCTTACTGTATGTTGTTTGGTCCAACTCCATTGCTACCGCGGCCGCCACGAACTGAGCCTTGTCCACGCTGAACTGGTGATTGGAACGACTGGCCCTGTGCCGCCATTCTGTTCATACGATGGAGTTGGCCATCCATGATGGACTCCTTGCCCTCGTCTGCGGCTGTGTCGGCGCCAAAGACTGCAGCTGGTTGTCGTTAGTGGAAATGCAGGTATCACGGTGTAAGAGCAACTTACCATTCCAAGCGGCAACCCCGCTGTGGACAGTGCCTCTTCTAGGGGCGGGCATTGGGGCATTAAGGTTATGCTGTGGACCACCACCAGAGAGAGGCAACGCATTGGTTCTCCCAGCGCCGAGATCATCCTGTTAGTTGAGTTTGTATGTTAGCAATGCTCAATACAACACCAGCTTTGTAGCTATCGATGACAGCCAGCGAAAATATTGGAATGGAGCATCTCGAATGACCGGGGATTCTTCTTGACCACCTCGCAGAAGGCATGATATCGTGCGAGTTAGTGTCGAAGAAGCACCAGTAATTCTACCAAAATGCACGTGCAAGGGGAAGTCAAAGACATAACGCCATATGCAAGGGAGGATGGTTGAATTTCTTACCATCATTGCGAGGAAGATTGCAGTTTCCTTCTCGAGACGGGTCAATTGGTCGACCGGTTGTTCTTGAGAAGACATCTTGCCAGTTGACTAAAGCAAAAGTTTCTGTTATTGAGGGAGATGTAAGACGACCTCAAGACTCTACTTGGAGCACTTGAAGGTGATATTTGAGAGGAAGAGGTGAATTGCTAGAGACGGTGCTGTTAGATATCATCCTGGTGAGATGTAGGGGTGACACATACTGGTGTTGATTGGGGTTTAGGTTAGGCGAATCGACGACGCGGTATCTCACTCTTGGGTAGTGACGGAGCTCAGACTGACGGGAGTGTTGACAAGCAGAGTAAGAATCGACGATCTAGATTCGCGTGGTAAGTTGCACGTCACAACTCAAGGAGCTGAACGAGCTTTGGCAAGTGACCCAAAGGCCGATTGCCTGGATACTTGTGTCTGTAGGCAGACAGTAAAGGTGGTCTGCGGTGCAGGTGAGGTTAGTAAAGCGCAACACTTGACGCATCGACCGATTGGGCGACGGTGAAATATTCAGTGCCAGGATGGGGAGGAGGGATAGACGAGAGGAAGGAGAGGAAGGAGAGGAAGGAGAGGAAGGAGAGGAAGGAGAGGAAGGAGAGGAGATGCCGTCCGATGGGATGAGAGTGTGATGGAATTGGGATGGGATGGGATGGGATGGGATGGGATGGCATGGGATGGGATGGGAGGGCATTGCGATGAGGTTGTGGTTGGTGGGTTGTGACCCGGAGAATTGTGACACCAAAAGAAGAGGAAGGAGACTTACGACTTGAGAGAGTCTGAGGGTTGGAAAGGGAGGAATCAATTCAAAGAGACACCGCAGCTCGAGGAGCGTATGGCCGGTGCCTGTGACGAAGTAAATGCTTTGTCTTGATCAGGAAAGGTGGTGTTGAGGAATTTGGGGTTTTTCGTTGTGGTTGTGTGTTGGGGAAGAAGCAGAGGAAGGTGTGTGTGTGCCAAGTAGTAATGTAAATATTGGAAATATTGGAAATATTATGGTGGGTCACGACCAAGGCAGGAGCACCCCCCCCCTCCCCCTCCCAATAGCAGCAACCCTACCTCATCGCTCCTGCCCTAAGCCACTTTAATTGCCTATTCTGGACTATTCACTGCCTCTTTGGGTTTAGAATGGATTTGGACATTAACTCTCTCTTCACCTTTTCCGCGCTTGATGTTTTCCTTGCTCTTTGGGCAGGCATGTCGGGTTTGACTTCATCGTATTTCCCGCCCAGCTCCCCAAAACTCTTTTGGGCGTATTTTACTTGAAGACTTGCTCAGTCCTTGACCTTTTGACTTTGGGAAACGAGATCAATGGCTTTCGTTATAGTTGAATTGTCAGTTAGAGACTATCAGGGCTTTATAACCGGGTTTGAAGCTATCACTTCAACGTCACGTATCTAGATCTGGGAAGAACCACGTAGTATGCCTAATTTCCGTTGTCATTTGAGGGCTATTGAGAAAGGAATATCCAGCCGGGTGGCGAATCCTGTGCCTGCGGGTGGTGTATCACCTGGTTGACCCCCAGCCAGCCCCGCTCCAAACAGCTTTTTCCGACCCCTGCAACTCAAGACAGGCTCTTGCCTTCTCTCCTGCTCGTCTCCGCGGGAAATACCGGAGTCTTTAGGTGTCATTGCTGCCGCTTTACTCGATCTCCCGGACCCTTTTGACTTTGCAAGCCACCTGCACTCTTGCATCCCACGCTTTTACGGGGCACTTTGCTCAATTGGGTAGTATCTACGTCTACTAGCGCTCTTGCGTCTTGCTGCTACTTTACTCAGCTCCACCCTACCTTATTTGCAACCACCCTTCCATTCGGGCTTTTCCGTCGTGGCAGTAGCTGGATGGATATATTTTGGGAGAGCTGCTGGCCAGGTCTCCGGGGAGTCTCTCTCCAAGGTCAACGCTTGAAGTTCTCCTCTTCGAAGCAAGGCTTTCAAGCCTACAGTTTGGATTTCACATCCAAATAGATCCCATCATTTATCTAAATGCTACTTCCATGTTCCGAGTCACGATGAACTTTATTAACAACCATTGAGCTCTATGACTCTCTTCCTTGAATCATTCCTCACCCGAAAAGACAAATCATTGACTCGAAAATTCTAGTTTGCTACAATTCAGTTATCTCCCAAGTTGTAAACTTCCTTCCAGTTAGCATTCATCAACTCCTATAATTGTTTTACGAACGACATTGTGATCTATGAAGGGCTGAAAGTGTTCCGGGTTCGCATTCATCAGATACCATAGCGAATTTGAGAGTAAAGCCATTGGGATTTATGAAGGCTTGAAATACTTCCTAGCTGCTATTCATTGTTTAGATGACCGCTTGAAGAATTCACACATAGAGAACCCATCACCTGGTTATGAAACTATTTCCCGTTAGCATTCATCGGTTACAATGACCAATTCAAGAATCAAGACATAGCGAAAAGGACAAAAGCCGGTAGGTATCATTCAAATCACATGGATGGAGCATTGTTTCGACACGTAAAGAGTTTCAATGGAAGCAAGACTCGAGGGGAGTTCCAAACCCATAGAATCCAGCGGTGAAGTCGAAGAAAAGGAAAATATTTGTACATGGGAGGGAAAGAGAGCACTACGAAAGAAGGCTGACGAGGTCGTATTCGATGGTGGTTGTCGGCAGATGTGCTTGGTCGAGATATGTGATTCCAGAAGAGAGGGAAATGCCATCTTCGAGCCCCAAAAGAACGAAGGAGAGAGAGAAGCCAGAAATATCTTTTCTGCAAGCTGAAATCTCAGACGTTGATGCCAAATGCGAAAAGGAACCGGTAACGCCAAACCGAAAAACTTGAGCCCTGGACGCCGCGCAAAAATGTATGGCTTGAGCCAAGGTATCGGAATTCGTCTTGTTCATGCGGTTCAAGACCTCGTCTTAGTAAGACCCCAAGTTGTTCAATTCAATTGGTAGCCTCCAGTGTGGCTTCTTCCTTCTTCTCCGTTTCCGCTACGCAAATGTGGGGGGAGGAGTCGTTCGTCTAGTGGGTAGGGGGCTGGGAGGACGCCAGTCTTGAGGGGTAGGTCTGCGGGGCGGGGAGGGACGTTGCAGTGGCAGTTAACCACTTTCTGGGTAATAACTTCATATCGTTAGCACATGTTTCCTTTTGGGAAGGGGAAAAAGACTACGTACCCCCAACAGCAAGATAAACGGTGGGATAGTAGCCGTATGCCTGCTTCTCCATCTCTCGCTTGTATGTGGCCATTGCCTCGTCTTGGGCTGGCTGGTGTAAGGCACTTATATACCGCGCCAGTTCGCGGATGTATTGAGTTTCGAATCGGGCTCCCCCATCGCATCGGAAGCGAAGATATTTGATCTATTTACTGTTAGATACTGCTAAGTCAATTGATTTAGGATCTGCACAGACGGTGAGTCACGAGAAAGCCTAGTTATCCGAACGACCCAATTGTATGGCGGAAGTAGTTGTATGAGGAGAACTTGGCCTTGCAATCAATCCCCATTCGATCGGCCTCGACTTGTCTCTCTGGAATGGTCATCCAGGGATTCTTCTGGTAAAGAACTTCGATCTCGTCAAGCTGCTCTGGTGTAACCGATGAAGCCATTGTGTGAATTTGAGGAAAGGGTGGCAATTGGGAGCAGGGTAACGGATTCTGGTTGTGTATTATTGGGCGAGGCTGGGAGGAGATTGCGTGTTCTTGTAGGCTTAAACAGACAGAAGGCTGAATTTTGGACCTGAGTCTCGCTTAGAGCGGCCCCCTTTGCTGGCAGTTCAACCCATCTACCTTGATGGCAAAACACCAGCACGCGATTGTTGGGCTAGGTTGGAGTTATTATTTGGAAAGCGGAAGAGGTTACAAGGAGAAGCCTCCTTAAATGGAGGAGTTGCTTAGCAAATACCCACTCAAGGGCTGTGAATTACAGTATCTCCGCTCTCCGGACCTGTTTTGGAGTCTTCTTGATGTTATTTAGACAATCCTACTTCTAGAAACAGGCTTAGTTCATGTGATATTCTAGTAAGAGCATTTATCCTATTATACTCTCCCACTTCTATGGAATAAAGTAAAGCTCTCACTTATTCTTATCTTCTCTTTCGAATAGACGAAATAACCTAGCTTGAAACAGATTCCAGTAAAATCTTCATTCTGTTGTACTGTTCTAATCCTGTAGAATAAAGTAGCAACCTCACTCCTACTTATCTACTCCCTTAATTAGTCAAAAAGCCTTGGTTTAAGAGAAAGTCTAGTAAGATCATTTATGATATTATCCTTTTCTAATCCTGTGGAATAAAGCAAACCTCTTACTTATGGTTGTCTACTCCTTTGGTTAGACAAGAGCCTCAATTAAATTGATACACCAGTAACCTTATTCCTTTTGTTATCTTCTTCAGGTACCTTTGAACAATTATATACCTCCCGTAGTCTTATCTACTCTTTGGATTTAAGGAAATTCCTCCGCTTAAAAGATATTCTAGTAAACTCATTCCTTTTTAAACTCTTCTTCAAATTCTCTTGAATAACTAGATATCATGCGTAGTCTTATCTACTTCTTCAGTTTAAGAAAATGCCTTGGCTTAAAAGCAATACCAGTAACTTCATTCATTTCATTTTCCTCTCTAAGTTTAACCGGCAGGTTTTACCTCAATTTACTTTTGGTTCACAGAAATCACGGCATTTTACGTAGCATTTTCTGCCCTTTTCCGGTGGTTACAGATTATTGTTTCAGTATTTCTGGTCCAACTACTCGTTTGAAACTCTCTAAAAACAACGAGAAAGAATGCTAGCAGGCCCCAAGTATCTGGAATGTGAAATTTAAACTCCCTCGGGTATCTCCAATCGGCCCACTTGCAAGCAAAATCTACCCTTTAACCCTTCTTACCATGATTATATGCCTTAAAACCTCCCGCCACATGTCGCCAATTGCCCCAGAGGCCTCCGTATCGACTGGAGATTAGTTTTGGGAGCCCGGAGCTCTTGGGAGAATGGGTCGGAAGGGGGAGGGGGCGCTGGGTAGACCATCAAAAGAGCGATATAACCTCCTTGAGGAAGGTGAAAAACACGGGGTCGGCCAAGCAGGTGGTGTCCGTGTTTGAGAAACTGTCGAAGGAGGACTGGTGGTTGAGGAAGAGCAGCGGCAGCCGGGGCGAGGACTGGTGCTGGGAGGTTTGGGAGGGGAGCTGCTGGTCGTCGAGGTGGAGGAGGGGGAAATTGCTGGAGGACCAATTGCTCAATGGCTTCACGATGTTAGTATAAAGCTCTATTTCATGTTGAAAATGAGAAAACATACCTTGGATGGCGTCAGGTACATTGGAGAATGGTCTTTGGAGTATTCTGGCCATTTCAGACCTATAAAAGGCCTTGGCCTGACCCTTGTGGGCTCCCGGAAGTCTATTTATGTACTTGGCCACTTTACGTGCATCCTGAATGCATGGATCTCCTCCTTAGCTCAAGTTCCCCGAGTATGTGGTCTACTTACTGTCAGTTACCATGGAAAAGGATGCCTAGAGGATGTGCACACACAAAACTGGCCCATATCCAAGCCCAGACTTGCTTCCTCCACGCCTTGCTCCATAGGAGTCAAAAGGGGCTCTTTAGCAAAGATAATTTCAATCTGTCTGCGCAGGTCGTCAGAAATATGTTGCGAAGCCAAGTTGATTGCTTATTTACCCTGTAAGATTGTTTGTTTCGAAATATGTGTGCTACAAGCAATCAGGAGAAAGAGAGAGACAAACGCTACGATGAAAAAGCTGGAAACCCAGGAAACAAAAAGGCCGAGACAAGGCTATTACACTACAGTCTGCTTGTCCAACTGGGCGCTGATTCTCCGAGAATATCTAAGCGAACTACTGTAACACTGTCATTTTCTTGCATTTAGGGTTGCATTAAGGGTGTTTTTCAGCACTTTTCCCTCACTTAATAACATAGTTATTGCAAATCTAGTGGTTTTAGGTTCTCAATGATGTATTTTGGCTGTAATCTAGGTCCAATCTCCTTCTAACCAGATATTAAAAGGCCAAAACCACCCAAAGACAAGGGAAAGGAGAACGAATAGGATTCCGGTGTCCTGAGTGTAAAAACAAAATGACAAAGGTAACGACGAAGCCCAAGACATCCTTCAACTACTACTTTCGGGTCTCCTAGATGATTGCCAACCGAGTATGTACGACGCGACCAAGAGGGGTGTCCGTGATTGAGGCCAAGAGACATTTATCTTTACTCCTTTCATTGTCTGGACCGTCTGGCCTCCGCGTCCCGCTTATTCTCCTCGATAATATAAGCCTTGTACTCCGCATGTCGGTTCATGTAGAGGTTCATAACACCGCCGCCGGTCCAGCTTTCTATTACACCATAAACGTAAGTTTCGAACTAGTTGAACAGAAAGAATGAAACATACCAGAGCCAATTGGGAGAAGAGCGCCAGAGTCCCGAGGACGTTGTGAGCCAGCTCCTCGCGGAGCCATGCGCATGGCAGAGGGATTCTCATCCATCTCATCGTCGGGCGATGGAGAGGTTTGCTGATCCGCCATTCCTCCTGGGCGACGAGAACGACCCGATGGAAGGGCAGAAGAGGCAGAGCCGGAAGCAAATGAGGAGCCCATTTGTGCAGAAGCAGAAACAGCACCGCGAGAACCACGAGAGCGAACAGAAGAAGGCAGGCCCAATCCGGCTGAAGGACCGATGCCTCCAGCAGCAGATGCACCACGGAGAGTGCGTTGAGATGGTCCAACAGAAGACGCAGAGCCAGCAACAGAGACCCAAGCGGAAAGTGTATTTCCAGCTCCAATAGCCGGAGCAGAAGCAGAAAAACCACTTTGCACGCCACCCATTCCACCCATACCACCAACTCCTGTGTATCCGGTGCTTTGCTTGTACGCAGCAATAGCTTGTGACTTTTGAGGCTCGGGGAGGGCATTGATTCGTTTACGTTCGTCTCTGGCAGCTTTTCCATGGACACCCTTTGTGTTGTGGTAGTTCCATGTCTTCTGCGTTGCAAGAGTTAGAATCTCACAGGAACTCGAAGTATTTGAAAACGGAACTTACCTGGAAGCCATCCAGGCTCATTCCTAGTCTCTCAGCCCAGTTCTTCTTCTCGGCTTCTGTCATAAAAGGGTTCTGCTTGTATAACGAAAAAACCGCGGAAATCGGCCTAGGGGTAGCGGTAGTGTCTGCCATTGCGATTTTTGTTGCTAGATTTGCTGTGCTTATAGATGCCGTGAGGCTTGTGGGGAGGTTGAGAGCGTAGGAGAAAAAAAGAGAGAAGCTGGGAATCAGTGGTTGAAGGGTATCTTTGTCACGGATTCGCTTTAATATTTAGCCGAGCCCACACTTCCAATAGCAAGTATTGAGGCCAGGGCACCGCCTTTCCCTAATTTTGGGACTAGGTCCCTGTCCGACGTATCTAACTTGTGTCTGTACCACTAAAGACCCTGTATCTTAAGCCCTAAAGCGCTTTCTGGGTTGCTATGCCGGTGTGCTCTTCTTTTGCCCTTCGACCGTTCTTATTTCAAGCGCCTGACGTGGGATTATATTCTTGCCGCTTTTGGGTTTGTATTTTGAACCTTTCAGCACTTTTGGGTCACTTAGTAACATGATTATTGCAGTTTTCGCGGTCCCAGATGCCCAAAGGGTCTTTTTTCGATTCTCCAAAGACTCCCAAGTCTATTCCGGGCGCATTACTGCAGCCCCAACCCACCAGAACTCCACGCAAAGAAAACACGATATCACCCCCCAATCCCAAACCCATCCCCAAACCCATCCCCAACTCCAGGAATGTCATGTGAATCTTGTTGGTTTGCCAGAGGAAAAGTCATCGGCCTAGGCGCTGAG
The DNA here is from genome assembly GCA_001414345.1 of Hymenoscyphus infarciens. Classification (NCBI taxonomy): domain Eukaryota; kingdom Fungi; phylum Ascomycota; class Leotiomycetes; order Helotiales; family Helotiaceae; genus Hymenoscyphus; species Hymenoscyphus infarciens. The sequence goes on along the minus strand of LLCB01000160.1, from coordinate 108,205 downwards.
GAGGAGGAGAATGGCGGCAGCCTCGGCAGCCTCTCGATAAGCAGCCTTAGCTGCATCTTGCTCGTTCTCTGGGAGGGCCATGACGCGGCGGAATTCCTCGCGGGCGAGACGGCAAATAGAACCTCGAGTGTTGCACTCGGTCCAGCGATTCTACATTCAAAGGATTAGCGTTATTCAAAAGGGCTGGAATAATAGAACCGAAAGAACGATGTTATTGGAATAGCTCTCAAGCGGATGCTTTTCCCAAGTCAAATGAAGGGACAAAAATGGACGAGGGATTTGGCTTATCCCAAAAGATTCAAGCATGATCATTGATTGAATCAAGTTACTGGAATATCTCCCAAGCTTATGCTTGCTTCCGAGTTGAGAGAACGGACAAGAACATAGAAGAGATCTGCTTATCCAAAATGATTCGAACAGCATAACAAAGAGAACGGATATACTGGAATAGCTTCACAGCTGATGGTGGTTCTCGTTGCCAAAGAATATACAAGGACGGACAAGTGATATGCTTTTCCAAACCAACTCAAACAGTAGAATAAAAAGAATAAGCTTACCCGAAAAGCAAACATGGTGGTATCCTCACCGGTCTCCTCCTCTACCTTCGCACGTGCCTCCTCCTTCTCCTCTTCCGTACGGAACGGATCCTGGTTGTACATACGCCGAATGGCGATGATTTGGGCCTTCTTGAGCTTGGTGGTGGCAGACATCGTCGAGATTTTGCACTTGTATGGTGATTGACAATGTGATTAGCTTCAAAAGTTGGTGTGCAGTGCACGTGAGAAATTGATGTAAGGGCAAAGAAGAAAAGTTCAAATTTTGCGCGTAACTGGTGGTTGATATCACGAATTCGCTATATTATTTATCCGATCCGATTCCCAGTCACCGAGGCTACCCCAAAGCTGTTTATTGTTCCAAGACCTCAAACAAGGCTTTGTTAAGCTACAACCACGAAGATAGTGTTCATGGTAATGCTTCTGGTTACTTTTTGTCTCGCTTCGAAGCGAGATGGATTTAGGGGCCAGGTATTCCGATGTTCAGCCGGTTGTCCCAACGACGACTTTCTTTCACTGTGAACCACGTTTTTGGAGAGACTAGAAAGTACAAAGAAGAAGCTATTCACATCTGCTAGAATTGGAGAGAATTACTGCGATTATCAACAGCGGCCTCAAGAGTAGAGTAGGAAGCAAATTGCGAAAGCCAGCTTCCAGCAGCAAGGCTGGAAGCTGGAACATATACTTCGCTCCAGTGAGCTGTCCACCATGTCCCTGAGCCACATCCCCCCCCAGGCCACGGGTTAGGTATGGCCTCATTTTCGTGCTTGTCCTTGAAGTAACAGGCTTGAAGGGGTCATTCATTAGGAGGTCGCTTCGAAGCGAGACTCATATACATCCGAAGTGGTGCCGGTTGTCACATCAACAATTGCCTTGCACGAGAAGTTGGGAGGAACAAAGACATAGAAGATGGCACCAAGAATATGGTGAAATGGGCAGTGGGGCCTCTGGGAGATTATTTTTGTATGTAGCACCCAAATTGCCCACCAAATTGCCACCGCAGCGAGGTCCAGCCTTGACGTGAAGGCTGAATATCGTCAGAATAGTGGCTACAAGGAGCACGACGCAAAACTGCCCACTTCCATCGAGGATCCCATCGAGGCTACAACCTCTAGAATACTGGGGATGGCTTCATTTTAACCTTCTGAAATTTTGAGTTCCACAGTCATCATCCTGTGCATCAGGAGTTTGGCTAAAGTCTGTCATTGGTTCGGTTGTCTTGAGCTCTCATTGGCTCAAGAAGTTATGCTGACGTCCAAGCATCTTTCAGTCGCTGAACATCATTTCACAGTATGAAATGATAAAAGGATCAAATGATGAAAGGATCAAAGGATCAAAGAGATCCTGGGAAAGAAAGGCTGCCACGAGGATTTGAGGAATCACGTGGTGCATTGGGGGTGGGTTGCGTGGGGGTCAAGGGTGGCGGGGAAGGACGAGAGGGGGTGTTGTGCTCAACACCAAAGAATGCCTGATACAGTTGCTACTGCTCAATTCAATAGGTAGGTGCTGCTCCGCAATGCTGCCAAAAGAGAAGAGAATGGGCTTTTGGTACGGTAACGAAAATCACCGAGCTTTGAGAAGTGTCGTGACTCAACACTACCAAAGCGAGTTTTACCACCCCTTGCTGGTGAAGGTGATGGCAATCCATCGCGAGAAGCTCATGAGTCGAGGCACGTTGGGAAATGAAAAATGTCGTGACTCGAAGCCAAAAACTGCTGAAACAGGCTGGTCGTACTCAAGTGAGCAAGTCATTCGCCGAAGTTAGCAATTTGGCAGATAACAGCTTGCTTTGCTAGTGGCAAATTTAGAGAGCGACTGTGGCTATGTAGGGCATGAAGCCCTGGGCCCTGGAGTGTGTGGATGACAATTGCCGATTAAAGCAGCAGCAAGACTACCCATGACGTGGACGATAACAATTTGGCTTCCGATTGGCAGATTTGGAGAGGGTCGTTGGGTCTTGAAAATGAGGTTTGTCGACTAAAGCAGCAATGAAATATTAGACACTACCCCATTAGGCAAGGTGCTTTCGAAACGAGAGGTGATAGCCTGTCTTGCTACCGTTGGGTTACAGGGGTCGTATGATTCAGCCTGCAACGGCATCAGCCAATTTCAAACATCCCAGTCAAAGGAAAAGAGTCCCCAAGACCCTACCACCTTGTAGAAGGGGTTGGACTATGGATGGACAGTATGGACTCGATGAACACTTCTCGAGACTCCTTTCCTTCCATGCTTTGTCTGAACCAATGTTGCCGTTCGGGTTCTGATCCTGAAGAGGGGTCAACTATCAGGAGCCTGCCAAGTACCTCTCTTCAAGAAAGGCTTTTCTTCTGTCTTGAACTCTCTTCAAAACGGTGCGCAAAGACGGTGTTGTCAAGAGAGAGAGAGCCCCTCTGCCTCCTCGCTTTACTTTTCAAGGTTAGTATTCCTCGGTGGGTTTCCCGAAATTCCCGCTGACCTTCTACCGCAAGTTCAAACAGCTTATGAGAAAATCAGGTCGGACCGACAGCCTACTATCATCTTTTCCAGGTGCATTCTTGCACCGCTAGCAAATTCAACACCACCAACACACCTCTCCCCCTAGTCACGACTACCTGACAAGGACGTCCGAGAATACAGTCGACTTGGCGGTTTTGCCAGGCCTTACAGCAGGGTTTAGCATCAACGACTTCAACAACCCAGTGGTGCTCACCAATACGCTGGATCAAGAGCCTCTCTTCCCCAAAGCGTGAAGAATTTGGCAAAACACCAGCCTATTGGGGCATGCAGGAAACCCCCTTTACGACGGCAACCTCTATTCCACCACTTTGAAGTGGGATCCTCCAGAGCCGAAAATTGGACCACTCCAAGCCGCGCCATACAGCCCTTCCCACCGTGAGGGCTGACTATTCTGGCTGGTAACTGCTGCCCAATCTTTTTCGGCATCCATGTAGCTAACGCCGCTAACGAGTTCTCTAGAGGTCTCCATCGCGTTGATGCCACCCACCTTCCCTGAAATTATCTAGCTCATCACCTCCCGCGCTCCAATTCCAGAAATCCGCGATATCCCAAAAGAAGGTATGATCTTTGCTGCAAGAACCGTGTATAACATTAATATCTTGACAGGACTTTTCGTCTAGCTCTACACTGTGTCAACCCACCCGCTCTACCAAAATGGCCGCAGCAAGACGGATCGAACTCGCTAACGCTATCACCAACGACTTCCTCCAAACCAATCAAAAGACACCGCTGGGGTTTGGATGGATATATCAAGCACTAGATGCCCTCTGATAAAGCAACCCTGAGGTGTCTCGGGTTACCGCTGGTTCGGATGGAGATATATCAGCCATGGCTACCTCCCCTGGTACCGCCGTGCATACTTGGTTAGAAGCCACCTTGGAAGCCGACCTGCGGAGCGGCAGCTTGCTAGCCCTCCCTCTGCTGGATGAATCAATCGCCCTTGGCGCTAATTAAAGTCCGGCCAAGGCAACAATGGCGATGGTAAGTCTCTAGATCCCTATCATTTCTTCAGCCTTCTGCAAATCAAAGGTATCGTAGGTTCTTCCTCTACATTTGATGCAGTCGGCTTTCCCGTTTCAGAACAATTGAAGAAGAAGGATCTTTTGGTCAAGCTCTGCGCCGAAGCAAAGTATGTGGTTGGATCTCTTCCTGGTATTGGAAGCCAGGGTTTGAGGAACTCTTCCTTTCTCATGGTATGCAACCATCTTCGAATACAGAACCTCATCATCTTTTTTCACAGTGGTCATTGCCCCTCCCATGTACAAATTTCATTTTCCTCAAAGCTTGGAACATTTTTAGTATCGTGGAGGCGCTAATGGTCATGAAGGATAACTTAAAAGAACAACTCCAGCGCTCGAGTGCTTCCCCTCCTTGCGAACTCAATCCAACACCTCGCACCCATCAACTAGGACAAATGGCTGATGGCCACAGAAACATAGGCGCTCTAGGTAGAGCACACTCGCCAAGCCCACCATACTCCACAGCTAGCACCCTAAGCCTGTCTCATTCGCCTAACGAACTTCCAGAAAACCTGGGAAGAGCAGGTTGAGATGGAGCCATGCGTATCAGGGTTTGCGATGGATATGTATTTTTGGGTTTGGGCTTTGCCATATGGGTGTTCACACTTTTGCTTGAATTTCGTCGGGTGATTTTTTACTTTGAAGAATGGTTTGATATTCAGAGAACTGAAAATTTAGTCTTGTCTGATCTTTTTACGTGGTAGAGAATTGAGATCTTGAAAATAAAGTTCCTTATGTGTGAAATCTGTGACACCTCTGAAGCCTTCCGGCACTTCCATTTAGTCTATGTCCTGATTCTGAAGACGCAAGATCTTCAACCTTTGTGAATATTCTGGCGGTATTGAATTATAACTTTAACTCAATGGCTCCGTGAAAGGTCCGCTTAATTATATCCTTGTAAGTGACTCGAGTCCTCGAGCAAGACTATCCCTCTTCATCTCTTCTTCCGTGGGAATCACATCAGAAACCCAACATCAATCCTTGGTTGCTGATTTGAGCTTTGGCATTATACTGATGCTCTATTTTTCCTGAAAGGAGATCAAACACTCACTGTTTCCGTTTCTTCTTTTAGCGGTACCCTTCCTGCTTTTGGTTTTGGTGGTTGGGCTTTTCCATTTCCTGTTTCTAGAAGCAACTGACTGTAATTTCAACAAAAAACTGGGATCCTGCCCAATAGAAAACATGTAAGTCTGTACTCCTTGTGATAGCAAGTTGCTGATGAATACTAAAAGTCCCCGAATAAGTACCCATATGCTAGAAAAGCACGGGTTGAGGTAGGTCGCTTAAATAATGCCGGAGAAAGGTTTATGGGGGCTTAGAACTGACCCAATAGGAAAGCTTGTAAAGTAATAGCCACGCGAGAGCGTTCTGATTTAGTGGACATTGCATCGTGAAACATCAAAGTTTCTGCTCTTCTTCTGCCGGAAAGCACCATAAAATACTCAATTCATCTCTGTCTTTCACGACAGCAAAATGCCATCCATCACCGGCAGTCAAAGACGCCAGATCGAGGCGCTCTTTCAAAAGATGCCCTTCTTAAGCGACCAGGAGCTAGGAAGAAGAGCGGGTGAAATGGGTGTAGACCCAGTGAGGTTTGCTGTACGGAACCCCCATTATAGCCCATTGACACAGTGACTAATAGCAAGCAGGCTATATATCAGCGATATCTTCTGATGGGTGGTTGTGATACCACGAAGAAGGTCCGGAATATCGTCCACTACGTTTACCACCTCCCGCCACACCAACAACAAGCCGCGATGGCTACATATGTGAGAGAGATGGGGGTAGCAACTAGCGGACCGCATACAGCGGAGGATATTTCCCGTGCTGTCACTGGTATGAACTCCCGATCTCTCTCTCAGATTCATAAGCTTTTGCTAACTCTGCGAAGCAATCTGGCCACGAATACTCGCTGGCAACGCCTCCGTTCCTCCTCCCCCGCAACAGCAGCAGCAGGCCCCCCTCCAACCCCCCCAGCAACAGCAACCCCAACCCCAACCGCAGCAGGGAGAGCAGGGAGATGAGACAGAATACCTGCTCATCGACGCGCAGATGATGCTCTCTGGGTCAGTGCTACCCTACTGGCTACCATCCACTGAATGAGATGCTTGAAATCATCTCGGCCGCAGTCTTCAAGACTTGCAGCACTCCTCGGATTTAGAACCTCTTTACCTTCGCCACCACGGCTTCTGACCAGCATCATTTGGGACGGAAGGACTATCTTGGAAGACCATTGAATTGTCTGAGATGGGCCGTGGTCGCAAGGCGGAGTTCTTCTTCCTTGGAGGTGTTGGGCTGAGGATGTGGTGGAATTTTGTGGTTTTGTGAGGGCTTTTGAGCTTTAAAGCGTAACTTTCGTTAGAGAAACTGGGCAAATTGAATTCCATGTTATGAATCACGCATAATAGCCTCCGTATAACTGCAATTATGAAGTTCCGTGAACCGGAAACAAACCCTTTTATGAATGATTTGTATAAGATCTCTAATACTGTTCTATACTCCTAAAAGACGTAGTAAATATCTAAAGCAAACATGTTTTACGAGAGAAAGAACTTAGTACTATTCTATCTCTGAGCAAATATTTCTTATTACTAAAGTATATTAGTTAAATGAATAACATCTTATAAGAGAAGCACTTTATAGGAGAACTGAGAGAAAAACCTAATGAGTTCAAAACGATCTTTAAATAAACCTCTTACTTTTAACTCTAATTACTAAGGGAAATAAAAAAAGCAAAAGAAACGAACTACTTTACAGGAATATGATTTAGATTCCTTTTTATTTTATAAAGTACTTTGATTCCTTTAAATTCTATTCTACTAGAAGAAGAAGTAAAGAGAAAGAAAGCACTTCTTTTATAAAAAAACTATCTGAACTTTCTTTTATATTATAAATTATTCTCGACCTTTTCAAGTTAGTTATACTAGAAGATTTAAATAAACAGAAAAGAATAACTTACTTTAAAAGAAGGAAGTTTAACTTAGTTTTAAAGTTATAAAACTCTCTTTTCTTTTTGATTCGATTATACTAAATAGATAAATAAAAAAAGCAAGCTAAGTTGTTTTACTTAAATATTATTCTAGCTTTCTCTAATTATTATATAATTCTTTAATAGACAAAGATATAATCTATAAGCGACTTTAAAAAAGAATAAATAGTATTGTAATTTATAAGAATCATTAGTAATTCTCTATAAATTTAATAAATTAAATTTCTTAATATAACTTACTTCTATAACTAAGTAAGATAGAAGATTATACTTTATCTAAATATTAGAGCCTATTTAGCTAGCTATGAGATAATATTAAATTATTTAATAAATATGCTATAATGTATTTTTGAGTTAAAAACGCTCTAAGGAGCTTTATATTCAGAGGTGAAAACTCTGCTATATATATAGAGAAAAGGGGTCACGTGAGACCCTCTTTTCTATGACACACCCCTTAGGTCTAGGAGACAGCTTCCTAGGCTTATAATAAAACCAGATTATAAAAGAACCTCTTAACTATATCGCTCTCTATTCCTACTATAAGATAATCCTACAAAGCGCACTTCTAAACAGCGATTCTATAGTATTCTTAAGAGTAAAGTTCTACTCCTAGATTCTGTCTAACTTCCTCTCTTATACTCTAGCACGTTATTAGCTCTAGCTTTAGTAAAGACAGCGAGTAGCGTTCGTAGATATAGTAGCTCGTAGTTAGTATTATACTACTAGCTTCGTAGAGTACTAGGCTTCTGAATCGAATAAGGTTCGGTTATAAGGCACCTCTTAGAGTAGCTAGCTAATACTAGGCTTATACCTTCTATAAAGAGCTTTTAAGTACTTGTTAAAAGTAAGTATTAAGAGGTTAGTTACGCTAACCGATAGTAGAGAGCGTTCTAAATACGTAGTAATAATAATTATAATATAGTAGATATATTATAGTGATTATAGTTACTAAACCGGGCTTATAACTGTTATGAATTTTTTAGGTTAAAAACGCTCTTAGAAGCCTTATATTTAGAGGTGAAAACTCTATTATATATATAGAGAAAATAGGTTACGTAATATCTCTTTTTCTATAATACTATACTATTTTTCTAGTAAATTTAAAGTAGAGGAAATACTTTTTAGCTAAAAGACTTTATTACTCTAAGAGTGAGATAATATTATAGTCTTATAAAGTTCTTATAAAGTCCGTAGCTTGCTTTTGTTTTATTATTTCCAAGTAAATCGGAATTTGAATTAAAACTATTACTCTAATTCTAATCTCTTTCTTTGATTTAGAAGTTAGCTAGAGTATTAAGTAGTCTATCTTTCTTTCCTAAACCCGCTAATAAAGTGAGACTAGAAGATAAGGGTAAGTTTTGATTTTTCGTCTACTGAGCGAGCATCTTATACTACAGCTAAGTATAAGTTGAAGCTCTTTTAGTCAATTCTTTATTCTTAATCTAAATAGTAATTATACAGCGCACTTAGAACATACCCCTAAGCTGAGAAGCAAGTACTTATAGTAGTAGCTAGCCACTTTCCACCAAGGGGTCCTCTAACACAAAAGTCTACTACATCCTCCCTCAGAATCCTTCCTCATTATCCCCTCACATACACCTCTAAAGAAAAAGAACTCCGCACTTACGCCACGGCGCGTCGCAGACAACAAACAACAATGACCCCTCCTCAATCATCGGTCTCGATTGAGAGCAATAACCTGGGCAATTCCGAGCCCGAGACCATCTCGTTTTCGCCAGTCTCGATGGAAGGCATAAAAACTGGCATTTTCGAGCGGGTAAGGACTTCCTGAAAGCTGAGCGCATAGCTAGGGGCGGCCTGATGGTGTTGTTGTTGTGGGAGCTGTTGAAGACCGGGAATTGGAGCAACAGGTGGAGGAGGAGGTGGTGGTGGATTTGCATTGGCCGGGCTCAAGACAATTGGGCAGATTTCTTCATATTGTTAGTATAAGGTTATCTAATTTAAATTGATAATGCGAACACACCCATGACAATGCGAGCAACATCCTCAGCGGCAAATGGGGAGTTGGCCCTCAAATCCATTAACGTTTTGTAATGGCGCATGTCCTGGACTTGTTGTGCTCCCTGGAACTGGCTCGCATAGCGCGCAACTATGCGGACTATGTGGGTTATGGCCGGCCTCTCCACCCCTATGGTAGAAGCTTGTAAAGACTCTCTATTTACTGTCAGTCGCCAGCGTAGAAGATCCCTAATGCGTGTACATACAATAAAATCCGCGGCCGCAATCCCCATATCTGCTGCAGCAATAGCTCTATCTGATGCTGGCATAAATGGCAGCCTCTGGAAGAGACGCTCGATTTGCAACTTTGGTAACGCGAGACATGGCGATTTTGTAGTGATTCGACGAGCAGCTTTGCTTATGCGAAAATATTGCTGTGCTGGCTGTTGTGCTGGCTGTTGTGCAGTAAATTTGTGATAAATTGAAGGGAAGTTAGTTGCGTTTCAGCTCCTCAAAACTGCCTTTACTCTACGGCTATTTTGATTGGGTCGCCGCTGCGGCCCCGATCTTTTGGTGCCGGGCAACGCCTTTTCCACGTTTCAAAGACCAGGTCAAATTAAATGCCTACATACCTATATCAAACACATTTCAAATTGCGCTCACGATGTTTATCCGTTTTTCATGTTCATTTTACTAATTAGTTGCATTTTTCAAACCTCAGCGATTAATCAAAGGCATTGGAGTGAGTCCAACAAGATCACTACGAGCGGGCAAGATGGAGTTTGAATTTCAAATAGGCCACGTCTTTCTGCCGCGAAATAAAATATCCCGCGCTATTTGCAGCAAATAACCATACATAAGTCAGACTACAGGGTGTCATCAAATTTTTCCATGGAGAATGTGGTTGAGAGAAACAGCTAATCAGTCCAAATTATCATGCAAGATGCCGCCCCAAACCAGGTTCAAACGGCATATTACGAAAGTTGACAAACATATTGGATGGGCAGCAAACCGACAATTCGATGTTGGAAAGTATATCTATTGCTTCTAAGGGATACTCACCTAGTCAATGAACTTAGTATCTAATAGTCGATAAAATTTCCAAATCTCGTTACCGATTCTTCGAAGACTGTCATTTCTGAAACCAGTGAATTGGCTTTCCACGCCTCTTGGCACTTTCTGGATATTTTCCTTTAGCCTGGGTGAACTCCGTGTTTTTTTTACTTATAAGTATATAATAAGTAACGCTAGTTATAAATGACTTGTTTATTAGATAAAAGAGGGGTAAGTACTACTAGAACACGGTCTATGGCTCTTTTTAGTATTTAATTTACTATATATTTATTAATTAATTAATAAAGGTTTACTTAGCCTATCCTAGCCTGACCTCTAGGCTAGGCTAGGATGGGAAACCAAAAACACTGTCTGAAACGTTCTGAATTAGCCATTCTTTTGCTTTTCTGTTCATGCTTTTAAGCATATGTACCAAAACCTCCAAGGGTCTCAATCCAAGCACCCGAGAACTCAAAGTTTTGTTACTTTCATGACATTGGCTACCCTTTCAGTTGGAGACTGTGGTGGAATTCCTATGTCATACCATTTCCTCATTTTTTCAGAAGAAAATTTTACAAATGAGCAAGTCACTGTGATACAAAGATTTCTAGATGAATTCAAAGGTGCTCATCGTGTCGAGTTGCTATTTCAATCTCAATTTCCGGTTTTATTTGCTATGGGATATTTCTTCAAAAGACTTTACAAGGATACTAAGTTATATGGGGCTGTAGGTAAGCATTGTAAATATCTTCTTTTATGCTCCGTTTTCTCCTTTCAATGGCTTTGTTTGAAGCGATTCCACGAAAACGTAAAACCCGCAAGAAAGAAGTGCAGTTATCTTGTTGTGGTGAAGTCATTAGTTAATTATTTCTCTCATTCTTTGGAGAAATGCTTTCAAATAAAGTTGTAGATGAAAGTTTAAACTCTGTCCATCACGTGTCGGCTATTCTCAGGAGGCTTTCCCCTTTAATAGCCGAATTTTGAAGACGTTGCGAATCCCACCAAAAAACACACAATAATTATGCATTTAAGTCCCATTCAAACAAAGCGGCACGTTGATTGCATCATCAAGGTGGTGCGTGGTCGTAGCAGTGGATTTCAGACTATTCCCGTTTGAGAACTAGCGCGTCTGCGGGCGCACGCACATAACAACCCAAGATTTGTCAGGCATCGCCACAACACGCCTTTTACTACCATTTGAGAGAAAAAAATCTCAACACCTGCTCCTCCATCCTGAAATCTCCTCCAACCCCCAAAAATGTCTGCCACACCCAGCGCCAGCGCCAGGGCCACCAGCCAACCGCTTTCCCTGCGATACAGAGCAGTCCGTAAGGACTACTATCTCAACCCATTCCTCGATGCAGAGGGGCGCATAGCTCTCGCAAGGGACCTTGGCTTGCAGCGTTGCGATGTCGCCGTAAGCGCTTCCTCCCCTCTCCTCAATAAAGAAGCATCTAACCTCTCCCAGAGAGTATGGAATGAGATAAAACGCTCCCACCATCAAACTACGACCCAAGTCAATATCTGGAAGGCCTGGATCTCGGCTTCCCCCGAGCTCCTCGCCAAAGCCCTTGACAGACTCAAGGACCGCGCTGCCATGGCGAAAGGAGATGTGTGGTGCTTGTAATGCTTGAACCAGATACGATGCCTGGAGAGCCAGCATCTCCAGTCAACAATTCTGGTTGGAGTTGGAGGGTGCTTCCAGGGGAGGGCCCTGAAGACCCATGTTGTTCTGAGGTTTAAAGTTGTGGTTGCTGCGGCGCTACACACATGCGGTCTTCAGGTATCCTTCTCTGGTGTTTGGTTTGATTTCCTTTGCTGGTGTATTTGGTAAGTCACGCTTCAAAACCAAACCTCGTTGGGTGTATCACTTACTTTTTCCCCCCCAATAGTCTTTTATTCGGTTGTCGAGTCTCTTCTATTCATGTTGCCCTTTTTAGATAAAGCATACTTCGCCGGCTCATCGACCTATATTCAAGCCCCAGCTCCGGTCTACAAACAACCTCGAAGTGTCGAGAAAATCCGGAGTTGCAGCCGCCCTTGGTTACGACAATCCTCGATCAGTCCAAACCCGCATCTCGGTTCTAAAGGAGAAGCACAACGTTCCCTTCTATTCAACCAGCGGCCAAGGAGCAGCTGGCGCCGCTTCCACCAAGCCTAGACCTTCATACAACCAACCACACTTTCAAACTCCGATTTTTCGAAAGAGGATCCGGGGTAATCTTTGATAGAAAAAGCCCCCTTTTAATCGAGTTTTCACCGTGGAACAATTAACACACTCCAGTACGCGGTCCTTGCTGGAAACTAGGAATATGCCAATCTCACAAACATGGTATCCATTTACAACAGTATCGGCAAAGTTAATGTGACCACTCATGGAGAGGCCAGATATTGAACCACTGGTCGCCCAGACGGTATGTAAACTTCGCACATGAGCTTCGTTGGAGGTATCGCTGATGTCTGTTTCTTCAAGTAGCTCCCGAAAATCGATCATCGGATTCTTTTTCCTCCTACAATCCTTGCTGGAATCAAGCTGGAATGGCCAAAAGGCAGAAAATACGGACGTAGGAGGCGGAAACAGGTGGCTGGGCCATTTGAGGATCCCGGGTCTGTCCAACCCTGACCTTTGAATCCAACACCATGCAATCTCAGCGCTTTTCGTATGGATACCACTACTCTACCTAATGTGGGTAACCTGATCTACCTACCGATCTTCGACTGAACATTAAGGTATTGACGAAGCTTCAGGGAATGGTTGTGTCGGAGCCGGATGGAAAGACTGTGCCCTTCAAGTACCTATACGATGGCCCGAATGTTGCGCACCGAGTTCTGGTAGTCTTCATTCGCCATTTGTTCCTGGTTCGTTTTCAAGATCTTGCAGACTAAGATTGGGTCCCATCTCAAACATCAAGCGATCTCTTTCCCACAAAGGCCGCAACCTCAAGCGAAACTTCAGCACTTCCAGGATTAAGGAGACCTTGGTCTGAATCGACCGAAGCAGCACGGATCCCCACGAGAAGCATGGTCAAGACAAATGATCCAATTCATTCTCCTCCTATTATCCACCTTGGAACTAAGCCGGTGTTGGCAAGATGTCATACTTGAGCTCCTGTTGCAGGCCCCAAGGAAACCCTTGAATCCAGGCAGTACTTCGAACTTACTGCCTATTGTGGAGGGTGAGAACCTCCCAGTCACACTCTAGTTTCATCGTCTCTCCTCAGACTGGAACTTTTGAAAGATTTGACAAGTCTGATCCTGCTGTTGAGTTTAGCTTGTTCAGATCTTTCTCAAAGAAAATTCGTTGCATGATCTACGGTTTGTGAATGCAGGGGCGGATACAAACAACAACAAGGATCATTGAGATGGCAATGCTGATATCGTGGCTGCTTTGCTGATGGCATTCGATACACGTACCTTGAACATGTGTAGTCTTGAGAAGAGGAAGAGATGCTCGGACTTCGATTGGAATTCCGCAAAAGATATTTCCAATGCCGACAAATGGCGAAAACAAATATTCAACCGCCGTCTAAAGCAGCTCGTGGTTGACTTCACTGGGGACCACGACAAGGCCCCATCTGGCCAGAGAGAGATAGAGAAGACTTCTATTGAAGTTCGAATCGTTGCTCGAGCCCAAGAAAAGGCTGGAAAGTCCACATGGGAGATTGGATCTCCAACGCTGAAAAAGCATCTCCATCAATTTTGAAGCCTATGAGCGTGTCAGGAATAACTTCACCGGAACCACCATCGACGGTCTAATTGGAAGGATCCACGTGAACGACAAGCCTTGGAACTCTATTAATTGAAACCTGCCCTTAATTACAAGCAGTACAACGTTGGAACCCAATATCGCATCGTTGGCGACGTTAGAAACTTTGTCGTCCCCGGGCTCCCTAGACATTTCTTGCGAACACCATCGGCCGGTTTGAACGGTAACGTCGTGGTCCCTGCTACCCCTAACCACTTCTTACAAACACCTGCTTTTGGTTTCAACGCATACATAGCAGCATTTGTCCCGATGCCATCGCCATCTCGTTCTCCACCAGGACCAGTCAATGCTAATACACCAGCATTCATTCCAGGTGGCTCCCCCGCTCCTCTTATGCATTCGTCCTCTAGCTCGCCTAGTGCTCGGCTCGTTCAGTACAACACACGCTTAACAGTATCAACCCGACTTCCTACCATCCACAATGGTAATACTCTGATTCTCTCGAGACCACCCCCTTTCCTATACTTCACTGTTCGGTTTTATAAGAAGTTGAAGGATAGCGTCATCATACACCAAGGAGTATTCTACAACTCTGTTCGTGTCGAGCAACGAACCTTTTATCGCATTGCTGCTCTCCCTCAAGAAGAGGGATCTCCAGCCAGTACTGCCATTGAAACCACCCTTAGAGTCCTACTCGCCCACCAAGATCATCAAGCGAACCCTGTCCAGAAAGGGCGTCTATCCCATGAGAAGCTTGAAGCACAAAGGCAAATCATTGGTGAGGGGGAGATTGCACTATTTGGTTTCGCATCCCTTCCATATCTCGATCGCTGTCCGACCCTGCCGAGATATTGTTGGCATTGACCATCTGCCGGTGGTAGCATATTTGACTCAGATGCCATCCTATACATTCGATACACGTACCTTGAGCATCCTTCCACACTCGAAGATAAACCGCTGTTCGTCCAATTCAGCATCTAGCAAGAAAGCAAACTAAAGCTCCCCATTCGCACTACTGAAGACAGAACTTGGACATTCAAGTACCCCCATCAGTCACATATATCCGATACACGTACTTTGAACAAGCTTCTCCTTGAAAAAGGAGAAAGAAAGGAGGAGAGGCTGCTTTTCCAACTCAGAACCAAGAAAGACGGTAAATTAGAGCCCATTCAGGCCGCACGTGGACCTTCATGTACCCCCACCAAACAGCCCAGCATTAAACCCGTGGGGTCCACAGTCGGCAGCAAACTTTCATGTTCTCCAATTGGTGATCCCAACAGCAGCTTCATGCCTTGAGCCCAAAGGTCAAGGAGAACCTCGTTTCTATCAAGGGCCTCAAGCGAAGTAGCAGTGGTGCATACGAGACTAGCCTATCCTCAAAAAGCCAGATGAAAGCACTATCAGCGCGATAATCAACGTAGAGCCTGGAACTTCAAATTCCCCACCAAAAGCATTTGGGGTGTTCTCCCAGTAAAAATTATTTCCATCGATTTTGAGGCCCATGAGCGTGTCAAGAACAACTTCAACTCATATTCACGAACCAAGATTGAAGAAAAGAGTCGGCGGCTCTCTATAAGAGATTGGATCGCCATTACTCAAGACCATAATGATGCTTCCGCAGGAATCGAAATTCGAATTGGCGAGAAGCTTGTTGCGGGTGTCCACACTAGTGGCGGACCTGTAGATAGTTACGAGTGCTCCGCACTCTCCCCTTCTCTCCTCAGACGTTTATTACCACACCACATAAGAGATTACTTTCACGTATTTCATCGAACCCAGCCATAAGCTCCTGATCTGTGATCATGCTACAAAGCTCCCGGTCATTTTGAATTCTGCTGGGACCTTCATGAACCAGTCAGGGCAACCCCTGTTCTCTAACGAAGATCGATCCGTGCTGTATACTCTCGGGTCATTCGTTGGCCTAATGTTAGGAAGATGATGGAGGGGAAATATGCTAAGCTGAATGCCAGCAGTGGGGAGGACAACGATAGTGTTGGGTCTCGATTTTTGCCAATCACAATAACACTGGTATTACGGAGGGACGCCCATGAGAGACTTGGTTCATTGTCCAAGGAAGACATGGTCATTGGTTGTGCTACCAAGATCATTATTCCCAGCCGGCAAGGGCTTTTTATTATTACCCCTTTGGATCCTTCGATAGTGCCTAAAGAGAACTCCCCTCGAAATTTCAGATGCGGTCAAGGTTACAAGGTCATGAGACGTATGGAGGAGTGTGGCGTTATGCAAAGCATCGAGAAAAACACCGGGCCAACCTTTGCAGCCTATTTTGAGGAGGATGCAGTCGGCAACGCAGACGACGAAGTCAAGTATGTCGAATCTCCACCTGGCACCTACACAACACCTTCACCCATGAAGTCTCCAGTCAATTCTGACCATCATACGACCGATCCATTGCTTGAGTCTCCATTCACACTCTCGCCTCAGAGGTTCCTCTTCCACATGACTCGACGAGGCGTGAACAGAAAATGTGTACAAAATTACATCCAAAGCTTTTTTCAGAAGTCCAGAGGAAGATCTCGGGCGCTGCCAGGACCACTATCCTTGGCTTGTAAGTACTTTTTATGATTGTTCCTTGAAGTGATGCTGATTTGAGATAGTGTCAAGTGACAAGTAACCTCGACTTTCAGATGCGGTCAAAGGAATTTTATCGTTGGGCAGTATCATGACCAACAGAGAAAGATTTAGAGCTATTAATGGTGTTCGTATCGGAACACAAATCTGTTGTACTCGGCACGTTACTTGCGTACGCATTGCGAAGGTTATGGTGTGGCATCTTCAAAAATTTCCGGTGCCTAGGTGTCTAATCCGATATGGGGGAAGCCATAGGGTTATTCATTGATAATATCGTTCGTATAGATCGGGCTATGATCTAAACGTTCGTTGGGATGGTTCGTTATTGGTCTACGCAATCCTGTATTTCGGACATGCGGTAGGTGATTCTATTCTTAAGAACGGGGTCGCCATGGCCAGAATGTACCAGAAAGGAACTGCCCACCCCTGGCGAGCAAGAGTTCTGCGCTATTTCTCTGGCGGAAGGTGCAAATGATTAATAAAAAGAAGGAACTGGGAGAACCTGTCGCATCCTTAACAGGGGCCATCTTGTAATTCTTGAAGCATTTGCCGAGGGGGGCGGGCGTGCTTTGGTTGAGTAGAATAAAGCTTTAAAAACCACACTGTTATAAGTAACTTCCTTGTTTCTCTCTTGCTTGTCACAATAATCATCTAGCACAATTGAAAACAGCACACCTACCCTCCTATAAACATGCATTTGACGGGCCAGAAATACTGCTCATTGCCAGTTACCCGGAAACCACCCAGTTACTTGCTTGCAGCCGTAAACAAGGAGTGGAATAATCCCTTCAGCCCCTTAACTTGCGTCTCGTAGCTAGAAATAGTAATCCATTCTCAAGAATGGTTTTGATGAAATATTCAAGTATGTACATACCCCATATTTCCAGCTCTTGAATTTATTCTAACTCAAACACACTGCCGCCTCAAGGCCTAGCGCACAAGTCGTCGAGAAGTCCTCACAGTGCACCATTTTTTGAAGCGAGAGCAGCGGATAGACAAACATGTCAGGAGTAGTATGGGAAATTTTTCGTTGGTTTTTATTTGGCTTCGTTGGGTGGGGATCTGGCGCAGTATTAGAAAGGGGTTTAATGCTCCCGGAGTACTTAGGTGTTATTTTGCATCCACTTGGGTATGTTCTATCATCTCTCCCCTATTTCGGCTTCCACCTTTCCTTGTTCATGGTTCTTCCCCTAGTTTTTTGGTATACAAGCTTTTTTTTTTTGGGGACCTTTTATGCTGCTTTCTTTTCCCACAGTGCCATCGAGGATTTCGACAAGATTCTCGTCCTAGGGAGAAAAGGGTTGTTGATTGTGGACCTCCTAGGCAGTCGATGAAAATTGAGGAGGAGGAGGGGGGGCCTTTTAGGGGGGTAATGGATGAGAATGAGGAGACGGTCTCCAGATATATAATCTTCCTCCCCCCCCCCTTTAAGCACGCTGAGAATGGAAATGAAGGAAGAATATATAAACATAACCAGCCCCTTTTTCTTGGTCTGGATGAACAGTGAGCTGTGGTGAGAAATGGGTGATTACTATATCCCGGGGCTTCCCCTTTATGGCTATTCGTGACTCTACCATTCGACCATGAGGAAGTATCTTCCTTGAATCTTCCGAGCATCCTAACAGATTGCTTCCAGTCATTCTAGATCCTCCTCGCACCAACAATTAATGCCTTCCAAATTTGATTCAATCACATTACTTTCTGAAGCCGCGTAGACAAGCGACAGGACAAACAGAGACTATTGATGATACATATACTACACCTAGATTGGGAGCCCGAACACCTGGAGGACTTCAGTACCAGTCTTATCAACTGGCGGTGCAATAAAACAACCATCATCGGCATTAGACGCCTCAACTCAAGTACAGGAACCATATTCGTTTACAAATCACTCAAAGGAATTCTCTCCATTGGCATTATACCGCCCTGTCAGTAGCCGACCAACGAAAGTTGAAAGGGTTTACTACCTAGGTACCTCCTTGACCAACAATGCCCCTGCCGTAGCCACTACAATATCAAGGACACCCCAAAGCCGTCGTGTTGTAGAAAAAGGGTTCAATGTTCAATATCTCGTCTTGATTGCACCTTATTCATGTAGCACAGAAGACACATCATACCCCCCTCAAACTTTCTAGTTTGTAAAGGATAAACTCCCAACTCTCCAGCCCCGAAAAGGGCCTTTCACAGCCTCGACCGCTGAACCTTCAATTCGTATTGTAGTAGAAAGGAACGGTTAGGTGAGTTGAAAGAAATCACGGCCCTACTAAGTATAATCAAGGTATCTACTTCCATTTTTAAAACGCCAACCCTCATTTCTTAAAACACTTACAGTACAGACAAAGATAAGAGCAAAAGCACTCTCACTCAATTTCTCTTCATCTTAGCCAACAAATTCAACGCACTCCCCGCAAGCACAAAGCTACACTGATCCTCACTCATCGTATGCTTAGTCTGAATAACCACCTCCTCCCCTGTAGCCCTCTTCTTCAACCTCAAACTCACACTCCCCTTCCCCCCAGCCTTCAGCACATCATAAAGTCCAACCGTCTCGACCTCATCACAAGCAGTGATAAGATCATAATCCTTCTCATTAGCAAACGTAAGAGGCACCACACCCTGTTTCTTAAGATTCGTTTCGTGGATACGGGCGAATGATTTAGCCAAGATCACACGACCACCGAGATATCGAGGTTGTAAGGCAGCGTGTTCACGAGCTGAGCCTTCGCCGTAGTTGTGTTCTGCTACGACGAGCCATTCGATGCCTTCGTCTTTCCATTTCTGGGCCAAGTCAGGGATGCTGGATGTGGATCCGTCGGTATCGTATGCTACGTTGACTTCTCCTGTTGCAGCATTGGTCGCCCCGATCAAGGTGTTGGTACTGATATTTGGGAGATGGCCTTTGTATTTCAACCATGGGCCAGCTGCGGAAATGGTATCGGTGGTACATTTTCCCGTCACCTTATAGAGGACTCGAAGGCCGGAGAGGTCGCCTGATGGGAAAGGAGAGAAAGGCTCGAGAAGAGCGAGGCGGTCGGATGTAGGTGAAACGATAACGGGGGTTGATGGAGAAGGAGCGCCTGCTGTGGGGAGGAAATCCGGGTTTCCAATTTCGAAACCACCTTGTGGGAGTTCGGCACCAGTTGGTGGAGAAAATCGAAATTCCTTGCCGGAGGGCGTGGTGATACTGTCTGTCAAGGGATTGAAAGTTGTGCTTCCACCATAAGACATTGCTGTTACAATTTCCGGACTGGCGAGAAAGTTCATGGTGTCTGGGTTGCCATCATTTCGGCCACGGAAATTTCGGTTGTAGGATGTGAAAATGGCGTTCTTGTCTCCATTGGAAACACCATCGGTACGTTTCCATTGACCGATACTATCACAATATTAGCGTCAAATCAATCTTGCTCAAGAGGATATAATCTTACCATGGACCACATGCATTAGCAAGGACGACACCACCGGCCTTCTCAAAGGTAGAGAGGGTTTGATCGCGGTCGAGAGTAGCTCGGATCTGTTCACTGCCAGGAGTCACGAAGAAGTCGTTTACTGGAGTAAGACCAGCTTCCGTTGCTTGTTTGACAAGATCTTCAGCGCGAGCCATGTCTTGATAGGAGCTGTTTGTACAACTTCCAATCAATCCTGCAGAGACAGTCGTGGGCCAGTCATTCTTAGCTACGGCACTGGCAAATTTGGAAAGCGGCGTTGATAAATCGGGTGTATTTGGCCCATTGACATGTGGCTCAAGGGTAGATAGATCAATTGTGATGAGCTCGTCATAGTGAGCGTTTCTATCAGCTCGGAGAAGGTTTCGAATAGATGGAGCAGACGCTATGGCTTGTGCTTGGAGTGCTACGGAAGCTCTGCCTGTCGAGTCAAGGTATGGGATATGGCTCGACGAGAAGGGGAAGATGGATGTGGTAGCACCAACTTCTGCTCCCATATTACATATCGTAGCCATACCCGTACAACTGAGAGTTTCAACACCAGGTCCATGGTACTCAATGATAAATCCAGTGCCACCACGAACAGTCAATTTTCCGGCAAGATAGAGAATAACGTCCTTTGGCGATGCCCAACCACTCAATTGTCCCTCGAGTCGAACCCCCAGAACTTTGGGAGCTTTCAATTCCCATGGGAAATCCACAAGAGCGTCAACAGCATCTGCACCACCGACACCAATTGCAATAGCTCCGAGTCCACCAGCGTTGGGGGTATGACTGTCTGTTCCAAGCATCATCAATCCCGGCGCTGAATAATTTTCCAAAACGGTTTGATGAATGATTCCTGCTCCGGGAGGCCAGAATTCGATGCCATATTTCTTGGCCGCAGACTCCAAAAAGTCGAAAACCTCCTTGTTTCCCTTGATAGATTCTGGCAGATCCACATCCGCACCCCGCTCTCCCACAATCATATGGTCGCAATGGATACTGGCTGGGACCGAAGTTGAAGGGAGGTTGCAGGTCATGAATTGAAGCAATGCCATTTGCGCAGATGCATCCTGCATGGCCACCCGATCGGGCTTGAGCTTAAGAGTAGCATTCCCTCGAATATTGAGCCCATTGTCGGTGTTGGAAAGGAGCGCTTCCTCAGGGTTGTCCAAATGCGAATAGAGAATCTTCTCAGCGAGGGTGAGTTGCCTTTCGTTGCCCAGGACTCGTCGAACTTCTTCGAGCCTTTTCAAAAGCTTCGGATATGGAGGGGTTCGTGACTCAATGTCGGGCTTGTATTCGTGAGAGGGAGCATTCGTGATTGTTGCGAGAGTTCGAGCGCATCGCGGTCTGAGGATGTTTGTATATGTGTATGCAGGGTGCGAACTCTGGGGTTCAGGGTCAATTGAGAGCACAATTCATGGTGAGGAGAGAAGACGTACCCTAATAGCAGACCTGCTACTGTTCAGAAGTCCGGCCCTCATGGCTGCTGCTTGAACAAATGCGGAGAAGAGAATGATGGGGAGTCGAACTTTGTCTGGGGAAAAAATCCGACAACTGGGATGCGGGATGCGATGTCGGACCGTCGGGTCTCAGCAAAATCGGCATGAAGCCGATTGGCCGGAAGCAAATCCATTCTTTGAGAAACCTAGAACAATTTACTTACCTACAATCAACTTCAATAATCCTGACTAAATGAGTTAATGCTTTGGATTATGGAGAAATATTTACTGCCACTTTTGTTGTCCATTAGGAGACCACCCATCAGAGACGGAAATCTACATATAAGTAAAGGTGATGTTTGAAGAACATGATGAGTTCAATCCGTCTCAGTACAGAACCAGTTTCCGTCTCTTTTCGAGTTTCTTTTGCCAATATATTTCATACCTGTAACACAAGATTGGGCAACGTTTTCTTCTCTTTTGGATTTCTCTTTTGGCATGTTCACCGTCCTTGCTTCTCCGGGGATCATCACCAGGGATAATATAGATAGCATGGCTCCACCATGGGATTTTAAGCTTGCATATCATTTGTTTGTAGGTAAAGTTACTTTGAGTATATTCTACATATAGGCTAACTTCAAAAATTTCAAGACAATATTGATGTTGAGATCGTGCATCAAATATTGACCTGCGAGAAGGTCAAGAAAATAGTCAACAAAGTCGGAGTGTCATACCTAATCATATCTACCTAATACATAAGTCATGCATATACATCTCCTGTAGATTTAGTTATTAGTGAATCAGTATACCAGGTCTTGCTCAACCTAAGAATGACGTTTGCGTAGAAGTGCAACTCCAGCAAGTGATTTCCAGAACTCCCGTGGATACATCAAAATTCTGTACCAACTTCAAAGAACCACTTTTGCCCTAAACATAACCATCTCCCATACATCGTCTCCAAGACCATTCCACCAAGTAAAGAGGTCCACAGCCACTTCTTGGCGTCGCCGACTCTTCCGCATCCGTGTGAACATGTTTGATCCTTTCTGATTTGGTACGAGTACTTCCTCAAGCTTCGAATCGTCATTCTCCTCCTTCACCGGAAACTTGGTGGCACCTATATCTTAATCAGTGCCTAACGATCAATACACAGAACCAAACCAACTCACCTAGACCCCAACGTCGAGAATTCCCATAGATACTCGTGTGAACCTTTGGGTGCATGGTATAACAAATGCATAATACCCAAATACGGATATTTCCCCTTCTCAATATTATCCTGACCAAGACAATGAGCTGCTGAGGAGGCGAATTCGTGGAGACCGTTCAGATCTCCAGTATGAAATCCTGAAAGTTGTTGTTCCTTCGGTCTCAGAGGTATCGGCTAGGGTGGCTGTTTTTCCAAGAACTGGGAGAGTTTAGAATGCTTGTTTGGAAAAATAAAGAATAACGGAGACGAAGAAGGAGATGAGTGCTTACAACCCCATTTCTCGCTATTCTTCTCAGCTTCACGCCCCATATCATTGAATACAATATCCAGTGAAGTAGTACCGGGAGAAAGCTTTCCAAATGGACTTCCATTTCTGCTAGCAAAAACACCTCTTTTATACCATAGAGATAACTAATTGATTGAGTCGTACACCTTAGACAAAAACGACTACACCACCCGAAGAACCGGGTAATTGTGTTGTACATTTTCTTCTCACAACATCCGTGAGAGACGTCCGGAAAACTTCGCGTGAAGCAACAGTTGACCTCAAAAGACGATATCCAAGCCAAAGCAAAGGAAGAGCAACACTGTAGAGTAGCGCCGAAAGCGAGGAACGTTGGGATGGAGAGGTCACTCTTCTCCAGGATATCATGAAACTGCTCAAAGATCTCGTTGGCCTCCGTCTTGATAGTTTGAAAAGCCATGCTGGGTAGGATGGGGTTGAAGGAATCGTCTAATTATTGCATAGTGAAAATTACTGCCAGAGGCTATTTGCAATTACTCTATGTTATTTCAAAGGGAGAAGCCAACCGTGTCTTTTGTTGTTTTATTCGGGGAATTATGCGCGTTGGTGTTGGTGTTGGTATGTTATGAACACTCACACCCTGTAGTAATACAGGCGATGAGATACAGAGATGCATTGATTCACCAACAAACTTATCATGATCTGACATCATTATAAGAGTTATCGTCAACTGTCGGTCTCTCAGATTTGCAACCTTTCTCGCCAACCATCAACACCCGCATAATAATACGCCAGGCTTCAACAGGTCCATGGCTAAGAGCATAGAAAAACGAGAGGAAGAATTGATTGTGGCAGAGGTCGGTGAAGTCGATGCACCGAGGAAGAAGGTCTTTTCCAGTTATCTTGCATTTCTCGCAATCAATACAACGGCTCTTGCTGTTGCCATTCCCATAAGGTAAACCTACCCCATTAAGCTGCCCCTAGGCCTACTAAATGAACTATATGAAACACACCTTTGAACTCACCATTCGTTTCATATATTTATTAGATAATTTAATTCATATAACATAAGTAGTATAACCTAACGAAATAGTTTATAAATTCAAACAAATATCTCAGAGCGGATAAAGGTCCGGCGGAATAATGGAACCGGAGCCTAGCCACCTCTCTAATCCCAATAATTGTCCCCTTTCTTCCTCTCTCCTTTTTTCCCTTCTCTTACTTTCTCTTAGCTTTAAGAAGACTAATCTTACTAGAATACAAGAGAAACTTACGTGTTATCCCTACATGACAAATATAAAACCTCATAAAATTTGTATAATTCCTAAGTTTATTTTATATAACTCGCGAATTTATTTCAGCCTCTAATTGCAATTTAAATAATACTATGTTTATGAATATCTAGGTTTTCAAGTTCATTTGGGACCCCCAATGGACCCGTCTAAAGAAAATCACAAACGAAATAAATGGCACTACTCTGGAGGCCTTCTTTTCATTCTCGTAGTTGTAGTCGCCCAGCCCTTGTACACAAGTATATCAGATGTGGTGGGCCAGAAGCAACCGTTTTTATGCCGACTTGCATTCATTTTTATCGGATGAGTTGTTTTTGCAATCGCAAAAACTATGGCTATTCTCATTGTTGGCTTCTTGTGACAAGGTCTTGGGGCAGGCGGATGAGATGTTCTTAACGAAGTGATTCTTATCGACATGACAAGCAGAAAAGAGGGTCCGAAGTCCCTGGGAATTTTTTCTCTTCCCGTGGCTGGAGGACCGGATCCATCAGTCTCATGGAGAACCATTCTTCCGTTTATGATAGAGGCTTCACTTCTCTGCATCTTCTCGCTTTGCGAATTGAAACCACTGGAGCCAGTCTATCTCTCTTTACTATATCTTCTAGTGTTTTGGGTTTCCCCGCCTAATCTGTTATTCTATCCTACCTCGACGCTCCTTCTCTCTCCTACCACCAGGGGGTGCAGGAATTCGTGACTGTATTCTCGAAGTACTTACACTTCTACAATTGCTCTAACTTCTTTAGAATAATAATTATATTAAAGTCTTAATAAATTAAGCCTTTTGGAATAATAGAATCGATTTATCGAGTTTTAGATAAATAATAGAAGGAATAGTAGAGAGTTAGTTAACTATTCGCCAGTCACGAATTCCTGCACCCCCTGGTGCTACCTCTATTTTAAGACTAGCCCGCCTTCTCTTATTCTTAAATTCTAGCTTTCCTAGCTACTCCTATTCTATAGTACTTACTTACCTTTTCTTACTAAAAAGAGAGGCTAGGATAGGAAGAGTTAGGCTTGTTAATTTCGCTTAAAGTCTAGAAGGCGAGTAGAAAAGATAGTCTAGGTTCTAATTAGAACTCTTAAGAGGTTGCTTTTCTAATTCTACTCTAGCCTAGCTTCCTTTTTTTACCTACCTAGCTACTTCTATCCTATTTTTAGAACTTTCCTAGCCTACTCCTATTCTAATTAGAGTACCTAACCTACTAAACTTAGTCTAGCCTTAATCCTAATCTAGCCTAGCCTCTTCTATTCTTACCTAGGTAAGTAGTATATTCTATTCTAAGTACTAGGCTAACTAAAGTAGAGAAAGCTAAATTTCAATATAACTAAGAGTCTTCTTATAGCAATTAGTACTCTCTATATACTTCACGTCTCTACAACTCTTAAACCTCTTGTTTCTAGTTAGCGGTGTCTCCCGGACTTGCCTCCATGGAGAAGGAAAGATTACCTAGGAGTGACACCTCGCGGCTTTCTTCCCAAACCTACGTATAGGCTTGGGTATCGACCTTATTCGAGATTGCTCCCAACGATCTCAAGAGGATGGTTGGCGATGGAGGCCCCAAATTTCTGGAAGAACTATTCCTCCTTTCCCGAATATGGAAAAATATTCAACACTTTATTCGAACTTTATCTGAAGCTCAAATTGGTTCAATGCTATAAGTGGCAAGTTTTCAGTTATAATCCACTTCAGCCAAAACCCCATGGGCTATTTCTTTCAGTGTTTATATCATTCTATTCTTTTCATATAAAGTGGATTGTTCGCCAATCGATTCCATATAGCTGATACGAGGGCCTTCAATTGTTCCAGCAATTTCTTCAAACAGATTGTCCAGTGTTTCAGCACGATGTTAAAGCAAGATTTATAACAAGGCTCCCGAATTGAGATATCAGGACTGGATATTTAGTCGAAGTGCTTGGTTACTTGTTTATCGACCTTCCTACTTGGACAAAGTGCACCGCTAGCGGACTTTTTAGAAACACAGTACAGAACACTCATAAGAGCTATCCCTTCCAACGCGGATCAACTAATGTCCGGTTTTAATTTCAGCTGAGTATATTCCGGAACCACATATAGAAGGATTTTAGCAGGTGCTCTTCATAGTCTCAACACTCATAAATCTATACTCGACAAGGTGGTTTACCCGATGTGAGCTAACTAAGCAACATACAATCTGAACTAAGTTATGAGAGAGAGTACTTGAATAAACCCATCGTATATTATAAGACTTTATCCTTGCAATTCCTTCATCCGATAGCAGAAAGGATAGAGCCTAATTCTTGGCAGTAGTATAGAATACCTCAATCCCTAATCTCTAGAGTTAAACACAAGTGCCTTACTTTTGGTACTAAAGACATCAGAATTACCGATAAGCGAGTCCGACTAGCGGGGTCTTCTCTTTCTTTTTCACACGGTCACCTCTTTCTTTTGTTCCAATCTTCTCGTTAGGTAGCCTCTCTCAATCCAAGGCTACTCCCTTCACCATACTCCAAACCCACTTATGAGTTTGAGTTTAGCTTTGGTTTTCCTAGCTTAGGGTAAACACCTTAAATTATTTCTATTCCACCACTTGTCAACTTCTTTGTCCTTTGTAATAATAGTTAATTCAAGAGTTATCTATAGTTAATAGAAAATAGAGTTTCAAGTAAACTTAAACGTAGAAAGTTATAAGATAGCAAAGTTAAGTAAAGTCGTAAAGTGCACGTTTTATACTAGAAAGTAAGTAAAAAAGACGAGAAAAACCAAAGGCCCGACATAAGTCAAAACAATAGAAGTAAGACTATATACCACCGATATATATTAAAACAAAAGCTAAATTAAGTTCTAATCAATATAATGTTTTAATTATAGAGGAGAGTGTAGAACTCGGAGGGATTAATATATCGTGCGAAAGTAGGCATAATAGCTGTTTTTAGTAAGGTTTTAAAAAGTGTCGATTAGTAGTAGAACCCAACTATACTAGTTTTAAGAAGATTAGCAAACCTGTTAGCTAGATAGTACTCCTCTTAAAGAATCTTTTAGCAAATATATCTATATAATCTGAAACCTTTTCTCTACTAAGTATAAGTAGTAATAACTTCGAAATTATATATCTTAGTAGTAAAAGCGTTATATTTTATATACTTATAATAATTACTCTTCTTATTCTCTAGCTACTTTACTATAAACGTCTTCGCTAATATAACGCGAATCTTATTATTAGAGTTTTTCTTATTATCTTATTATATTTTACAAAACCTCTAATAACAAGTTTAGTACTTTGAAATAGTATCTTAAAATCTATATTCTAGTAAAGTACTTTATAAAAGACTATTTTTTAATAATCTAGAAACAAAGAATAATCTTTAGATAGATAGAAAAGAGCGAGTAAAATACTATAGCCTTATTATTCTATTTATTCTATATAGAATA
Organism: Hymenoscyphus infarciens; assembly: GCA_001414345.1. Classification (NCBI taxonomy): domain Eukaryota; kingdom Fungi; phylum Ascomycota; class Leotiomycetes; order Helotiales; family Helotiaceae; genus Hymenoscyphus; species Hymenoscyphus infarciens. Next base: position 80,812 of record LLCB01000160.1, on the reverse strand, counting down.
TAGTCTTCTTATCTATCTTTTATATAGTATAATAGATCTACTTCAGCTATACGATAGCTCGGCCGATTGGAATACGACTTCAAGAAGATAAGATATAACATAATAAAGCCTCTATTGTTTTTCTAGGCAATCGATATCTTACTAGAGGGTCTAGCAGCTAAATGGCTTAACTCGTACCTGATATTCCGCGAGAAGGCAGACAATAGATACGAAACCCTGGAATCGGACGTGGACGATGTTAAGGAGGCACTCTGTCAACAGTTTCCGTTAGAGGTTATAGAGTATAGCTAGGCCGATGTGACCGCCTTAGTTAAATCATTCTCCTCATAAAAGGATAAGTCTCTCCTAGTATACAACTAACGAGCAGTCTACCTGTTAACACTAGACGACGGCGAACTTACTATCTAAGGCCTATTGCTAATCGAAAGACTAGTACTATAAAATATTATCGCGGTATTTGTCTCTAGAGAGCCTCCGAGATAAGGAACTTCGAAGCGCAGTGATCAAATAATCCATTATAACATATGGCTCGCTTTACTAGGCCTATAAGATTATAAAGAGCACCCTCCGAGCGATTAAGATTAATAAGGAGCTTAAGGCTAGGCACGCAAACTAGTAGCAATTAGAACAGCTATAACAATTTGTTCTCTAAAAGCTAAGTTAAAAGTCTAAGCAACTTAAGAAAAGAAAATTTAAAATTTAAGAGTTACTCTTTCTATAATCTTCTATAAACAACTTAATCTCTCTATTAACCTTGTATAATTCTACTCTCTAAAACTAGTCTCGACTATCTTAAAAGAGAGAAACAACTTAATATACTAGTAAAAACCAACTATAATAAGATATTCTACTACTCTTTTAGAATAAGCCAAGTATAGAAAGAGACTTAAGACAAGTGAAATAACTAGTATATCAAGGATTAAGATTGATATTTATAATTTTAGTAAAGATAGTCAAAGAATCTTAGCTTCTCTTTCCTTTAAGGTAGTAGTGTTTTATGAAGAAGCTTTAGACGAGAGTAAGAACCTCTCAAAGTAGAAAATTCTAGTAATATTTCTTCGATTTCCTAGATTTTTAGGCTTCTTTTGTATAATAGAATCTCTCAAAGAAATGTAGAGAGATATCAAACTATCTTGTTTTGCTATCATATTTTATATTCTAGTAAATCCATTTGGGCAATTCCATTTCCCAGAACACCTTGAACAACAATAAACACTCTATTTCACGAAAATCACTCAAAGGACACTTGCAAAACACTTAAAATATCATTCGTATTTCGCAGCACCAGGGTATCTAATCTACTCCTCAAGCGCAGCACGCAAAAGAGCCGCAAGCTCATCATCACCCCCCTCCTCCTCACCCCCCTCCTCCTCAAACAACGCATTGATCTCCGGATCTTCATCATCCTCAATTTCAATTGGACCAACCACTGGAAGAGTGAGACTGGATGTCTGCACAGCTCTCACTGGGACCTGTGGGAGCGAGAGGCCGGTGGTTTGCGCGGATCGGACCGGAGGTTGTGGTACCATCGATGATGGCCCAGGTGGTGGCAGCGCGAAACCAGAAGTGCTGGCAGCCGGAGGTTGTGGCGTCATTGAGACACCGACTTGTGCGAGGGGTGTTGGGAGGGTCGAGGTAGTGGTAGTTCGGAGAGCCTTCTGAGAATCCCCCGGCATCCTATTAAACACCATCTCCGCCCTCGCATTCTCCGGATCCAGAAACTTGAAATGAGACCGCAGAGCTTGTTTGCAATTGGAGCATTTCTGTCGGTCCAACCAGACGTAGCTGCTCTCCTTGGCTGCGACATAGAACTTGTTGGTGTGTCCGCAGACGTCTCCTGCCTTTTGTTTGCCCAGATCCCTGGGGAGGACTCGCTCACACTCAACTCTGGGGTTTCGGTCATCAACGAGTTGTCCAAATATGTATAGTCGACCTGCTTCGGGGGTGATGTAGGGTTTTCCAGGCGCAACAACAGAGTTCTCGACTTGCACCTTCCAGAAGTCTCGATCGCGCTCCAGCTGAGCGATCTGGGAGTTTGCGGCATCAAGCTGGGCTTGGAGAACACTCTTTTCCTTTGCGAGCCGATTGTTTTCGGCTTTCGCCTCATTGAACATGTCTGAGAGTGGATTGCGCTCTCTGGGCTGGATAGCACCGTTTGGAGCTCCGACAACACTGGAACTTGCTCGAGAAGCTTGGGAAACTTGGGCAGCGGGAGCGACGTGGGCGGGAAGAGCAACCGCAGAATTCCGTGCGACTTGGTCGACGTGGGCTAACCAACCGGATTGCATTGCTCTGGCCGAGAGCGCGAGGGCATTTTTGAGAAGGACATCTTTCGCGAGTTCGGAAACTGCCTTTTCGACAGGAGTGCAAATTTGAGGGTCGATGATTTTATCCAACTCTACCAGCTGGACGGAGAGATGTCTGATGTTGTGAATACCGCTGATAAAAACAAGGAGCTTTTGGTCTACACGATCTTTACGCAAGGTTAGCGATTGAGCTTTCAAGGGATTTGGGTTAAATAGCATACCAGTAAAGCCTGGGGCCTCTTGCGGCGGATTTCGAGATCGCCAAGCCGATACAAGTGCCTTGGGATCCGGAGATCTAGCTAACAATCTGATGAAGTTAGAGGGCGCGTATACTCTGCAGTCATAGCCTGCCTCCAGCTGTGCGATGATGCTATGGTCGTTGTAAGGTGCCATCCCGAGACCTGAGCCTGGTGCATGGAAGTTCATTGGGTAGCAAAGTTGTGGGCCATCGGACAGACGTGCGATCCATACGGAATCGGGTTGGGCAGCGGTGGAAATGGTCTGGGAAGAGCCTCGAACTCGTGGTTGAACCTGCGATGCCATTCTGGGAGGCTGTGGCAGATTTGTCGAATTTCCAGGCATGCTCGCTGCGTGGGACTGCGCCGTTGAAGTAGCTTGCGATGAGACTGGCGGTGTATATGGCGACGAGTGTGGCAGACCGGTTGCGAAATGTTGAATCTGAGATGGGTTCTGGTGATATCTGTGGATGGACTCGGAAGTACTAGCCTGTTTTGGGAGCGAGTTGGCAGAGGCACCGACCACATGACCTTGCAGACGGGAACCTTCTTCACCTCCCCCAACTTGTGTTGATCCTTTTCCTGTGATTTCCTTGGCCTCAACCAAAGAATCGTCGCTACTCGACGCCTTTTTGGCTTTCTTCCGTGCGGCTTTGCCTGGTGTAGGGGGTGCATGGGATCCAAACGGCAACAAGACAAATGGAATACCGGCATACTTGAGGGTGCGCTTTCTTCTTGTTACAGGAGCTGCGTTCGAAGTATCGTTCGCGACTGATCCTGGTGCGGGTAGCTTGTTCAAGTGTCCATTCTTGCTGCTTCCAGGGACGGTGTTGACATCGTATGGCAATGCCTTTAGTGCATCTTCCTCGACACCGGTCATATGGTGTTCTGAGTCTGATGAAGGGGACGATGTGCTGCGACCGAATGTTTCTCCAGATGCTACAGGATTCTCGATACCAGATTCAGTCAGACTGGGAAGTAGCGGCGAACCAAGTCGTACACCTCCGTCAATACTCTGGGACCTGGAAGAAGCCTGATGAACTCTGTTAGCTTTGCAAGATATAATGATCGAGATACTCACCGAGGTGGTGCATTCTGCCGATTCAATGAATTGCGAGGAGACACTATTTTCTGTTAATACTTGATTTGATCTCGAGAACTCTGATTGTTGCAACTCATGATGAGGAGAAGTTCCGATGTCATTTTGAGGAGGAGTCTCTGGAGAGATGATCTTGGAGTGTGATCGCAACTTCGAAGGGGGGATATGGAGACGAAGCGATTTGGCTTTCTCGATCAAGGCCATTTCTGTTGAGCGAAAGCTTTCGGCGAGGGTGGGTTGCTTCTGATGACGAGGGATGTTGGTCGTACGATCGCCATGATCTCTGGGGGGAAGTGTAAGTCTTCGATCTTGATTTCCTCCAGCAGTATCTTCTTGGTCGCGCCCGTCAAGCGAAGCTGGAGCATGACTACCTCCTGTGTTCTCCGTGTTCTCCATGATGGTAGAACGAGACGGGGGTTGGGATTCCTCCTCTAGTATACCTGATGCTTTCCCAGGGTACTTTGCACTGCAGCCCGTCAACGTCAACTTGACTTCAAGCGCGTCGTGTCGCAAAGGTTGCAGTAATGATTGAGATGTTACCGATCTTGGTTGAAGGACAGTCTCTCAACTGACAGGAGGGCAAATAATGGGGTGCGCGCTCTTTTGCCAGATGAACCACAACGCGTACAGCAAGTGTGTTGTGTTGAACGTGGATGAGAAGGAGAAGAAGTTGGTGGGGGAACCGACTTGGATTTTGTGGTAGCGTCGGAGAATAGTCGGACCGATCATCTAACTAGCCGCTAGCGTTGCCCCCTTCCAAAGGGGAGACTGTGGGTCCCTCTATTCTAGCTTTGTTGTATAAAGAAATGAATAGATTCTTCTAATAAAACATACGGGTTAATACTCTAAATTCTTCTTGCTTTTTAGAATACTTATGTGAAATCCTCTAGCAGATTAGGACAACCAGACAATGTTAATTTTACTGTTCACCTCCATAGAGGAGCAGAAGGATGCCCAAATAGCACGAGAAAGAAGCAGGGAAAGACATAACTGGGTAGCTATGGAAATTTAGTTAGCTTGAAGTCCTTGTCTCAGGATATGCACTTACCATCTATTGCTTTGCACTCAAGTGTCACCTACTGTCATCCTTAACGCATACCACTGCAGACAGCACGCAGTGAGCTTGAAACAGCAATATTGATAATGATTCAAAAAGGGGTTTTCCTTGGTAGAACAACCTGGAAACGAGATGATATAGGGATATCATGCTGAGGTGGGTAGTAGCTGCTTATAAGTCTGTATGATAACTAGGAGTCTTATTAATAATAATTTTTGGAAAGAAAGGATATCATTACCTATTAATAAGTTTCCAGACCACAATTCTTATTGAATGAGGTTGACTTACAGTTGCCGCTCCTCCACAATTTAATATGGAGATCGGATTCTGATTTGGGCCTAGTGAGGGGCACTGGTGCAGGGGGGCTTCATTCAGCTGGCAACCCAACCTCACTTGCCCTTCCGAAATTATATCTTGGAGCCTCGCCATCCCCCTCCCTGATTCAGCTGACACGGACACAGCTCAAGGGGAATTGCTTCTTGATTGCAATATCGCGGTTGCATTTTGCTGTTTGCTTGCTGGCTCCAACATGTCCGTTATTTTGTGTACAGGTAAGTCTTTTCTCCTCTCAGCGCGCATGCGTGCACTCAATCAAGGCGCTTCACCCTCCTATATCTTCCCCTCCCCTCCACCCCAAGATTTCTCTCACTCCTGGGCACGCCTTTTCAAAATGTCTGAAGGCTCTGGAAATGGTGACAATGCTGACGAGGAAATGCCTCTTTTGTGTACAGCGGGATACGATCATACCATACGGTACGTCTTTTGAGCTTGCTTGCCCTCGTCCTCACCTTTGCGCTCCTTCTGCCCTCGCTCCTTCTTTACTCGCAGCATGGCTGACCTCTTCTTCCCTCTAGCTTCTGGGAGGCTCTATCAGGAATCTGCTCTCGAACCATCCAACACTCCGAATCGCAAGTCAACCGACTCTGCATCTCCCCCGACAAGAGATTCCTCGCGGCGGCCGGCCACCACAATGTCAAGCTCTACGATATCAAGTCAACCAACCCCAACCCTATCCTCGCATTCGAGGGACACACAGGCAATGTAACGGGTGTCGCTTTCCACTGCGAGGGTAAATGGATGGTCACAAGTTCGGAGGATGGAACAGTCAAGATCTGGGAGACTCGCAGCGGTACGGTCCAACGAAGCTATCACCATGGTGCGCCAGTAAACGACGTCGTCATTCATCCCAACCAAGGAGAGATCATCAGCTGTGATCGCGGAGGAAATGTTCGTGTTTGGGATTTGGCTGAGAACAATTGCTCACACCAGCTTATTCCAGAGGAGGATCAACCAGTCTCGAGTGTCACTGTCGCAAGTGATGGCTCTACCCTCTGCGCAAGCACCAATTCCGTAAGTGTTACTCTCTGCCTCTTGCCCTTTGGCACATCTTTAATGAAAGATACAGGGCAATGTCTATGTCTGGCACCTCCTCCAACTCCGCGAAAAGACCCAGCTCATCCCCCTCACCCACTTCAAGGCCCACAACTCGACCATCACTCGTGTTCTCCTCTCCCCTGACGTCAAGCACCTCGCAACCTGTAGCGCCGACTGCACCGCCAAAATCTGGGAAGTCAAGGACCTCGAGTCGATGATCCCCAAGCCCGGCCAAGTCCAAAGTAAGGAGGAAACCGAGAAGCCATTCAAGCTGGAGAGTACATTGACAGGTCACCAACGTTGGGTCTGGGATTGTGCATTCAGTGCAGATTCCGCATATCTCGTTACCGCCTGTTCGGATCACTATGCCAGATTGTGGGAGTTGCATAGCCAGCAAATTATCAGACAGTATAATGGTCATCATCGTGGTCTTGTCTGCGTTGCTCTCAACGATTATTCGGAGGCTCGTTAGGTTTTGCTGGGCTGTTTGATGGGTACATTCCATTTTTATTCTGATCTTGGTATTAAAACGATCTGGATTTCCTGCTCTCGAGTTTTCAAGGCGTTTTTTTATGGATGGATGGGAGGTAGCATAGCAAGGCGTTCTTTGTAGTAGGCTTTTTCATACCCAGAGACATAAATTTCACTTTGATAGATGGTTTTTCGATGATTTTGTGCTATGATTTTATCTTGAAACATATGAGTGTAACTCTAAGACTACATTTCTCAGTTAGGGCAGATGAATGAAGTTATTAGGAGTATGTTACTGTACACTTACTTACACCCTCCATACCTTGCCTATCCAATCCTCACTTTTGAAACTCGGCTATGCGAGGAAAGCAGGGTATTAAATTTGAAAATTTCTTTTACTAGAACTAGTACTCTGATATGCCTCTCTTAGATATCTAATCCTTACTTATATAACTCTGTTATATAAGAAAAAACGTATATCAAAACCAAAGAGCATCTGTTACTTAAATAACTTCTTACAAAACTAAGTATGTTTAATCTACTAAACAATAATACACAAGAAGGGGAGAATATTAGCAAAGTGAGAGATATTTTACTAGACTCCCATTTTTTAAAGGCTATGTGTTATATAACTGATCTTGATTCGCAGAAATCTATTATATAAAACTGATAGTAAAACCGAACGAGAAAGATTAGTTAAGAATAATATTACTCGTGAAAGAAGTTACGATTTAGAGAATAATATAATATAAAAGAATTAGAGAAGTAGTAAGATATAAGATTCTACTTTCTAGTACTTATAAAAGAGATATTCAATATCGGAAGTCGGTTTATAGAACTTTAGTATCAGTGTTTTAGGTTTCTCCGCCTAATCTGTTATTCTATTCTATGTAATAGCACGAAATACATATAACTACAGTAGAGGCATATAGGAGTACGTATAGAAGAATAACGTATATAGATACTAGGCACTAATATAGAAGAAAATAATAACTATCCTTCTTCTATACTAAGTATAAACATCTATATATAAGAGGTTAGAGACTACTAAGTCTCGATAAGAATAATAACCGAGTCCTTCCTAATATAGCTACTAAAATAATAAGGGCTTTAAAGCTAAATATATAAGACCTTAAAACGAAATATATAACATCTAATCCTTACTCTCTTTAACACCTTCTATCTAATAAGTTATAGGAGTATTAGTAGTCGTAGAGGTATTAGTAGTTCTACGAATACTAATAATTTAGGATAACGTACTATTATATCCCCTCTCCTTTAAAAAGACTCGTCTCAAGTCTTCGGTTATCAATTAGTATAGTATTAGGTTAACTAGAGTATTATTTACGTATTTATTATAAAGAATATAACTTATCTACTATTATAGTGTCTAGTAGTTAGAGTAGAGTTAGTAGCTAATAGTATTATCATTTTTAAGAGATGATTATTCTTTATTTACTATTATATATTATATAATAATAGATATAAATAGAAGAGAGACTAATTATTAGCTAATAAGTATAGAGTAGTATACTATTATAGAGTTATCGTGTTCTTACTATTATTATATATTATAATAGTAATTATTAAGTAATAAATAATAATTATAAGTAATAGCTATTATTATAAGTAGTATATTAATAAGCGCCTTTTCCTTAATTCTAACTTCTCTTCTTCTTTTCTTTTTATTTAAAATAATATATATATAGTAAGAATACCTTCTAATCTAGTATATTCTTATATACTAACTTTTATCCTAGAATATATATATATATTATATATATATATAAAAGTAAGTCTTTCTCTCCTTTATCAAGCCTGTTTTAAAGCTAATCTAATATAGTAAAATGCCTCTCCTATGTTCTCCTAGTACGCTTCTAGCTACTTACTAAGTCTACTACGTTTAGTATCTTTAGACAAAATCTTAGAATAGAGATCACGTCTACGCTTTTAAGAAGCCGAAGTCGAAGAAGTATAGTTACTACGTTAAGTAGAATACTATATATATCTTAGTAAGTTTAATCTTAAATATATACCGAATCCGTTCTAACTCGAGTAGTTATTATAGTTTATAGAGAAGGAGTTTAGTAAGCTTAAGCTTAAGAAGGAAAAGGAGGAGATTAAGAAGGCTACTAAGGCCTTAGATAAGGTATTAGTCGTTACTAGTATAAAGGTACTAAAGAATAGTTTAGAGATATAGTTCGCTCTCTTAGAAGAGACTTAGGCACTTTACGCTAAGGTTACTATAAGTACTCTTTACTTATTAGAGGGGTTTTGGTTACTAATATTCAACAGTTCTTATGCTATACTATAGAGAGTAAGACCTCTGTCTAAACCTAGGTTTAGGTTCTCTTTAAGGCCTACTTAAAGAGTTTATAGGCGTCCTCTCTAAAGCTGGTTATAGGAGGTCGTCGAGATAAGAAGCGTACTTATAAGAAGGAGATAGAGAAAGAGCTAATTTAAGCTTCTTACGCTTAGAAGAGTAAAGAGGAGGATAATAAGTTAGAGGAAGGAGAGGCTATAGCTTAGAAAGGGTTAGTAGGCCCTGTTTTAGTAGTAACTCGGTCTTAGTTCTTTACTTTATTAACTTCGAATATTCCTACTAGTTAGTGTTTTATCTTAGGTTTTTATTATAAGTTCTTTATTAAAAGTAACTAGAATTAGAGAGTATTAATAGAGTTTATAAATTAACTCTTTTATCTAATTCTTATCTAATTCCTATATATTAAGCTATTTAGAGAGGTATTAGAGTAGTTCTAGCTCTTTTAGATATTTAGTATAAAAGTCTCTTAGATAATATAGTAAACCTTGAAAATTATTTATAAGATACTAAGTAGGATTTAAATTATATTTAACCTATTTTACTTAATACTATAGCTATTTTCTAAAAAGCCTACTACTAAGTATTTCTTATACCTCCTATTCTTATATACCTTTAATAATATCTAGTAAAGGCTCTAAAGCCTCTTATCTTAGTAGGAGAGTATTTAGATCTTTTAAAAGTATATTAGAGGTAAAAACATTATAAATTAATAAGCTTTTAAGAAGTTTTAGCTTATAGGAGTATCTTATACGTTCTAGTATTTTAAAAGGTTCTATTTACTATTTAGTAAGCTTTTAGCTAGGACGATTTATCTTAAGATTCTTAGTAGATAAGTAGACTTTATCTTTAATATCTTAGTTAATAGCTCTTTAGTATTAGTTTATACTATCCTTTATCTTCTTCTAAGCCTTATCTATATTATCTTTAGCTATCTTCTAAGTAGAGTATATATATTAGGCTACTTTTACTACCTTATTATAGTTAAGTCGTTTCTAGGGAATAGAAGTCTTTAGCGTATTCTAGTCTTATAAGGTCTTTAGGTTAAGTCTAAACTTAAGCTAATAAGGGGTTATACTAATAGATAAGTATAGAAGTGTTATTTATACTCTATCTATTAGAGGGATTAATTCGCTTTAGTTATCTTAATAGTAGGTTATAAAGAGCCTTAGTCTCTAATTAATATATTAGTTTATTATCTTTATCTATCTATCTATTTATTTATAATAGATAGTACTAAGCTTAAGCTTAATACTAATTATTTAATAAAATTTAGTCTAAAATAATAATATAAATTAAGGTTCTTAATTAGACGTAATTAATTTAGAATAGTAGCTAAAATAGTAAATCTATTAAATAAAGAGTTTAACTAGTCTTTTAGCATCTATAGTTAAGTAATAGAGTATTAACACCGAATCCTTTCTAAGTTAGTTAATAAATACTAATATAGTATTAAATCTATATTTATCTTTTAAGAATAATTTAAAGTTTATATATAAATATTATATAAGATAGTTAGATATAGATAAGAAGTAAAGAAAGCCTTATTACTTAGTTTATTAAGAATAGGAATATTTATAAGCTTAATAATTCCCTATATACCTCTTATAGTCTAAAAACATTCTAACCTAGTAGTAGTGTTATACTAATAACTAGTATATCTTTTTCGTACTTAGGTAAGTACTAGATACTTAGTTATAGACTTCTTAGATTAGTTTTATATAGAGTTTAGTATTCCTTTAAATATAAAGTTAATTCTTAAAAAGTAGTAAATTATCTAATAAGAGGTAGTATCTATCTAGAAGTTTATAACGTTCTTTTTAAAAGGAGTATAGGTTATCTTCTTTTAACTTTTAAATTATATCTAAACTTATTCTTAGAATAATGTCTAATTAAATTATATTAAAAGATATAGACTATTCTTATAAAAAGGTTTAAGTAAGTTTAGCGTTAATTTAGAGGTTTAAATAATTAAATACTAAAAGAGTATATAAGTAGCTATCTACTTTAGCTTAATTATAGGTTTTTAGATCTTATTTATATTAGGTTAATATATCTACTTTTTAATTACTCTTCTTAGATATAAATTAGATCTAAAAGTTAAAGTCTAATAAAAACTCTATCTATTAGACTTACTTAGCTATAAGTAGCTTAGTTATTATAAAGTATTCTAATAATCTATAATCTAAATATATATTAATATACTTTTAATATAATATAAGTTTAAAGTACTATTTCTTAAAAGCTTTTATAATAGTAGATAGTTCTTTATTATAGATCTTCTAGTTTAATTTATAGCTAACTAGGACGTGTAAGTAGAATCTAATAAAGTACTAAAGGCTATTATATTATTATAAGAATATACCTACTATTACTTCTTTTAAGGAGTCTATTTCTACCTTTATATTATAATTAGAGTTAAAGTAGTATAATATTTAAATTATAAGTAGCCTAGTTCTTAGTACTTTAAAAGCTTCTTTATATTTAAGTATTTATAGAAACGGCTTTATAAGGTGTATTATCATAGTTAAGAGTTTAGTAATTTTAGTATAACTTTTAATAAATTATCTATAAAATCCTATAAACCCTAGGTAAGACTTTATACCTATTATAGTATTAGATTAGACCTAGTTTTATAAAGGCTCTACTTTTTTAGAGTTAACTTCGAGTTCTTTTATAGTTAAGATAAATCCTAAGTATTTAACTCTAGTAATACTAAATTTACTTTTTTTAATATCTATCTAAAGTCCTACTTCTTAGAGCTAATTTAGAACCTTTCTAATCTATTTCTTATATTCTTTAATAGTATCTAAATAAAATAAAATATTATCTAAGTAAGTAATATAGAAGTTATTTAAATAGTTAATTAAGACGTTATTTATATAATATTAATAAGTAGTAGAGCTATTATAGAGTCTAAAAGAGAGGACCTTATATTTATATATACTATACCTAGTTCTAAACATAGTTATCTCTTCTAAGTCGAGGTCTATTTAGATATAATAGAAAGCTTATCTAATATCTAATTTAGTAAAGATTTTAGCTGTTCTTATTTTAGAAAGGAGCTTGTTAATATAAGGGATTAGGTAGAGATCGTTTCTTATTAGAGTGTTAAGCTTCTTATAATCGTTACTATTAACGATAAACCTCTTATCTAGGTTCTCTATAAGATACTCCTTTATAGTTTTAAGCTCTGCGTTTAACTGTTAATATAGAGGCGAAAAGGAATTAGGAAGTAGCTTATTTAAAGTAATCTTATAATTATATTTATAGTAAGAAGAGAGCTTATTAGAAGCTACTTTTAAGAACATGTCTTTATAAGATAAGTAATATTTTAAGAGTTAGGCCTATATTAGAGTCTTTATCTTATTATTATCTTAGAGAGAGGTAGATCTTTTATTAATAATCTAATCTAGCTTATATATACTTATTATATAAAATTCTAAGTTAGGTTATTTTATATTAAAGTATATAGTATTTATACTAATTTTATAAATAAAAGAGTATAAAGTCTAACCTTTTAAGACTATACTAGTAGGTTATAGAGGCTTTAGACTAGAGTTAGATATTAAATTTTTAAGAGGTATTATTATAGATAAGAGTAATAACTTAGCTATATTTATAAGTCTACTCTTTTTATATCTTTCTTATTAATAGATTATATATTCTTTTTAATTTATATTTAACTAGTAGTTTAAAAAGGGTTTCTAGTTTTAGCTAGAAAGTAAGAGTAAAATTTCCTTACTATAGTAGAGAGTTAGGAGGTTATTAGCTAGCTAAGTAATCTAGTTCTTTAAAAGGTTAAGTAGAACTTTAAAATAGTTTAACTACTTATTACTAATAATTAAATCTTACTATCTAAGGTCTAAGATAATAAAAGAGTAGTTATAGATATAACGCTTATCTATGTTTAGATATAGCTATATAAACTAAGTTACCTAGCTTTTAGTATTATTATTATATCTATAAATAGATATAGAATAAGATAGTCTCTAGATTTATAAACCTATTACTTTTAATAGTTAAAGAGCTAGAAGTTAATTTAGAAATAGGTACTTATTTACTTCTATATCTACTAAAGCTTATATTTTAATACTATATCCCTATATACTAAGTATAGTATTTATAAGGAACTATTTTCCTTTTATAAGTTTAGAAAGGTTAAGTTTAGCTAGATTATATTTATATAAGCTTAGAAAGATATCTTTACCTAGGCCTCTTTATTTTCCTTCTAACTTAGATTAAAGTTAAAGTACTCTTTAAGTAGTTATTCTTACTTAAGTTAATTATCTATTTCATTAATACTAAGTAGATTAGAATAGTTAAGCTTAATATACTTAGGTTTCCTATAATTATAATACTTTATACTAGTAAGGAATTAGTCTATAAACAAAGGTATTAAAGTCTTTAATCTTTTACTAGTAGAAAGAGGCTTAGAAGTTTAAGAAGTCTTTTAAGAAATAGTATAAAGTCTATATAAGAGAGATAAAGGTTTTATTAAGAAACTAGATAAGGATTAGTTAGTATTAAGCTTTTAGTATAATAAGCTTATTATAACAGGTTTTTTAGTACTTATTATACTAGTTATATATAACTTAGTATTATAGTACTATTCTTTATCTATAAATAATAGGTCTCTTACTATCTTATTAAAGTTAGTATTCTAGTATCTCTTATTATTAACTAATTAGGTTTAGAGTTAAAGTATAAGCTTATCTTATATATAATAGAACTTATCTTATTTAAATACTTCTCTAAGTATTATTATACTTAAAAAGTAACTTTTAAATTCTATAAAACTTTCTCTTATATAACTCTTCTATTCTATCTAAAAAGACTAAAAGGCGTTCTAGGTATTCTCCTTCTTATAACTAGTTAAATAATAGGTATTAAGAAGTTTAATTATTTCTTTATAATCTTTAAATACTATCTTACTTATATTAGACTTATATTAAAGCTCTAAGTAGTTCTAAGCAAGTTTTATTATTATCCTCTAAATAAGAGCTTTATAAGTTAAAAGCATCTAATAATAGTTAGTATTTATATAAAGTTAATTATATATTAATATTCTTTATTACTTATATATAAGTAAAATACTATTATCTAAAAGTTTAATTTTTTTTATAATCTTACTTTTAATAGGTTAAAAGGCTTTTAGAGTACTTTTAAGTTATAAGTATAGAGTAGGTTATTATAAAGAAGGAATATTAAAAATAGAGTCTTACCTAAGATAATAGTTTAAAGAGATCAAAGAAGGTGTTTATATAAGTTAGATAAGACTTAGACTTTAGTTATTATTTAGTAGTTATTAACTAATTTACTATACTAGGTCTAATAATTAAACGATCTAATTATCTTACTCTAAAATTCTCTATTCTTTTTCTTAATTCTTAGCTTTTATAGCTTAGATTATACTCTATATCTTATCTATATTTAAAAAGTCTTATTAATCTCTCTAACTTCTAGATACTAGGCCTTTACCTTTATTATTCTTAGGCTTCTTAGTATTCTTAGAGGTATAGTACTAAGTTAGAGATCTTTCTATAAAGGCTTAACTTTATTCCTTAAAGAGAGGCTCTACGCTTAAGAGTAGAGCTTAGAAGAGATCTAAGGTCGCTCTAGATTCTAATATATTAAATATTAAATTAAAGAGAGAGAAAGATAAGATTAGATTTAGAAGCCTTCTAAATAACTATTATAAGCTAACTTATTTACTAAATCTAAGGTTATTAGAACTCTTAAGAACACTTAGTATATTCTAATCTCTTAACGTATCTATAACACGATTTTTACTAGCTATCTATATAGATACTAAACTCTAGTATTACTAGCTATCTAGGTAGTCTTTAATTACCTAGCTATATAAAGATACTATTATAATATTCTAAATTAAGAGTAAATCAACTTTTAAATAAAGAGTAGTAATAAGCTTAAAAGAGATATTATTAAAGCTATTATTAGCAAGGAAGAGTTATTATTTTTATATAATAGTATAAAATATATATAACTATAGTAGAGGTATATAGAAGTATATATAGAAGAATAATATATATAAATACTAAGTACTAATATAAAAAAAAATAATAACTATTCTTCTTCTATACTAAGTATAAACATCTATATATAAGAGGTTAGAGACTACTAAGTCTTAATAAGAATAATAACCGAGTCCTTCCTAATATAGCTACTAAAATAATAAGAGCTTTAAAGCTAAATATATAAGACCTTAAAACGAAATATATAACATCTAATCCTTACTCCCTTTAACACCTTCTATCTAATAAGTTATAGGAGTATTAGTAGTTATAAGAGTATTAGTAGTTCTACGAATGCCGACAATTTAGAATAGCGTACTATTATATTCTACCTCGACGCTCCTTCTCTCTCCTACTTCTATTTTAAGGCTATCCTACCTTCTCCTATTCTTAAATTCTAGCTTTCCTAGCTACTCCTATTCTATAGTACTTACTTACCTTTCCTTACTAAATAGAGAGGCTAGGATAGGAAGAGTTAGACTAGTTAATCTCGCTTAAAGCCTAGAAGGCGGCTCTAATTTCGCTTAATATCTAGAAGGCGGGTAGAAAAGAGAGTCTAGGTCCTAATTAGAGGGTTACCTTCCTTTTTTTATCTACCTAGCTACTTCTATTCTGTTTTTAGAACTTTCCTAGCCACTTCTATCCTAGTTAGAGTACCTAGCCTACTAAACTTAGCCTAGCCTTAATTCTAATCTAGCCTAGCCTCTTCTATCCTTATCTAGGTAAGTAGCCTATTCTATTCTAAGTACTAGGCTAACTAAGGCGGGGAAAGCCAAAACACTGTTTAGTATAGAAGAATAGAGAATTAAAGGGGATTTAGCTAACTAGGAGAAACGGAAGTTTCCTTTATACTCTAGAAATATATACTTCTCTATTTAGTTCGAGAAAAACAGGAAGGTTGGAATACTCGATACCTAAGTCTTCGAGAAAGGATAAGCGAGGTAAGTAAAAGTAGGTTATGCCTAATACTTTGATTCTAGAAAGATACTAAGGCTCTTGAAGACTTAAAACTTAAAATGAAAGAGAGAACGTTTTCTAACTCGGTAGTAGACGCCGTCGCTTATACCCAACTCAGAAAATAAATATCAAAAAACAAGAGAAAAGAACCCCTATTTCGTTTACTGAAAGGTACTGATGTTACTATAATAGCTTCCCGCATACTCTAAAGTCCACACATCTAAGTTCAAAGCTTTAAACTACCAAACCCACTGCAGTGCGTATTCCCCACGGAGCGAAAGACTACAGAGCCCAGTACCAGATCTCATTTCAACGTTTCGACTTCACAGAAATGACACAAACTCACTTCTCTGACTAATATTATTATTTCCAATCCATGCCTATCCGTTTCTTCATCCAGAGAGACATTGCGGAACTTCCTCTCTCGTAGAAAATCAAAATTCTAGAGTGGTTGACCGTTTCTCGTGTTTTCGTCTCTATTAGGCGACCTGCATGTTTTTGTTGCACATCATTTTACCCTTTGATGGACTAAAAACTTCACTAATTTCCTTCCTAGAAACCTTATGGTCATTCTATAAATAGATATATGCTACTCCTGGTAAGATCAACTCGGTCCTCGTTGATCTTCAGATAAGGTTACATCTAGGAATGGTTGTTACGGGTGTATGGATGATGAACGACCTGATGGCTGGAATTTTGATGGCCACGTGATGGGGTAGCAAAGGAAGGGGCGGGGCGGAGAGGAGAGAAAATGCAAGGAAAGAGGAAGGCATGTGTACTCCAACTACAAAGAACATGAGAAGATGGAAATTCGTAGCTTCATTCTTCATTCTTCATCCCTCATTTACTCATCATGATAAACATTTAAAGTCCAACAAGACTGCAGCTAGTAAGAGAGACCGTATAACCCTTACACCTTCCAAATATACAATCCCCATTTTCCACACCCCCCATGCCCTCCCCTCTTCCTTTGTCATACTCATCCAAACTTAAATCCCCTATTCGGATCCCAAGTCTGATTCCCACCCTGGGGTTGCTGATTACCAGGCGGCGCACCGCCCCCAAATTTAATTCCCATAGCCGGATCCCACGTCCCACCAGATCCCATCCCCATCGCCAGACCCGGACTCTGGATACTCTTCCTCGTAGGTACCGGTGCAGAAATATCTTCCGCAGCACCGTTGTAGACATGGGGGACTTGTTGAGGTGATGATGCGGGATTTCCTATAGATTGCTGAGGTGGGGGAGCATGGTGCATGCTGAGCGAGGATAGGGGTGGGAGGAAGAGTTCTCTGCTGGTTGTCAGTTGTATGATCTCAATGAATAAGTAAGGGGGGCTGGAACAGAAGAGCAATAGAAAAGGGGTAACATACGACTCCAAAACCTGAGCCTCCTCTCTCCTCTCATAAACAAAAGCCTTACATCCATCCCGAAACCTACCCACAATCCGCGCCAAATCATTATAAAATTTCCGCCCCACCTCCAGATTACTCACAATCTCCTTGTACTGAAAATACGCATTCTCCAATCTCTGCAACGCCTGTTCCCTCTCCCGCGAACTCGTATCTCCCTTGCGCGCCGCAACGAACCTCGAGTTTGCTTCCTCAAGGGCTTGGGTAAGCAATTCCTGTTCTTCAGACTCGGTTTGTAAAGATGTGGTATCGACGTCGTATTTGGTGAGTCTTTGCTCGAAGAAATCTTCGAAATGGACCGCGGCTATGGTTTGAGACGGGTATTCGCGTTCTAAGCGGGCGGCTTCGGCGAGGATACTGCTGTTTATGTCGTCTTTTTTTGCTTTTTCGCGGAGGGCTTCCATTTTCCTTCTTCGTCTGGATTCGAGGCGAGAGATGTCGTTGAGACTGCTTCGTAATCTTGATACTTCTCCTTCAAGTTTAGGGGGTATCGCTACACGTCGACTACTGGGGACGAAATTTCCAATGTCTCGGTCTGAGCTGGAGAGGATTCGTAACATGTCTTCGCATTCGCGGAATTTAGTTAGGACGAGAGAGTCGCTGTTTGCCGCACTTTTTAGGTATCCGTCGATTTCGTCGACTTGGGCGTATAGTTTTGCTGCTGCGGTGCGGGAATCTAGTCTTGTCCATCTATCTGTGCCGTATTTCATGAGGAGTCTTTCGTTCTCTGCGGCTTCTGCTTGGAGAAGTTCTCTGCCTTCGGCAAATTGTCCGTCATCTGATGCCTTGAGTTTTGCGGTATCGGAAAAGGATCGTTGTAATCTGGTCAGGGCATCTGCCTGTCTGATTTCTTCGGCATGTGCAGTGAGAGTTGGTGGTAAGCCCAGGGGTTTTTCCAGCGCTTGGAGTGAACCGGGGAGGTTGAGAGATCGGAGGGTATCGTGGATTTTCGTTGTTAGGATTTCGAGTTTAGCGATGATATTGTCATTGACGAGACGATCTCGTCTTTCTTCGTATATACTGGCAGCAACATGTACCGCAAACGGAACCAGTTTCGCGAAAAGAGGTGGTCCAAACTCCTTGGTATCTCCAATAAAATTCGCCGGCTCTGATATCTCTTTGGGGACTTTTGATACTGCCATATTGGCTCGTTCGAGGGTCTTGAGCTCCGATTTTGGAGGGACCGGGTCTGGAAAGTTAGCATAGGAAAAATAAAGGGTTTCGGGTGGACTCACTCAGATATATCAAATCATTATCTTTCTCCGCCCGCTTCAGATCCTCCGTAACTCTATTCTTGAGACCATTCAAATCACCCAAAACCATCTTATTCAAATATCTCGCCTCTTTCAAAGCCTCATTGACACAAGCAATACTATCTCTCAACCTCGCAACCTCCTCTCCATATTTCCTCTTCTCCAAACAATCACAAGCCTGCCGATACTGCGCAGCAGCAGCAAAATGGTGATGTTTTGCCGTAGTATGATGTATCCATTCCGAACTAATAGCCTCACTCTTAACCCCCCAATCGCCCGCCGCACCATAAAAGTCCGAGACCTTAGCAGCCAACTTCGCAATCGACGCATCTTTATACCCATCCATAACCGCCTTCTGCCAAAAACACTCCTGGGCCTGTGCCAACATCAGATATTCCAGGGATTCCAGTGTACTGTCATCCATATCCTCTGGCGGGGTCGTTCGTAATTCGGGAACGACATCCGTCTTGATATGCTGAATAACCCCCGCAGCCTGGCAGAAGTAATTACACGCTGCTCGCAACCCCTCCGTCGTCCCACGATTCGAAGCAGTAGCTAACTGCGAGTACAGTGCCGCCAAGTTGTACAAAACGTTTGCAAGTTCGAACTTGAGGTTGTTTTCGGTAATCGGTCGTTCGACATTGTATCCCAGCGCAGGATACCAGACAAAATCGATTCCAATCTGCCATCACATCAGTCTCCCTTCCCCAAAATCTCCAAGGTTTGGGTTTCGTACATCGATAGGGAATTTCCCCCCCATCCAGGAAAGTTGCCCCGCATAAGCTGCTATCTTCTTAATCCCACTCGTATGCGGTTCGCGCACATGGACGGCATCTTGTCGTAGGGCATCGATGACCTCCAGATCCTGCTTGAACATGTCAGGGTGTTGCTCATATTTGCTGGATATGTATTGTTTGATGGCGGAGGATAGGGCGAGGCTGTTCGTTTTGCGGAACGGGAGGAAGAGGATGTTGCTGTCGGGATCCATGGTTAGTTTTTGAAACTCAGGTGTTGGGCTGTTTATGTTTTTGGAGAACAACTTACTTTGACATGGCACGAACTTTATTAGATTTCCTGTCGCCTTGGGCCTCGCAGTGAATATTTCTTAAGTGAGAGTTGGGCTAGAATGTGCCGATGACTTCATTTCTGCCTCATATCCGAGGCCTTAGGATAGGCGGGGTATTCTTGAACAACATTCGCTTTTCATGAAATAAATTTTTGAAATTCTGTTAGTTATGACTCTGGGAATTTTTGAAATTTATTAGAGAAAAAAAACAAGTTGTCTTTCTCTAGTCATTTCATAGAACTAAAAGCTTAGCAGGTCAACAGTTTCTAGGTCTTTCTTGCCATTTTCAATTCATCCTTCTCAAGAAAACCATTATTGTTACATCTCCTATTGATATACAGAAAGTAGCTATTAGGTTTCTAGTCTAGTCTATCTTGAGATGCGGAACAGAACAACCGAAGAACCCTCTCCCTTTATTTTAGCGAGACTGTTTTCCTTTACGAGTGTCAAGTCAATCAAGTCCATCAGCTCCAAAAGAACAAGTATGAAAAGTAGAGAAAAAGAGTCATCATGCCCCTCGTCACCCTCTCAATCTAATAGAATACTCATCGTGATATGAAGTATTGAAGGAAAAAGAATGTATTCAACTCAGCGAAACGATGCATAGAAGAGAGAGGTTAAAAGAGAAAGGCTTGTTTATTTTTTCTTGCAAGATCGTATTTTTTTCCACCGCTCTACCAATCAAAGCTTTCCAATCCAACCTCATCAAGAACCATGAGAAAGTATTATTTGAACATACCCCCAGTTCTTTTTTCTTGAATTTGTACCGCTCTTTCGTTGTTTATTGGAGACCTCGAAGTGTCAGCCAGAGGAATTTTATTCATTATAGTCGCTGAAAAATCCCCTCGTGTCAGAGACACGTGAATTGGGGTGAAATATAAATGCTAATAGTAGAGGGAGATTGTCGAGGGACCTGGAGACGAGTTTAAAGCTTAGGAAAGAACCTCAGCGTTTCGCCTTATTATTGACGACTAAATCTGCAAAACAAATTGCTAGTCTCTTTTCGAGAAGTAAACATTAAAGTAAAAGTTCCAAGTAGAGAGAATAGATTCTGGTATTCTCAAAGAATAGGTTAACAATAGAAAGAATAGATAGTTAAGATAAAGAGAGATTTTCAAGCTTTCCCAAAGATAATAGACAGAAAAAAGTTATTCTAGAAAAGTAGAGAAATAGAAATAAACTAAAGAGGTAGGATAAATAGCTCAAACACTAGCATATTATAATCTATAGTCCCGTGAACCTAATCCAAGTCGATACTTAAAGAGCATGAGGTATGCTTAAATTTCACAAAATGGCTGCTATCTTAAAACAGCAGCTTACCTACACCCACCCATTGCAATATCGATCTCAGCCCCCTCATCTAAAGTAACCCCGGAATAATCGCCTTCCTACCCGCAACCTTCTCCTCCCCAAATCGCTCAATATACCACTTCCTCCCCGCAATCGCCCTCGGCAACATAGTAGCAACCTCATTAACCAAAAAACTCCTCATGGGCGTCGCCCCCCACCCAGCCATCATCCAATACCCACCCCATTCAATCCACTCACACAAATAATGGGGGAAGAAAATCCACCAAAACAATCCGTTCTTCGGAATCATATACACCTTATGAACCCCCTTCTTCTGCTTATCATCTCCAGCCTCTGCGAGTTTCTTATCGAGATTTCGTTGTGCCGCACGACGAATTTCCCGCAGCTCGTCGTCGTGGAAGATGTTGCCTATTAGACCCAGAGCCCAGATCATGAAGCCTAGTTCCATTATTGCGGCGGGTTTGTAGGATGTTGCGTGGGTGTGCCAGTCCGAGCGAGTCGTTGGCCCATAGCCGGCGAGGTAGCCGCCGATTGAGAGGCCGTTGCAGAGTTGGAACATTATTGCGAAGGACCAGGAGAGGAAGTGGATTGGGGACATGGAGGGGTTGAGGAGGGGACAGAGGATTGCTCGGTAGTGGTAGTGGATAACCTGTTCCTGTTAGTACTTGTATTTCGTATTCAGTGGAGGATTGAATTTGGGGGGGGGCATACGAAGAGAGAACCCATGATTATGTTCTCCCATGGCAATTCTTTGATTCCGAGTTCTTGCGGGAGGGTATTCATGACGTATAATAAGGTTAGGAAACCGGGGACTTCCATGGTGATCCATGCTACCTTTCCGGGAATGTTGAATCTGCTATTGACAGATGTTTTTCCAGCAGGATACCAGGTGCTCACCCATTGCACGATTGTGATCTAATTGTGTTGGTTAGTGAGAGATTTACTTTGTGGCACGGGTGGTACATACCAGAGGGAAGAATTGGAAACCCCAGACTATGAGTTCCCAATTCTCCTTGGATGGAGGAAGCCAGTTCTGAACCAACACCATCTTGTTGTCGATGGCAGATTGCTAGACTGTCAAATTCGGGGATGTCGGGTAGATGTTGTTGTGGTGTTGTTTGGTAAGACCAAAGAATAAACTCATGTCGTCACAGGTTTTAGGCGGATCAAGGCGGACGATCATCCATGAGATTTGGTAGCCTTGCATGACAGCCTTGCATGACAGCCTTGTGTGGGGGTGGAGCTGATTGGGGTACCCGAGTCCCCGCCGCCCTCTCGGACTACTCCGTACCTAGGTACCTACTCAGACTACTCACTACAACCCAAGTATGACAAGACCCGCCTCCTCCTCCACCAACCCTTCAATTGCAGAAATGGGAAGCGCAATCCACTCCTATCGCACCCTCCTCAAATCCTTCTCCTCCTCTCAATCCACCTTTCGAATTCTCAAAACCCTAGCAGAAGACCGTAAACCCGCACGCCCTCCCCCCTCCAAACAAAGCACCCTCCACATCCTCGACTCCTCCTTCAACCCCCCAACCCTCGCCCACCTCCGAATAGCCCTCACTTCTCTAACAAAAAATTCCCACCCAAGCCGACTACTCCTCCTCCTCGCAACCCAAAATGCAGACAAAGCGTCAAAGCCCGCCTCCTTCGAGGAAAGATTGGCCCTCCTGGATTTGTTTGGAACCGAAGTGCTAGCTGGTCTTGGGAAGAAGGCTGATTTGATTGATATTGATATTGGTGTGACCAAGCATCCATATTTTGTGGATAAATCGAAGGAGATAGAACAAGAGGAGAAATATAGGACGAGAGAGGGGAAGGAGATGGAGCAGGTTCATCTAATTGGTTATGATACTTTGACGAGGTTGCTTTCTCCTAAATATTATCCCCCGGATTGTAAGTTGGATAGCTTGGTGCCGTTCTTGGAGAAGCATCGGTTGGAGGTTATGTATCGGACGGATGATTCGTGGGGGGGTAGGGAGGCACAGGATGGGTTTGTGGAGGGGATTGCGAGGGGGAGATTGCTTGTTGAAGAGGGGATGGCTACGGAAGGGGAAGGGAGGGAGGGGAGTCTTGATGAGGTTGGGGGACGACGGGAATGGGTTACGGAGGGGAGGATCGTTATGGTTGATGGACGGAAAGAAGGAGAAGAAGTTATTAGTAGCACGAAAGTCCGGGAAGCCGCGAAAGCAGGAGATAGGGAGAGTTTGGAAAGATTGGTTCCGGAGAAGGTGAGTTGGTATATTCGAGAGGCGGGGCTGTATCGTGATGATTGAGAGACTTGTAAGTGGGTACACCCGTGATGTATACATGATGCGATAATATCGAGAATCCAAAGTAATTAATGTTTGACTAAATGGCGTTTCTCATAGTACTCTCTCTAGAGCCCCAAGGTAACGTTCAAGTTATCGTGAAAGAACTGCCAACAAAACATTGTTCTTGATGAACAGGAGGGAGGAAACGTGGGACCTGAACTCGACCTAAAAATCATAAGCGGGGATGGTATGTAAAAGTCCCTCCCATCGTTCCTTATATCGGACTAGTACTTTGTACCGTATCTTTATCAAGAGATTATTCTAAAGATTTGGGGAAAGTATGTCAATTGAGCGAAATCGTGTATGGCAATTTGAGGATAGGAATATTTATGGAAATCTTCTCTTAAGTCTTGTCAATTGATTTCCTTATTCTGAATCTTTGGGGTAATATTTTGCTTCAGTGTACAAGGCACGAGGCCAGAGAGTCTTTATATACACACAAAGCACTTATTGTAGCTATATAGGTAGGACACTTGTTGATCCTGGCGAAAGATAAGTCTGACGTAGAGCAGTTCAGAATGCATGTCAACATTTTTTGCTAATGTACTTTCAATCTTAGGATGAACATAGTTCAGACAGATGATGGCAATGGCATCTTCCCACCAACAAAACTATCTTGAAACTACTTTCCGTCGGTTGGGATGCGAAGAACTTCCCGCGTCAGGTGTTCCACTAGATCCAAATTTTCTTTTCGCTGTTTTCCGAAATCGAGAACAATTCTATAGCTACTATTCAAGTCGAAGCAGCTTGTTGCGAGTGAGTTCTCCTGGGTCCCAGGTTCGCTGGCGATTGGCTTTGGTTGAGGAAGTCATCTGTCTTGGTGCGTTCCCTATTTCCATTGTCAGAGAGAGGAGCGAGCGTCAACGACGAGGGAAAGGAGCGATATCTTGCTTTTCCGAATCACAGGGTACCTACCTAGGTAAAAGACTAGCGATCCACACCAAATCTCATTTCAGAAGTATTTGGCGGACCATGGGGATGACTCTAATTCATCGCTCCTTCCTTTCTTGCAAAAGATGTCACAGCGTAAACTTTCTGTCTTTCCGGGTCTATCTTTTTCTAATGAAGTGGTTCCGGGGGGGTTTTAAATCCTCCTTGATTCCTTAAATAACTCCTTTTCCTTTCCATCGTTTGAATTCTCTAAACCTTCGTTTTACTCACAATATTATAACTCACGCTCTCCCGTACATTCTCAGAATCAGAAATCAACTGAAGCTTTTCCGCAGAAAAAAAACTCCCCCGCACACAGCCTTTAGAGTACTGTGACGAGGAGATGTAGAAGAGACCGAAGATGAAGGAACAGTCTACATGAAAATTGGCAGAGTTTGTGTGTTTTCCAAGCCTCAAAAGTGTAAGACACCTCAGCCCCTTATGGCGAGCCTTCTCAAGCTAAATACTCAACTTGATCCGTAAGTTTAGAAAGCAACCGTGCACGTCCCATAAGCCTTCATCATCTGTCCCACAACTACCAGACCCCCAATAGCAGGAGCACAGAAAGCGAACGTAGTGAGAAGTGACGCTACACTGCTGTATTCTTTGTACGTACGGTCTTGTCGTACGATTCCCATGACGATCCCCCACGAATACCAAAGCATCAACCATACTCGCTGACTGTGGGTGCTTTCACCTTTTTCAAATTTCGAGATCCCACCGATGATGCCAAAAACCAATCCACCGTACAGAAGACAAGCCAGATGAGTGGTATAGTAAATTGGGTTTGGCTCGCTGTAGCCCTTAAATGTGCTCACGTTGAGGTTCGTTAAATAAGTCACATTAGTGTCGAGATCAGTTGGATAGGTTTCTATACGACGGAATTTTGAATGTGTTGGGACAAGTATAGTCGCCGGTAGGTGCGGGATGTCCGATCCTCTCTCGAGCATAGTCGTGCTCACATTCGTACCCTCGATAAACGGGGGCATGGATGGATTTCGATAGACCTCTGCTATGGTCACAGGAAACTCATCTGTCTCTTTGTGCCGGGTATATGAAAATCGAGACGAGGAACTCTCCTGGTCTTTGGTTATGGGAGGCAAAACTTTAATTTTCGCAGTTTTTTGATCGGTCACTGGAACAAGTCTTCCCATGACCCCATCAAACTGGGCACCTCGCTTGATCGCCTCATCCATCACATCTGAGTGAACCATCGTCAAAGCAGAATACTCAGGGGCAAATAAACCACCAAGAAGGTTGAAGAGTGACATTATGGCATATGGAAGTACGCTCAACGAGAATGCCGCGTAGCCATATTTGTTCATTTCAGTACTTATTGACCGATACAAGGTTAAAATGGCGTAACAGAGCTGGAATATAGCCACCAAAGCTTTGGGAATGCTGAATGATCCACTCACAAATCCTGGGTTTGTCGAATCCCGTGTTGTATTAGCAGTATTTTGGTCGGGACTTAGTTCAGTTCGCTGAGGAACTTGGATTACAGCATCCATTGGAACATGTGCGATTGCATATTGCGACCCTTGGTCTTTGAAGTCATGAAATCCTTGGATTGTAGTGGTGGGAAGGACATACTCCAAACTCGTATCTTCGTATCGCCAAAATCGACTGCGTTCTTGTATCCATGGGGGTCGGAAGATCTCCAGTTGTTTGGGGGTATCTTGGTGCTCTTCCGTGATCCTATTTCCATAATGAGGAAACCTACCCCAAAAATCTTGCAGGAAAGGGACTCACTCTGGATCCACTTTCAGCGCAAAGATGAAAATTGGAAGCCAATTCCACGCCTCAAATAAAAGAGCCACCTTTTCTCTCCCGTAAACTCTCTCTAATCGTGGTTTGAGAAAGGTCTTAAGCTTGCCGGGTGGATCTATTTTCACCCTCGCTCTTGGTCGTAGAATCACGTCTGCGACTTCGTCTCCGGCTTGGGGCCTCCAACAGGGCGTTCTCACCACCATACACAACGCTCCGGCCCGGGCAGCAGTCTGGTAATCGTTGTGCTGTAAGGCGTCGAGGAACTTCTTTCGCGAGAACTTTGCGTTTCGGAAGATGGCTGTGAGACCTCGGAGTAGGCCGGAACTTGGGAAGAAGAGGGCTCCTAGGATGGCGATGACCAGGGAGAGGAAACCTTCGCCTGGCTCGGCTTTGACGGTTGTTGCGTGGGCGAAATAGTTTCCGATGAAGAAGGTTGCGATGGAGGTCCAGGTTGCTGGGACACAATTTATATTGCTGTTGTCGTGGGGTGCGGTTGTGTTGGTGTTGTTGATACTTGTTGGTAAGGCTGTGGCTTTGAGAGCATACAATATGCTTATGAGAAGCAAGGAATACATCGTGGCGTACTTGAACTTAGTACCATGGCGAAGTGGACGAAAGTCAGAAGTGTTCAAGGGCCCGATGGTTTTTGAGAGAGGAGAGTACGAAATGAGCGATTCTGGAAAGAGGGTTGCAGTGGTGGCTGGGAGCTGAAAACTGGGAGTTTGTTGCGGGCCAATTATATACCTAGGAGATGAACAACCCTAGCAATAAAACTGCTTGCCCTTGCGGCTGAAATTTGTTGTATTAATTGGACTCGTGATTTGTGCATTCTCACCGGTTACGATTGTAAGAGTTGGGGCCACAGCTTGTGGGCCCCCTAAGCGAACCCTACCAAATTAACACTTATTACTTAAAAATCTATTATAAATCTAAATTTAAGTCTTTTGCCTTAAAATTTATATATATTATTAATAAATAGCAGCTAATCCTTTTACTTTAATAATATCTTCTAACTTATAAGTTAATCGCTTAGTATATCGCCTATAATTACATAGATCTACTAAATCCTAAAGCCTTTAAATCTCCTTAACTAGTTTAGCTTTAGAAGTCGGTATAAAGGGCAACTTCTTTAACTCTTCTTTTATCTACTACTAGACCTTCTCTATTATATTTAAATTAGGCGAAGAAGGAGGCTAATTAAAGCTATAAATGTTATATTTAAGCTTAGCTAAATAAGTATATCTCTTATACACCTTTAAGCTGTCTTCTATAAAGATATAATCGGTGCTAAGCTTATTAAATAGAGAGAAGATAACTAGCTTAAGAACTTGGTCCTTATAAGCTTAAGAATTAACCCCTTTATATCCTGGTTCCTTTTCTAAAAAGATAAGAGGGGATTTATAATCCTAACTAATCACGCCCTAAATCATGACTAATACCCTCCTTAACTAATATGTCGACTAAATATAGTCTAGATACCTCTTCTTATCTACGCGCTATATTACTCAAACCCTCTTACTCTTTCTAAGCTTAAATATATACTCGTCTAACTATATAATCTTCCTCTAGTCCCCCTTTTACCTATAAGTAGCTACCTAATCTAATATCCCCTACTAGCGGTGTAATAACATAAAAGTAAGACGTTTCTTTACTTATATTTAGCTAATAAAGGGTTAAGAACATATAATATATCGTCGGTAGCTAGTATAGCGAAGTTCTTAGTAGATAGTATAAGGAGAAGTAGGTAAGTTAAGAGCGTTTTTAACTTACGAAAAAGATATCTAATAAGTAGTATAATTTTAAGATATAAACCGAAGAATTTAATAGATATATCGTTTAAATAGTAATCTCTTTTAATATTACTTCCTTTTATAAGTTATTTAACTTAAATCAGCCTTACAGATCCTTTATATAGTGGATTTAGGTACCTCTAATTCTTTAAAGATAGTACTTTAGGATTTTCCATCTACTTAGGCTTAGCGTACTCTAGTATGCTTTAGTATAGGCTAATTCTAGCTAGGCTCGTGTATATAAGAGGGAGAGAGCATTCGGTCTACCATCTTTAATTTAAAGAGTTTTGGTTAAAAGGTTAAATTATAGTAGGTTTTTGAAAAGGGAGTATTAGAAATTAAGGTGGGGGGTCATCTCGCTTAGGGGGGCCCACTAGCTGTGGCCCCAACTCTTATTTGTAAAGCAACTCAGCCCCGCCATTCGCGTAACATGAAATCTCCCCATGGTACTACATCACTACAACACCACGTTCTCAGCATTCAACGAAACGCACTGGTTTGCAATACCGAGAATAGGTAGAAGGATTTTCAATAGAGGGATGGCAAGATGACATAATCTGGAAGGCTCCAGATATGGAAAGTTAATGGGAAGATTTGCTAGAACTGGAAAGAAGCCCCGTAGAAACGATTAGCAACAGGCTCTCTTTTTTGATTTTACTGTTTTTATAACTACCCCCTAGTACAATGACTCCAGTGGCCCAGAAAGATCCTCTTGTGATAAATCTTGGCTGGCAATTCCTATGTTCACATTGAAGGTCTCTTATCCTCCGTGGCCAGAAGATCTGTGGGTAGTCAATATAGTAGATGAAAGTGCTGGGAGGTACGGGAAGCCTGGAAAGAAACTAGAATTTTATCGGTATGGAGGCTATTGGTAGGCTGCCTACCGATGGCACTAGTTTGTAGAAAGTAGGGCTATTTGTGGGTGACCTACCAATAGCACTATCTTGTAGAAACGTCTTGTAAAAAGATTTGAGCTATTTGTAGGTTATCTACAAATAGTCGAGACATTTTTTCCACTCAGTGCTATTAGTAAGTGACCTAAAAGCAGAGTGATTTTGATCATCGTACGTTCTTCTAAACGGTCTTTTATCCGAAGAAATGGCCTGGTTCTACCAGCTGAAAGAGCTGTGAACTTTAGACTGGGGAAGTGGAACGGATATCATGGAGAGTTGAATTTCATCCATAGGCATTACAAAAGCGCGATTTTGATAGTCGCAGTACTTTGATTATTTACTGGGAAAGGACAACCAAGGAAAATCCCATACTCGAATCTCTCCGTGAAAGGTTCTATGCTCGACGTGAACGTCTCTTTCTCGCCGCAGCCATAATATCCTTCCTAAGTCTCCCGCCCTGAAATACAATTCCCTCAAGCAAAGAAGTCTCCTTATCAACCGATCTCTCTAAGTCCTCCAAGAGTTCCTCTCGCTTAGCACACTCCGGGGCTTCCTCACTCATCTTTTCAAATTCTTTGCGATGCTTTTTGCTCTTTTCGATGAACTCTGGGTGATTACTCTTTTCCTTGCTGATGAGTTGGCTCATTAGTTCGATAGTGAATTCGGAAAAGGCTGCTTGTCTTGATTTTTTGTATTCGGCGTATTCTTTCGAGCCGAGATCGTCGCAAAGTTGTAGCGAGGCTTGCATAAGGACTGGTATTCGGTTAGTTAATGCGTGAGAGAGAGACTCTGGGGGGGCGGTAGGGAGTTATGCATACATTCGGCTGCGCCTTGGCCTCCTCGCATTGCATCGTATTCGGCTGTTCCCGGGCGGTAGTAGCCTAGGTAGTGTTGGAGATTGGATTTCTCATTCTCTGGGGAAGGTTCTTGGGAGTGTTAGTATATTTGTTCGAGTTTGGCTTTTGGCTTTGAGCTGAAGGAGATGACTTACCAATTTGACCAGGGGTTTTCATGCACAGGGCGCGCCATACAAGAGCCGAGATGGTTGGATGGACGGGTTTATCCTCTGGTTCATCCTCTGGTGGAGGGGTAGCGCTTGGCTCTTGAACGGGACCACCCCATACTGGCGGAGGAGTTATTTGGTTCACAGGGTTGCTTCCAGACAGGGGAGTATTGTTCAGAGCAGGCATTTCGAAGTAGGATTCTCGATAGGTAGTTGCTGTGGACTGTATTATTTCTTGGTTGTTTGGGGCATGGGTGTTTTGGTGAAACAAAAGCAACAGAATTTGATGTAGTGCTTTACACGTGAAAGGTTCTTGTAAGATATAGAGATTGAAGGTTTATGTAGGCAGAAATTTTACAGTTGGTGAATTGACGTTTGTTGATAATTGAGGTCATCACGTGACATCCGAGCTGTTCATTTTCTCTTTTCCATTCACATAGGCTTCGCACGTTGCCAACATGAAATTGTAGTTAAAAATGGATATATATTTGTTGGGAGACTATCTTGTGCCAAGGCTCCCCATCGAGCTTTTCCTATGAGTACATTCCGTCTAAAAAGAACTCATTGCATTACTAAATGGCTACTTGACCACAACTTGTCCCAAACGACAAAAATCCTAGCCCATGAGACCAGAGTTTGAACAAATTTCCAAATCGTTTTCCCTCAAGTCCCATTGTGAGAAATAAAGACCTTTCTAGAAGATTGGCCACTGAAAAGTATCCCAACCTACTAACTTGAAGGTTTAGACAAGTCATACGAACTACCTACTTGAAGAGGAGTCGAAGTTTAGTCACAATCGACAATCCATGGACCACGGAAATGGTATTCAGAAAGAAGTAAATTACTATTCTGGAGAGGCTCTGGTACCTTACCCCCAAGAGAGGATTTTTGTGGAAGAAACCCACTCACGATACTGTTACTTAACTTTTACAACAAGGTAAAATCCACCAGAGAGTCTCCATATCTTAGCATCAATCCAACTGACAATGATGCCAAACGTAACCTCGCGAACTTCTTTAGTCGCCCAGACTTGTAGACCGGTAACTCAAAAGAATCATCCCTTCCGTATGACAAGGAAACCCAAAACCCCGGCATTCAAGAAGAACCCTCCGACTCCTCCTGGATATTCTCCAGCATGTCCGTATCCTCGTATTTTCGAAGAAGATCCACGAGAGTGTTCAAGAATGATTCCTGCTTTTGCTTGTCCATGCCGTTATTCATATTCCACTCCAAATCCTCCAATTCGTAAATCCAGTATCCGTTCCGACGGTTCCTAGCCTCTAGCAGCTCTAGCTTCAGTGTCTCAGAACTAGTTGCTTTGCCCTTTGATTTGATATCATGGCGATAACTTGCAGCACGCTCGGCGCGGAGGAGGTGTTCATGCTTGAGCTTCTCGATGCGGGATCTGAAGTCGATATTGTTGGGCGTTCCCATGACTGTTTCTTAGCTGGGTTAGATATGTACGTTTTCATTCATGAAAATAGAAGGGAGGGAACTTGCTGGGTGGTTCGGGTGGAAAATCTTTGTGATTGTAATTGGTAACGGCTTCTTCAAGTTCTATTGCTGTGTTAGCTACCTTAGCCTTTTGACGAAAGACGGATAAGGATTGAAATTATACGGTGTTTGATACCTTTGCGACCCAGCATCATCTTCTCAACTCTGTCTGTGTTATGAAGGACTGGTTTTTGAATTTAGCACATGCTAGGGGGTTTCTTGAATAGAAACTGGGAAGGGTTGCGAACCATCAGGTGGTGAATAATCATTTTCAATTTGGTGGTGGTTTCGTCCAATTGGTGAATCATTCAAGGCAGCTTCCGTTGGATGATCATTTGCTGCTGAAACGTTAGAATTCGTCTCTTCACACTCTGTCATCTATTTATGATGTTGTTGGGAAGGCCTTTTGAAGTTGATTGCATGCGTGGATATTGTACTTACGATCAACCTCGTTAGGATTCTTGGGATTATCTAGGACAAGGTCAGCATTCAGACATCCCTAGCCCTTTCTTGGTTTAAGGCGATTGTGTAAGGGACAACGACTTACCACCATTGTGGAAAGGACCAAACGGATATTCATACGAACTGAAATCTGTGGAAAACTTAGCAACTGGCATTTCCTCGAAACTCCGAAAGCTCTATCTCCAAGACAATAAGACAATACCTACCACAAACATGGCTGTGGATATCCAAAATATTCTCCATGTTAACTTTACAAAAGGAACATATATGGCTATCTTATGAATGAGTCAGTAAACAGGCATAGATACCAGTAGATGAAACGTCATTGAGCCCGCTCGAGGATGTGAACATAAGACTTACTGTCAGAATTCTTGAATTGACTACTGGCTGCATCGTCAACTGTAAATTGAAGTCAGAATTCGCGTAATTGAGAGAGAGATACTTTTTATAGAATTGAGCTTAGAGGCAAGAACAAGAACAAAAGACTTATACCCACCAGCCTCAGACCTACTGCAATCATGAGGACAAGCAGCTGAAGTACAACCTTCAAAGGAAAGTCAGTATTCATACTCATAAGACCGCCCACCCAAAAGCATTGAGTTCAAAGAACAAAAGACTTACAGTTAGTGCTACCACCAGGACTGTGGCAGCAAGTACAAGGATTCTTTTCGCCACCTCCATAAAAAAGAAAGTAATCCAAGTAGTCAGACATGCTGACGTGGTGTTTGCTCTGTTGTATTGTGTTGGGCTGGGTAGAGAGACGGAAAGTAGAGTGCAACAGTCCTACCTGAGGCTGTCAAGAAATGCCCGTGCGGACAGAAGGAGGAGATGAGTTGTTGATGTCGATGTGAAGATTAAAAAGTCTTGGCATGGTTCCTACCTTATATACCTGGATGGTAGAAGCTAGTGAAGAGGCGATTGCTCATTCGTGGTAGCACCTTCACAGGGTGAATTGAACACTGAAAGACACCCTCGCTAAAAGAAAGAGGAGCAAAGTCACGGTGAATAGTCCATTGCATAGTGTACACCTGATATGCAGCTGCTCTAAAACTTCCATCTTCTCATGTATGTCTTCTTAACATGCCGCTCAGTCTGTAGAGAGAATTGAACACATAGTTGAAGGGTTGTAAATCTGAGCAGTGGAAAATTTGAAAATACTAATTAAAAACTTTTAGAAATAATAAGAAGATATAGTTGCCCCAGACTAGGCAGAGTAGCAGAAAAAGCGAGTATTCACATATCAATGAGCGTGGCACTTGAAATTCATAGAATTTGGTATTCAGGAATCAGTATTTGATTACTACCCATTCTAAAGGTTCTGAAGGTCCTTTACTACTCTTTCTGCTTACACCAAGAGCCTAGCATCACTTCTATGGTCTCCGCCACCGCATATGCCACAGTGAAATGGTTCTTTAGATGAGTGTACCCAAAGAACCTCCCTTCCAATGTGTTGCTAAGACCTCAAATCGAACCTCAATAATCCTCCTCCTCGGTCTCCCAAGCATGAACATCAGCCAAAAAATCCTTGATGACTTCCATCTTGCTAGAGATCTCACTGCTCTTCTCTCCCTTGGCCTCGCATATCTCAACGTTTCGGCAGGTATCAGGTGTTGTAACGACCATAGATTCGAAAACATCACGACTTTTCTTGGCGTATCTCTTGCGAAGTTGGTGGTTAGGTAGGGATCGTTCCATGTATCTATCGAAGAATGATTGGGCGCATTCAAGGAGTTGAAGGTCTATTTGTTTGACATTGTTAGAAACCATTGCTTGTGTGATTACGAAAGTTAGTGAGAAAATCTACTTACCAGTCTCCTCGGGGAGGTCAAATGAAGTGAGAGCGCCGGCAATATTGCCAATATCTATAAATAACTTAGTTATCTTGTTTAGGGAGACTTGTAAATAGACTGGAATTCGGAATTTACCGGCTTGAGCGTTTTCGTCATTCGAATCCTTGACAGCGACTACTTGATCGAATACTGTTTTTTGGTTACCAATCTGGAGTGTGACATGGGGTTCATGGGTAGAGGAGGATAACCAACCACCAACATAGCCAATTCTGAAAACAAGGTAACGTTCGCCAGTCAAGCCATTGAGTGCAGTGACATATTGAATGCCTGGCTGAGAACCTGGTTGAAGCACAATTTGTGATATTCCACTACCTCCAATTGAAATGTTGAATTGGCAGCTTGTATTAATGCCAAGTTGCAGTCCTAGTTGATGCGGCTTAGGATAGTCTATCAAGATATTAGAACCTTTTTTTTACTGTTGGATCCTTGTGGTCCTGGGAAACCATCCCAGTCAAGGGCCTCGTGTTGAAAGTTTATAAGAGTGTACTTACAGGCGAAAGGAATGAAACCGGAAATATTGCCAACAGAGATATCAGCCAATTGCCTTCACACCTTCTCTCTATATGATGACATTGGATATCACAGAGAAAACATTGCACTTACCAACAACGTTGTTACCTAGAGAATTATAAGCATAAACTTCATTGAGGGAAACTTTGACTTCTCCAAGATTTTCTTCAGACAAGCGAGGACTTCAAACTTACCAGCATAATTGATACTGTTATTGTTGACACCGCCATAATTGATACCGCCAGAGCCGATGCCACCAGCGACGCCACCAAGTTGAGAATTACCAGCTGCATAAAAGGTCAGCAAACACATACTCAAGATTGCCTATTCCCAAAAGGAGTCAAGTTCAAAGACATAAAAAGGAGACTTGCGGTTTCGAAGACCAAAGGGCTGGCCTCCACCTCCACCACCAGTGGGATTGTTGTTGTTGAACGCGCCCGACATGCTCATGTAGTGGTTGGCCATGAAGTTTGTTGTGCTGTGAAGTGACTTCCAGGGTTGTGCAGGAAGCTTGAAGTCCTAGACTCTGAATTGATGATGTCGAGAAAGGAAATGTCTTGGCAAGATTTTATAGCTGGAGAATGGGTAAGTGTGAAAACGTGATTACTCATTCATTGGCGACATTCTTGTGGTGAATTAGAGATTGAAAGAGAAAACCTGATTGTCTGCTAAGCCAAAAAGGGAAGCACCCTCGCTAAGGGTAGGAGAGGGGGTAATATCACGGTGAATGGCCAATTGCGTAGTGCCCTTTGAGCCTAGCACTCTCTCAATGGATATCTAAAGATGCTTGAGCCCTCGCTTTCTAGCTTTCTAGGGCAATGGAAGTAAATTCTCCTATTCACTTGGAACCTTTCGGGCTACTAACCCAGGTGTTTTGGGTATTGCAATTACTCCCACTTTTGATGTCCACGGCGAGGTACTCGAGAAAAGACATTTCTATCATGTCCGTTTATATATCTACTCCGAACTCTGAGAAGATTTATAAATTGAAGTTCTCGCATTGCGCTACAAGTATGCCTACAGCAAAATATCTTTCCTAGCTGTTGGAAAGTCATTAATTCCCGTCCCCAGTTTTGAACTTGTACACCCATGATGGCCCTTTGAACAATACCCTCGGGACTATACGCCCCACTCTGTATCATCTGCATCATATCCTTCATAATTCTCGGCGTTTGTATTTCTCCATCCACACAACTCTTAACCATCCTCGTCGCCCGTGCCTAGAGTTCCCGTGGAAGAAGTGTCGACTTCGGTTTCGATGTCAGAAGGAGCATCATTGTTAACATCATTTACGGCCGACGAATTCGGAAAAGCTTGGTAACCTGGCCGATGTAGTCTCGCGAGGTCGTTTGGATCAGGCCGATCCTTTATTATAATGAGTCGATATCGTGTATTCTCACCTGCGTCCCCAAGTGCCATCTCCAGAAAGTTTCCAGTGTGGGTCCCATTCTGAGAAAGGTCCTTTAACAGATTGCTCAACACTAGAACAATTATTCTTCGTTGGTTGTGGGCCAAGGGGTTACGTGAGAGCCTGGCTGATCGGGCGTGTCGGGGTAGCAGAGCAAATTTATAACGTGGATTATCATCTCGCACCCCCAGTTGTGGAAAGTTTCCAGTGCGATTCCCAAGCTGAAAGAGCCCCCAAAACAAATTTTTAGCCTTTGGATAATTGGTGCGGGCTGAGGAAGTAATGACTTTGATCGAACTACCAGGTGCCCTGGACCGTGGTAGACAATTGTTGGTTCCGGGAACTGTGGTTGATGTCGGAACGTAGGGAGGCCGACAAAAGCAGATGGAGTGGCTCTTCGAGCTGGTTCCTTGGAACTGTCAGCTTGGATCTGTAAGCGTGTAGTGTAAGATGTACTTGCATTGATAGCAAAACCCTGCCAGTTTTCTTCCTCTTTCGGTGGCTCTTGCCACAATGGAAGACCCAATGTTGTAAATTCTAAGAGATTGCTGGAGTTTATAAATCGTATGGAGGAAGAACAAAGCGAATGTATAATGTAATAATAAAACGAATGTTTAGAAAGAATGACGATGCTGAGTTGGGAAAGATGGTGAGGGGTGTAAGAAAACAGTTGGGGTTGGAAAGGGTCGTTTTGGACTGCTATTGAGAACTATTGTCAAAGAGCGGACCGCTCTTTGTAATATTGCCGAGGGCGAAATTCTCAATTTTTGCTTCCTCCGATTAAATCAAATTACATGTTTCTCCCCAGGGGTTAATTCCAATGCTGCTTCTTTTCGAGGTTTCTTCGAGTTCCCTTCCACTTTTTCGCAACAACCTCAATGCCTCCAACGCTTACCATGAACACAGAGCAACTCTTTCCTACTCACCACCAAGCTCAACCCTGAAGCCATGCGACATTATCCCCCAAGTACAACACGAGAACTTCAACCTGCCTTTTGACATTCCAGTATCTATCCCGGAATACTATATTCAAGTTGCCTGTAACTCTTTGTTTTTGGGAATTTACAGGACTTGTACTTTCATGCACTTTTCTTGTAAACCTCTGGTTATCATCATTCCCACATCTGGAATAACGATATAAAATGACAAACTTATAAGAAGACTTATCCGTCAAGTGACTTGCTTTCCTTACACCGCCCGGAAAGAAAACAGTTAATAAATATTATCCAGGTGTTCGAGGAACGATACCAATCAAATACTCTTGCTTTGTCGGGCGGGGGTGGGAAGGTGGTCGGGGGCTTTTACAGACTCGAAAAGGTGTCTCACATCCAGGGAAATATCATGAGTTCTGAGGAACTCGCTCAATTCTGCCACTAAAGCTCAAGTGTTGTGGTTAAATAAGAAAGCTTTCAGGTTTTGCCAAATCCAAATTGGCGACTCTCCATTCATTTCATTCCTCAAAAAGTCTCGATGTCATATCATAAAACGTTGTTTTTCTCGAATCCGTACTAAAAATGAAACAGCCACTACTCTACAATTATACAAATACCAACCAAACCAAGCTCCCAACCACCAAGCGCACCATTCCAAACAATGACTCCAGAAAATACCGCTATGCAATCAATACCAATAAAATTTACCAAAGTACCTCGATCTCTGGTACGACAAAACTCAATGCAGTGACCACCAAGCTCCAACAATCCCCATATCCGTATTGCGGTTCCATAAAAACCAAACAATATTCCTACACGTCGTACTTTTCAAAGTATGCAACACCCAATACCGATATCCACAACCAACTCATCTACCTAGAAGAAGCCCTAAAACCCCCAAAGCACCACCAGTCCCAAATTCACGTCTCTGTCTCGGGTAAAATTTCC
This sequence comes from Hymenoscyphus infarciens, assembly GCA_001414345.1. NCBI lineage: Eukaryota > Fungi > Ascomycota > Leotiomycetes > Helotiales > Helotiaceae > Hymenoscyphus > Hymenoscyphus infarciens. The sequence goes on along the minus strand of LLCB01000160.1, from coordinate 43,607 downwards.
GTCACACTCGTCGTGACCCCCTTCCCCTTCTTGCTCCCCCAAGCCTCCTCCACAACCCTCAAAACATTTTCCCTCTCCACCCTCTCCATCTCCTTCAACTCCGCATGATAATCGTCCGTACTCTTCCTCAAACTCAACTCCTTCCTCCTACGTCTCCCACTCCCACATCCACTCCCAACTCTCCCATAAACATTACTTCCATCCCAATCAGACAAATCTTTCGCACTCCAGGTTCGATATTTTCCCTTCTTGCTCTCGGATTTCTTGGGCCAACCGGCTTTATTGTGAACAAGACACTCATCGTAGAACTTCGGATCCGCAATGCTCACACTTCGAGTAGGCATATTATCCTCATCAAAACTTCCATCCACAGTCCCCATATCGGTATTGGCAAGCTCTTCAAGCCTAGTCTGCTCAGCGAGTTGTTCAAGGACTTCTTTCTCCATCTGAGCAGCAGTACGAAGTTCCATAGGTAGAATTTCCAACTCGGGGAACTTGAGCTTCAAGCCAAGATTGTAACTGCTTCTTCGTCCGAAAGTATCTTCCACCTCGGGATCCTCGCCTGCATTTTGGTAATTATGAATTTCCTCTCTAATTTTATTGCCCAACTTTTCAACAATGTTTTTCTTTCTTGCGTCATCTGCATGAGATGGATGATCGTCGCCTTCGTAATGATACAAGTGGTGTTTTCTTTCGTGCATATACCAGGTAGGCTCTCCATTTCCTGCGCTTTTCATTGCAAAGTCCTTTGCTTGGATATGATCGGGTCGTCCAGCACTGAAACTTCTTTCATGTCGTGAATGGCTAGGAAAACGTGCCCATGTGGGCGGAAATCGTAGATCTGGACCAGTTGGAACCTTTTTCTTGACAATATTCTTACTTTTCGCCTTGGATTTGGCTGCGATTGCCGCCATCTCTTCCTCCCACGAATCCATGACCGCTTCTTTGACAGCCAAACGTTCATCGAACTGCTTTTGATACTCCTCGCCAGCCGTTTTATGATAATTGATGTCGACCTTCGATTTCTTTTTCCTTTTTGAAAGCATGAGGGCACCGAACACAGTCTTGGGTTCATCGCTGGCTTTTCTTTGCAGCGCGCTCTTCTTTCTTGGTGTGCCTCCCCAAGCACCACCCATAGCGTCCTCTTCTGCCTTCGTGCGTCTGGCCAATTCCTCGGGGTCAAATCTGGGAACTGGTATACTAAGTAGTTCTTCCAGAGGATGGTGCAGCGGGGTTGTCGGGCCATCGTATGATTTGATTGCAAACTTTGCCAGTTTGGCAAACCTGGAAGGTTTGCGCGCTACTGGCGATTCGGTGGTTTTTGGTTCCAAGTCAAACTCTTCTCGAAATTTGCTGGAGACAGGTGTGCTGGGGCTTCGTCTTGCCTCAGTGGAAGCGAACCTAGTTTTTACAATGCTCAGTTCCGCTTCTCTTTCGCGAAAAGATTCAGTTTCCGATACAAGCAATGAGCTATCGTCAAACGCTAGTTTTCGAGGCTGCCTTGTAAGGTGTAATGGCCGATTAGGAGATGAGTCGCTAGCTGTTGTTGCAATTGTCAAAAGTTTTTCCAGGTTCGGAAACTCCAATTCTGGAAACGAACCAATTAGCAACGTGGATGCTTTAAACGTAATGGAGCAAGATGGGTATTACTTACTGTCTACCTCGGAGGCTGTGGGGCTGTTCATGCTGCTTGCTAAAACCGACGCCAAGTTGAAGCGAGAACTCTCAGCAGATGGCTGAATAATACTGTTGCCATTAGACGGATAGAGAGATGATGTTTGACCCTGCAATACGTTGCCCCAAGATTGAGGGATACAATCGCTCAAAGCCATCGAGTCCGAAGTGTTTCTGAGAAAACGGGAGCGCTCAATGCGAACAAGTGAGGTATCACTACTAGAGCCAGCACGGGTTTCTGATCCCCAACTCGTCAGTTGAGGAGACGAAGGGGATGGCATGAGGTTTCTAGAAGCCAGTAGATGTGATATTCCCATTTCATGAAGATGTATAGTTGGTACGTTATTCTCGGTCCCTCCATCGACACCTGCAACATCATGACTGGCCGTGCAAACGGAATCAGTCGGGTTTTGTAGGTTTGGAACAGTGTCATTGTCATCTAATCCCAGGATCGGATTAGACGACGACCGAAGTCCTTGACCATGAAGCCATCTCCTTAGAGTTGGCCCACTCATTGATGTTTCTTCGACTGTGGCAGGAATCGGTAGCTTATACTCTGGACTGGGTTTGTCTTTATTGCCATTTGAAACGAACGATAATCGCCAACCGGACCTAGGAGGCTCCGGAATACTTGGAAGGCGCTTAGGTTGAATGACAGGGGCTGGTGGGATAGGCGGTATTTCACTTTGTTTTCTCTCTGGATGGAAATTTGGAAGCCCAAAGTGAACGGGTTCCCCCTCTTTAAGAACGGGAGAGCTGTGTCTGCGAGAAATTGTCCCGCTTGATCTACTCATTGTTCGGCCATCCTTAGTAGGAGTCGTATCTAACTTTGGTAGTTGGTTTTGGCCAGCTTCGTCTTTGTTCTTCTCTCTGGCTTCGACATTTTCCTCTTTGGTATCGTCCGATTCTTCTTTCTCATGTTGCCTTGATTGTGTTAGTCAATTGCATTTGGGGAGGGATTGAAGCCACTTACTCGTCTAATGAAGACAATTCTGGGAAGGGGTATGCTGGTATGCTGGAGAGTGCTGGATATGATAACGAGGGACTCAAGAGTCGTGGGAGTGGAATCGACTCTCCTGGTCTCCAAGAAGAATTGATGGTGGTTCCCAGTGTAGTGTCGGCATCAGCAATGGAAGATAGCGACTTCGCGTCCTCGTCGTAACTGGCTTCGTTGCTCAGTTCCAGCTGGATCCGCTTGTGGCGTATACGTTTCAATTCAGCTCGACGCTCGATTTCCTCGTCTGTTGTTCCCACGCTAGATATCGATCGACGCTTCGCAAGTGTCGTTTCTCGTGACAGATGCTTTCTCAGCTTCTGTTTGACTGCACTGAGTGTACTTGCACTTTTTCTTGGTTTAATCTGTTCCCACTCCTCATCCGTATCTGATTTGTCTCCCAGAAGAAGGCCTCGAAGCTTGAAAGTGTTTGCCTGTCTGGCAAGAGTAAGTTCTGGCTCGCCTACCGCCGCCTTTGCTACGTCGTCTTCGAATATGGGACCCAGTTCCAGTTCGATATTTTCTGCGACTGCTCCGACTCCGCTATCATTGGGGCACACCGGCACGACGTTGGCGGACGACTGAGTGGATGGCAGAGGTTTTGTTGGAGAGACCGCCGGTCGTGAGGGTTCACCATCTGGAGAAGGAGGAGTGCAGCTGGTGCAACAATTGGCACTGCTCCTGTTGGCACGAGACGGCATCTTGGAGACCAGCAAGCTTGGTGTTTGAAGCATGCGCGTGGTACGTGATGGCATTCACATGGCGGTTTTTTCGATGCAACCTCGTAGGTACAGATCTTGAACATGTGAGGGCTGGAGAATTGGCAAGGCGAAGATTGAAAAGGCGCCCGGGAGCCAACGTCGCCTCTCTTGCTCAGGAAAGAGCTATTCTGTGGTTTACAATTTGCAAGCTGAGCTGGCGCGGGAAAGCGCGATTTGTGATCGCTCTTTCTCTCCGACTTCTACTCCGTACCTACCTAGGTAGCTTCTCACTGCTGCAATTCTTCTGGATATCTCATGGCAGCTACTCTACTAACTTTCTAACTCGCAGAGACCAAGCACATACAAACTCCACCGAGGCTCTCGCAGAAGCAACCCGAAAACCGCAAAACGAGCAATATTTCCGGCTCGATTGAGACATATCGCATCGACGCCCAGCACCCAACATCGCCATTTCGACTTTCATTGACACTGGCGTCTGCTGCAATATCCTTCAACATCCTGCCCTCGATTGTTCTTGGTGCCTTTGAGCATCATGGTGCAACCACGCAAAAAAGCCCTTCGAACATCCCACTGACAATGAACATTCGCTTTCAGTCCGACGCCAATTGAGCCGACGCGCGGTGCGTCAGCCGGCCTCTCTCTCTCTCTGCTTCTTTGGGAAAGACCTCATGTTTCAACCCCTCACTGCTTCCCTCACATACGTCAACCCTAAGAACTACGAGGCTTCGCATACGGAGTACATACCGTGCCTGGTATCACTTGATGTAGAATGCAGGTACCACGCTGGGTATCATCGAATGTTCGGGATTTGGAGGTAAAATCCCATTCACCGCCCCCAAGAGGTCGGGCCTAGGATTGTACTTCCCCGGCGTCTGTTTTCCCAAATCTGGATCTTGCTCTGGCTCGGCGTTCCAAAGGGGTTGGGGAATTGTTCACAGGCTGCATTTGTTCTGTCATTACCTACCTTCTTGGGAGCGAACGGTTGGTCCTCCCTTCGGACGGGGAAGATTGTTGACCTGCAGGCAGCTAGTTTGGCTTGAAGGATTCCAAGGCCATACATTTGCAATGTGGACACTGTTAGGAGTATAGAGCCTCGCGCCATCTTCAAACCTTTCGTTAGCACCGCTTTCCATCGGCTGTCAAAGAGAATTCACGTTGCGCAACCGACTCGCCATGGAAAAACATCGAAAGGCCACGGACTGTGGCCGGCCAACTTTGCGGCAAAGCGCTACGACTTACCTAAGAGATTCTTTCACAACACCATGAACTCAAGAAAGGACCGAGCCGCAACGTTCTCAGGTACCAATCAACAAGCCCATGCAGTACCTGGATGGATCGTGTCTACGAGTACTACCATCATCCATCGGCGTAAAAAAACTCAGTGGAAAGGTTGTGCCATGAGCGAGCACAAGCACACCTTCCTCATCCTCTTGTTGTTGCTCGGTCCTACTAGGACTCACCTGTCAGACTTGTTCCGGGATTTTTGATTTTTTTTTTCTCAGAATGAGCGCCTGGTGAGCCGGCATGGAATGGTTTTATTGAAGAAACTGCTTCACGGCGACTCCGGTTTGACGCTCGGCTCGGTTCCTTCTACGACTCTGAACCAGAACAGCACAAGCAAGTCGAAAACCAAGAACGAATGACACGCATGAACCAGCAGCGTGGTGACTCCAGCAGAAAAAGGAAACATTCCAGAAGCCGCCACCACCCAGGATGCTCCTTCTAGCGTGCTCTCACGAGATACAGTATGCATTGTCTTGGCCATCCCTGGAACCGCATCCCGTTGGCAGATCAGCGACACGGCACAACGGGCGTTTCTGGCCACTCCCTTGTTCCTATTAAGATTAATATGGAAATATGCGGGCGGTGAGCCTTTGACATGGGAGGGTCTACCAGTACATGGCATCATGGGCAACTGGTGGTTTTCTTTTCACCTTCTTGTCTTGGTGATGATGCGGAAGCTAATATCGAGAAGTTCCCCCCGCCTTGAGCTGACTGCCGAAAATTGGAAAATGCCATCAAGTGGCTTGATGCAATCCTCGTTCCAAAAAGACTCACGCATATTACTAAGACAATCCGACTAAAAGGACATTATTTAGAGTTTGTGGGCGCTGGAACTTGAAAACAAGCATCCTTAAGTAAAGGTGGCCAATGAGAAATCAGGATTGCTATCGAATCAAATTACGGAGGTACGATGGGGATAATGGATAATGGATGACGCCGTCCTTCTAGAAGATGATTGGAAGCTTCGATTGCGTTTCGGTTAAATAAAGGTGAGACTGGACTGTTCTACTGTCCTCATTTATATTCCCTTGCAATTGCGGCGACTACTTCAAGGATTTCCCTTTACAGAAGGGAAACACGAACCAAGTGGTTCGAGGGCTGAATTCTTATCAAGATCATGACTTTTGTTTCTTTCAATCAATACCAATCAATACCAATCAATGTCAGTTTCAGTAAATTGAATGCCTCGGCCCCTCGCATAGGCTGATATAGAGTTATATCCGCATCCCATGGTACAGATTTGTTTCATTGTTGATTGTTTTTTATTTTGTTGCACTTTACAAGGCCACTCACACATGAACTCCGAACCTTGTGTTTATCGAAAAGTATGGGGGTGATAATGTGGAAATGATGATTAGGAGATCGACAACAATGGGACTGTATCGTCGTGGTAGCGGCACACGACGCCCTGCCGATGTCGCGATGTTGTACTGGCGTGAGTAGTTTATTGTTCAAGACGTAATCACTTGATCATGCTCGCAATTGCCTTTCGGTACTTGGGATGATAGATCAGCAAGTTGAATGATGGCGTGATGCACGTCAGCAATTGCAGTCGAATAAAATGGGTTTTGGAGAAGAGAAGTTCTGCGAGGAGAGGATGATCGTCGAAGAAGATAAAGTTATTGAGCATGGTCTTTCCCCGAGGGCCACCACACACCTCACACCCAGGTCGTGTTGATAAGCTTTCCCTTGACTATAATTGAAGTACGCGGCTGGAGGTAGCCAATCAGAAACCCATACCAAGGGATCTATTATGAGGTTACACGATCTTGTTATTGCAGCAATATGGAAGACCATATCTTCAAGTGCGGGGTGGTGAACATCTTGCGGAGTGTTTCTCTACATTTTATTCCCGAGAGAGAGCGTTGAGATAAAGTTGATTCCACATTTCCCATTTTTGGGGGGTTGAGATGGAGATCTCACGTTCTTGGAGTCTTCTATGCAGCACACGTGCATACCGTGGTATGGATTTCCATTCTTGTTACGTTTGTGCTGGAGCCCAAGTGGTGCTGACGCCAAGCGCTTGATGTGGTCGGAATCGACTCACAGAAGAGCGAACCCACCCAATTTTCGGGTCGTTTTGACGAACTGATGACGTGTTTTTCGCGATATCTCCGCCTGAGAAGGGCGTTGTTGTTGCATTCATCTTCTTTGCTAAGCTGCTTTGAGTCTCTCTTCGCAATTCTCCTTCTCTTTCAACGCTTGATTCGGTAAGACGACTAGCCCCCGAGGCCGCGCGCTGAACTCTGATTCCAAAAAGACGCCGCTTTATGACAAGCAGGCTAATCCAATGCCTGTGGTGCCTCACTCACTCCCCGCCCCTGACCCCCTTCGATTGATCCTCGCGGGCTTCGATGCTAGGCTGGTTAGAGACTAGACGAGTGCCACGCCGCTCCCATTGGCCGTGTGCAGGACGGCGCAGTCAGATTGGCAGGCAAGTTGCCCTAAACCTCCATCCCGTTGGAGGCTTTTCCCATGAACGCCGGCTGAGATGTCAAGGGAGTTTCACGCTGATTGGCCCCTTGATGGTTCTAGCGTGGCTTCGCCGCCTTCGACTGCTTCCATGGAGGGATCCATGGAGCAGCACGCCCGCCCGCCAGGAGTCCCCCGTCTGGAGGCATACACTACTTACTGTCTCTCCTGAGGCACTCTAGAGCTGGTGCTTAAGTCGTGATACTCCTCCCGTCCCTCCCACCCGCCGCTGCTCCTTTTATTGGTTTTATTGAGCGTTGGCGGGGCGTTTATCTCCCCGTCCGCATACTTGAGTGGCAGACCACGCTGCTGAATTGCCATGTGTTCTTTTCCCTTCTTTTTCTTCTCCTCTGCTTCTCGAATCTTGTCTTGTCCCGGAAATATAGTACGTGCATCGTGTCTCACTTGTAAATCCAGTCCAACCGCAGGGCTCGCTTGGATATGGATCGGCGGCGGAGAAGACCTTCCTAGACATTTCCCTGCTCTTTCCTACTTACGACACTCCACTCCGTGAAGCACCCGGTCTGGCATTGGCCCCCCAGTGTGTGGCCCTACCGGTGCTGCCGACTCCATTCTCCTCGGCATCTTCTACTGGACGGACGGCGTATACAGGCCTAAGTACAACCTATTAAGTACCAACTGGAACGACCTGCCCAGTCAGTGCGACTAGCTTGAGACTTGTAGTTTCTAGCCTCTCTCTAGCCTGTTTCTAGCTGGTTTCTCTGCTCTTGAACTACCCTGGCATTCTCGGTTAGACTATCATTAGTCTCGGACACGGCGATGAATAGATCAGTGGACTTTCGATCAGCGCTTCAACAGTTCATCATGCTTCTCGCTGCTGAGGCCACTATCCACCAGTTCCCGGCCCTTTGCCCAACTCCTTAGAACCTGAGGAGCCAAACAGTGAGCGCTTCTAGAAATCCCAGAGCCGCCCGTCCAGGGATTCCGGAGCTGTGGGCTCCTCGCTCCACCTCCAGGAGTGACCTCAGAAGCGGAAGATTTGCTCCAACTTTAAGTACTTGCAAGGCTCAAGGCTCAAGGCTCAAGCTTCAGGAGTCCTCCCTGCGACCGGCCTCATCCAACCCGGCCTCGCCTGCTTGGTTCCTAAGCTTTGAGACCAGGCATTGCCATTGCAAAGTTCCATTCAGGAGTCGGCATTTCTTCTTCGTCTTCGTCTTCGTCTCCGTCTTCGAAACGTCTTTGTTTGTCAGTCGCCGGTGGCAGAACAAAGTGAAAGAAACACACCACCACCCACACCCACCAGACTCTCTCCTGCGCTGCGCCTACCGGTACAGTACATCCACCAAAACCAAGCGCTGCACCTACAACCATCTGAACTAGTTACAAACTACACACTACTACTACGACTCACTTCCCACCACTCATCGCCCGCCAACTTAAAGTGCCCGCAGCGTAAACATCGACGAAACAGCTACTGCTAACGAAGGCGTCCGAAGTTCTGGGCTCCATCGCAAACACTCAAGTCACCTGTCAACGACATCTGAAGCTTTCCACCCAAGTAGACCTTCTATTGAGGAAACTCAAGACTCACCCATTCGATTTGCCTGTCGCTGGAACTTTGTCGTCCATCTCACAAATTGACCACGAACACTCAGCAATCAATACCACCCAAGCCAATCCCCCCCCCCGCACCCATTGAGCAGCCACGGTCTTCCCGACGCTCATCACAAAATTACAAACTCATCGCTGGGACTGAGTTAGTATATCAAGTTTCTTCTCCAACACTTGCTGCACACTGCGCGGTCGCCAGAACATACTTGGCTTCTTGACGATCCGCCAGGGCTCTCTTTCTCCTTTTGGCAGGTCGCACTGTACGTACCACTTACTGCCCTCGCAATATACCACCCCTAGGCCCTCGCCAGATCATTGAACCATTCAACCTTTGCCACTGCGACTGCCACCTTCCTCTCATTTGGAACAGACACTTGGGGCTCATTTTCCAGAAACATCTCAACCGACATCACCCTCTGCGAAGTCCCGTTTGGTACCCACTGGCAAACTAAATTGATTGGAAGATTCCTAGGTGACATATCGGCATTGCGCGGCTGCGTGCAGACCACGGCGTTACGACCTGCTTTCTTTCTCTTGCGGTGGAACAGTGTCACCATCACGAACCATATTTCTTGGAGCAAACGGAGAAGTGTACCTTTCAACATCCACCCTGTACAATCCGACGACTTGTCGACGCATGCATCGAAGGTAGCATCGGAGCACCGCATTCCCACGATAAACATCGAAATCGAGCGACCCGATACACTAGAACGATCGTAGGCACACGATAGAAGGAGTGGAAAGAAGGAAATAAATCTTTCGAGTAGACTCATGAAATATCTTCGAACCGCGATGCGAAGGGCAAAACATCGAAAACCGCCGTCCTTGTATCTATATACATCTTCTCGAGAAACTTCCCCGCGTTGCTCGTCCGTTCTATCGGACTGGGACGCAGACGACGAAGGCTTCATGTCTTCCGGCGACTTCCCTCCCTCGAGGCCCCTTAGCCTGGCAATTCCCACCGGCCCATATTGCCCTCGAAAACCAAATTTACAAGAGGTCTTGTCAAATACTGCCTCGCCACCATGGACGCTGAGTGCGTTCATGGCTTATCTATCGCAGAACCACTGCTTGGAGACCTTAGAGTTCACATTGGACGCCAAGAGATATTACAAGCACTACAGAGAGATGGCCGACAGAGATCCTCACACACCATTATCACCGCAGAGTCCTGAGTGCGAGTACGTACGGATGTTATGGCAGAAATTATTGGACGCATACATTGTTCCAAATGGCCCACGGGAGGTCAATCTCCCATCAAATGTTCGGGATCAATTGGTATCACTGCCGTGTACATACACTCCTCCGGATCCATCAGAACTCGACCCAGCGGTTAAAATAATATATGAATTGATGGAGGATTCAGTTCTCGTTCCTTTCATTAACTCGGTCGCCCCTCCTCGAAGTTCAGAATCGCATCCCAGTCCGTGGACTTCAGACGAGTCGATGACGGACACCTATATGACGGGTTCTTTGGACGAGAGATCATTATCGCCGGCACGATCACGACGATCACGAAACGAGAGTCCCCCAATTGGGGATGTTGAAACCAATGCAGCCGCAATATCATTCAACGGAATATCACCGCGGGTCTCCCACCATTCACATTTAAGTGCTGCATTGGGTCGTGGTACACGGCTTTCGGCACACCTCTCCGGATCATCTGCCACATCGTCGTCTGAAGTACCAGATTCTCTTACCGATGACAGTGCCGACTCACCCTCCCCATCAGGGTCAACACTAGAGCCAATGACACCCCCAAATACACCACCGACCTCCAATGCCGGATTTAACGACCCCTCGCCTGGAACGAGTCCACGGATAGGTAGAAGTGAAGGGAGCGGATGGAAGAAGATTGGTTCGAAATTCGGTTTCAAGAAGAGTCGGTCGGCTCACGGTTCTAACTCAAGTAATCGAAGCAGCTCACCACACGTGGGGAAGGAAGCAAGTTCCCCAACTGGTGGTGGTTTATGAGGGCGGCAGGTCACGTCACCAAATGATATGTTTTCTATTATCCCTATTGGACATGTTCCAGTCATCGCACCTATGGAGCATCCTGTTGTAGGGCTCAAACGCCCTCGAGGCGTTCGCAAAGATCAAGCTTTGCTGCATGGTGGAACCAGCTTGAAACTTAGTGAAGGTGATCTATCACCAGTCCTTGAAGCTCATCCCGGTTCCCCAGTTGAAATTAGTGAACATACCCGCCCATCCAATGCGGCGGCCTCACTATCACAACGTCTGTATCATGGGAGCGATGCAGAACTCGCACGGTTCGAGAGGAAGGCGAGAATGGCGGGGAAAAGAGAAGATTCTATCAGGAGGGATGCCGTGGCCGCAAAAGGAACCATCGCTGGGGGGGTTAGTAGAGATGAAAATAGGGATGGGGAAAACTTGGTGCCAAACCGTCGCATGCAAGTTGCAGGACCACAGCCATTTTTTATTCCCGCCAAAATTAATGAACAGGAGGAGATTGTTTCTCCAGTAAGCCCGAGTCCGATGGAGGGTGTTCAGTCAGGTCCAATCACAGCAGATTCTCCAGCAACTCCAACCAGTCCTGGTACGCCAAAGGAGGAAGTTCCGTCAATACTATCCGAACCCGGTCAAAGATTGTCTGTCGACACTGAGATGGCAATGCAATATGATTTCAGGACTGAAAATGGAGTTTGGATATCTGCCAACCCGCTCGCCATGGAATCCAGAAGTAGTCTCGCGACGAACACGACTTACATAACGACCAGTACGATCATGGACGATAGAATGAGCACAATCAGCCACGGGGCTCTCACGGCCGATACAAGCGTTGCCAGTTCTTCAGCAAGCATGATGTCCTCCATCGGGTCCATTCAATCCGCCACAACAGTTGGAAGTTCCGACGTCTATGGGTGGGAGGAAGAACTTGACCGAAAAGAGAGCATCGAAAGCACAGTTATCTGGGAGCGAGAGCTCCATCGACGAGTCCCAAGTGGTGAACGAACCTCCGGACCTCGACCACGCACCAACGATTCTTCATCGCATAAACGTGTGGACGGAAAGAGGAAGAGCTTGCTGTACAGGGTCCTGAGTTTGAGTGGTTCTCGACGTGGTTCTGTGGATAACATACCCCCGATGCCGACATCGACACATGTTCCGAGTGGGAATTCGACACCTCCTAATATTGAATTTCCGACTACGTCTGCTTAACATTTTTTTCGAGATTTTACATAATGATGACAGTTTTGGGGGGGCCTTTTTCATTACAAGAGATTTTACAAAACTTGGGACATGGGGCATTTTGCATGGCGCATATTTTATATTGGCGGGCTGAGGCGGCTGTCTTAGGCATTTATTGTTTTGTGAGAACATCATCTTCATTATCATAACTCATTATTGTTTTTTGAGGGCGACGAGGTATGGCAATGGGTATTTTCTGGGTGGGGAAGGGATCTGGGAAATTTAAAATGGATGGTCTTTGTGTTTTTGCTTCTAGTCTGTTTGTTTAAGGTGGTAGTTGTTTTGTTGTGTGTGATGGGAGATTATATATACCCCTTTCCTCTCTCTCATATATTTAGCTTTTTGGATGATCTTTGAATTTGCATGGTTAAATGAGCGTTGAGATGTTGGATTTTTTGATATGATTTAGTGGTTTGCATAGTTAGGGGTGGCTTTGGGGAGAAGAAGAGGATGGGGCTGAAGGGGTTTTATGAGAGAGATATACCATTTGTTTCCGTTCTAGCTTTCAGTCATGTTGTCTTTGTCTTTGCAAGGTTCGTGGGGTTGATGGCCTGTGATTGTATGTGGGGCCAGATCTTCGGTTAATAACCGAAGGGGTTAGGGGAAACAGGAATTGTAAATATACTTGGGTGGAGGATGGTGTCAATAAAGCATTCTAAACAGTTCTCTGGGTCACTTATTGCACTCTTAATTGTCACTTGTGAGGTGTGAACTTGGTAATGGTGGGTGGTGCGTCTTTGCGCTGGTGATTGCATTTCCTCTTCATCCCAGAACACGCCAACGGCAGCAGCCAAACAAAGCCCCCCCCCCCTCAGAACACCAATGTACGCAGAAGTGTAATGCCAGTTGAAGACTCCATGCATGCAATGTATATCAAAGACCAGACCAAACCCAAGCCAAACGCAAAAAGAAGCTCAAAACAAGCCTTCCCGGAGACTTCTATGCGATGGTGTTCTCGGCCTTCAATCGCGAATGTAGACCACGTGCTCGACGTCTCCGATGTAAAAAGAGACCGGGTATTCCTCGACCTCCTCCTCCTCTGCGGCGGAATCTTCGTCTTCGTCGTCGTCATCGTCATCATCGTCCTTCTCCTCCTCAGCAGCAACCTTCTCCTTGGCCGCGAGCTTTCTCTCCTTGGCTCCAGCCTTGCCTCCCTCGGCATGGTAGGCCTTCCACTTCGCGTCCTTGGCCATCGACTTGGCGGCCCAGCGTCTCTCTCTGGCGGCGGCAACGGCGGGGACCTCTCTGCGAGAGTCACACTCCAACCAACCCTCCTATTTCATACATCAGCATATGTTCATTGCAATAGAAATGTGCATTTGGAATCATACCTCGAAAGCGAGGAAGGTCTTGCCAGCTCCCTTCAAGAGCCGGTTGGTCTCCCACTCCTGCTTCTTCTCCTCCTCTGTCATGAGAGGGTTGTTGGCATAGAGGCGGTCAACCTCGGCGCGACCCTCCTTTCCAAGCTTGCGGTCGCGCTTGGTGGTGGTGGTGGCCTTCTTCTTGTTCTTTCCGGCATCCATGATTGCGGTTGGTAGTGGTGGTGTGTGTGGTGGTGTGTGTGGTGTGTGTGTGGTTTGGGACAAGAATGATGGTGTTTTGATTGAACCGATGTTGGGAGCAGATGAGAAAATGTCGCGGAGGCGCTATGGTCTTAAGCTAATTTCCCGATTAATTTCGGCAGTCTAATCGCAGTTGGCAAGAATTAGCGACTCTTTGTTTACCTGGATGGACCGCAAATTTCGCTTAAGAAACGACACTAATTTCAGCTGATTTCTAAATTCTGGTAAAATCAGTTGAATAATAGAAGTTTTGGAAATAATTTTAATAAATTAAATAAGAGGACTTACTATAGTGTTTGAAATGGTGATCTTTTAGAATATTATTCTTCGACGTAACCTTGTTTAACTACTTTAATTGTCTCAAGTAAATAGAAGAATCGAAACTTGTGAATCCTCTGAAGATAAAGATATCTATTTCGACTTTCTTCTAAAATCGTACGACTTTTTTTATTCTTCTAATAGTTTAAGATATTCTACTTCTTTGAATAGTTTTTAGATAAAATAAGTATTTCTAACTTCTTTTTCTTCTAAGTAACTCTATAAAACTTACTTTATTACTTTAGTAGCGTGTTAGATATACTAAAAAGTTAGAATTAACTAGATTATAAATCGTAAAAATCGAGTCTTTAGAGCTAGAGTAGAACTTAATAATTATTATCTAAGCTCTTAAGCTTTTTCTTTCTTTTTATAGAAAAAAGAGAGATAGCTTCTTACTCACTCTTATATTACTCTTTCCTTTATTCTATATATTATATATAGATAAGAATATAAAGAATAGAGAGTATAAGAGAGAGAGAGTAAGTAAACCTTTTAGTAGAAAGTTTTTCCTAGTATAGATAAAAGGAGTTTAAGAAAGTAGTAAATAATCTCTTTCTCTTTTTCTTTTTCTTATTCTATCTCTCTTTCTTATTTATCTAGAAATATTAGTAAGAATATAATAAAATAGTTAGTAAATAATAGTAAGAAGACGATATATAACGATATTACTAATATATAGATAATACTTATTATCTCTTCTTCTCTCTATAATTAGCTAGTAGATAGTTATAGATAAGACTCTAGTCTTTAACTTTATAAGTATAAGAGAATAGAGAGTAGAAGAGAATAAGAGAAAGAGTAATTAAGTTAAAAACTACTTCTAGAAAGTAATACTTTATAATCTATAGAATACGATTTCCTATTTACGATTTAGTTAAACCGACTTTATAGTATATTTATTATATTCTAATTCTATAAAATTCTAAAAACGACGTAATCGTAAATCGTAAATCGTAAAATATTACTTTCTATAAGTATAAAAGAGAATAATTAAATTCTCTCTCTCGCTTTCTTCTCTCTTCTCTCTCTCTCTTTATTAAGACTAGATAGTCTTAACTATAGTAACTAGCTAATTATAGAATAGAGAGAGATTATAAGTATCTCTTACGTATATAGTAGTAATATCGCTCTCTCGCTATCGTCTTCTTACTATTATATCTTTACTACCTATTATCTAACTCTCGTATTATATTCTACTATTCTTTCTATTCTTTTTAGATAAATAAGAGAGTAAAAGAAAGAAGAGAAGAGAGAGTAGGGATTGTTTACTACTTTAGCTAAACTTCGCTTATCTATATAAGAAAAGACTTTCTCTTGAAATGTTTACTTACTCACTTACTCTCTTACTCTCTTACTAGGGCGTCCCGTATAGACCAAAAGCTAGAAACGACTAAATCGTAAATCGTAAATCGTGAATAGTAAAAGTATTAAGCCTCTAAGAGATATAGTAAATATAGATAAGAGGAGTTTAGAGTAAACATTCCTCTTACTCTTTCTCTCTTTCTCTCTTTCTCTTTCTCTTTCTCTCTTATTTATCTAAAAATAATAGGAATAATATAATATAAGAGTTAGATAATAGAGAGTAAGAATACAATAGTAAGAAGGCGATATTACTACTATATACGTAATACTTATCCTCTCTCTCTATCCTCTAATTAGTTACTATAGTTAAGACTATCTAGTATAGAGAGGGGGAGGGGAGAAGAAGGGAGAGAGAACTTAAATTAAAAAATATTATATTTTATACTTGTAAAAAGTAACACTTTGCAATTTACGATTTGCGATTTGTAATTTAGTCGTTTCCGACTTTTAGTATATACGAGATGCCGTACTTACTCTCTCTCTCTTATACTCTTATCTATCTTCTTACTTATACACTCTTAGTATATATAATATTTAAAAGAATAAGACAAGGAGTAAAGGAGTTAGTAGATAGTAGAATATAATTTACAATTAGCTATAGCTCTTAAAGGCCTTAGTTAATCTAGCTAAAAATACTTAACTATTGCGATTTACAATTTGCGATTTACGATTTAGTCGTTTTTAGACTTTTGTACTTTCAGGACGCTCTAGTAATCGGGATGCTATATCTACTAAATCAATAGAATCTATTTCTATAAATGTTTTTCAGATGAAAAAAATACTTTGAGATAGTCACATTTCTCGGCAATCATCGAAAGTGAATATTACGGCTGACACTACAAACTAGAGTAAGCATCACGTCCTACGTTTGAAAATATTGCTATATCCCTAACTTATGTAACGAGAAGACAGTAGAATATATTAGAAACTTGAGGTACAACGCGACAAAGTAGCCAGAGGAGGAATCCAAAGATGTATTCTTGCGAAAAGAGATCAAAAACGTCTGGTATAAGCTGGCCCGTTCTACGGTTGCGTATCAAATGGTTGAAGGCTAGGGTGCTGGAATAACATTATTTACAACGAAGCCTCTCTAGACCTGATAGGTTTTTGCCTGAATACAAAAGATAGATGATGTGCTAATTAAACCTTCAGCTAGGTTATATAAGCTTAATACGACTAAATGAATTTAATTAACCGAGTAGTAGAAAAGTCTCTGCCGCATTTTAGAGTCTTCATAGTGGAAATTCTAAGACGTGTCTATGTTGTATTTCGAGCTAGACTAGATAAGTTCCTAGACTTTCCCGGGAATAATCTAGCACTCTTAGCAAAGCAAAGGTTAGTCTCATTTAATATGAAGTAGTAGAAATCTCTTTAGAAGAAAGGCCTTATAGAAAAGGAGAAGAACGACGACGAATAGCTCGTTGCTAAGGAATATAGCCTCTTAGCTAAACGACGAAATAAGATTGTTTTAGAAAGCCTTTTTTTTTTGAGTAAATCTATTGAATATACTTTATTATACTAAAAGTTTAGAATAATATAATTCTATAAACAGTGTTTTAGCTTTCTCCGCCTTAGTTAGCCTAGTACTTAGGATAGGATAGGCTACTTACCTAGATAAGGATAGGAGAGGCTAGGCTAGATTAGGATTAAGGCTAGGCTAAGTTTAGTAGGCTAGGTACTCTAACTAGGATAGGAGTAGCTAGGTAGGTAAAAAAAAGGAGGCTTAGCTAGAGTAGGATTAGAAAGGCAACTCTCTAAAAGTCCTAATTAGGACCTAGACTCTCATTTCTACCTACCTTCTAGATATTAAGCGAAATTAGAGACCTAGACTCTCTTTTCTAGACTTTAAGTGAAATTAACTAGCCTAACTCTTCTTATCCTAGCCTCTCTATTTAGTAAGGAAAGGTAAGTAAGTACTATAGAATAGGAGTAGCTAGGAAAGCTAGAATTTAAGAATAAGAGGAGGCGAGAGAGTCTTGAAATAGAGGTAGGAGGGAGAAGGATCGTCGAGGTAGGATAGAATAACAGATTAGGCGGGGAAACCTAAAACACTGTCTATAAATGTTTTTTAAATAGATAAATTAAGTATCTCTTTTTAATTTTCCTTCTAAATAATTAGAGTATATTTATATTAATTCTCTAAGAGTTTAGAATAATAGAATTCTAAAACAGTTCTTTAGATAAAATAAGTAGCTCTATATTCACTTTCTATCGATTAAATTCTGCTTATTACTTTAAAAAAATTAGTTAAATATAAATAAGTAAATAACCTTTAAAGAGAAAGAGAGATTTATTCTTTTAAATTTACTCTATTTAGTTCACTTACTTATTTTAAAACTTTCAAAGAAATATAATATAATTAATATTCTTTAGTTAACGATTATCTTAAAACTGAGTTTATTCCGTATTAGCTTCACGTTATTAATCTAAGATTTCAAGAATAATTATCTTTAATAAATATTATCTAGACAATAAAGCTTTTCTATTTAGAATTATTCTTATTTAGATAAAATCAAATTTTCTAGAAATACTAGTAGATAATACATTTCTTCAACATACGTGGTTTCTAATTTCTACCTCCTAATTAAACCCAAACAGCAGCTCTCCATCTTGCGAGTTGTATCGCTTCGTTCCTAACCTTACAAGCCTTACAATTTCTTAATTTAACACTAGTTTCTAGTCACTTTAAGAGCGAGGTTCGAAAGCTTAAGCATGAACAAGCATCAAGTGGCTGAAGCAAAAGATCTCATAAGGTGATACCAAGCTGGCAGAAAAACGGTTCTGAGAAAGCGTGGAGAGAGGTCGCCACGTGGGCGTGTTTCGAGAGGTTTCAGGATGGTTACCACGCAAGAAGTTAGGTTGTTGAGTTAGAACAAAAGTCTACGGCTCTGGCCATTGAGTAATATTAACAAGCAGTTCTTTTGAAGTAACATTTGTATTGCGATGAAGATCTGATATCTCAGCATCTGACTATTACCATCGCACACAGACTCTCTCTCTTGTGAGAATGCAAATTGTACCCGCGTAACAAGGAACTCCTCCACTTGTCAGTACCCACATATATCTTGAACGGACGCAACTTGAAAAGAGAGGCTGTATTAGCCCACTTGAAGTCTTCTTTTACTCATCCAGCGAAGAGGTTCTAATTGGTAAACTAAAGACCGTTATCATCAACATCACTAGTTTTATACTTTTCGATTTAAGAAGAAAGGACTCTGTCATAATTGTACGAGACATCGGAAGTTGGTTCGACGTCTTCGAGGGTTGAATGATTGGTTGTGTTTGGTAGGCTGACTTGATACTTTAATGTTTATTCATGAGTATGTCATGATTTCTTTTTCGATTCGTTTGAGGAAGGAGAAGGTTGCAAACAGGTTTCCAGAACCGCTGTTGCGGAAACCAAGATGAATGCTAGAAATATCGAAATGTGTCTCTAGAGCCTCGAAGAATATGTCTTTTCTCTCCTCAAAACTCCCATCTTACGCCCTCACTACCCGGTGCTCCGTGCGAAAGCTTTGATTTTGTCGTTGGGTGCATCAAACAACTACTTTGCAAATATCTACTCTCACACCAACGAACTGATTCCGTTTTGCGAGTCCAAGTACACAAATTCGAGTGACAGGCTTTGAACTCGTGAAGCTTGAAGTCTGGTAGACTCGCTTTGAGTGCGTCCTTGAAATCCTTCCAAGGTTGGCCTGAAAATTTGAGAAGTTAGTGCTTGAGCTAGAGTAGAGGCTTCAGGTGCATCCGTGAGTAGCTTGAGGTTTTCCCCGAGGGGTTTCTTTGAGTATAGTAAACGTCAATTTATTTTCATTATTGGACTTCGTGATTTATGCAATAAGGTGTCTGCTCGCAGTATAATTCTCTTTTAAGTTTGCTATGTTTTGTCGTAGAACCTGAGCCCTTCGAACAATAATCCCAATGATATTCGTACAACCGAAGTGAAAGGAGGTATTCGCAGAGTAATGCCCACTTCTCTTGAATACATTGAAGCTATTAAGAACACGGGGATGCATAGAAGAATACAGAAAGGTATTTGGGCAAGAAAAGGGAATTTGATCAAAGAGAAGAGGAACAAAAGAGTTGAAACAAATTCGATTGGGAAAAAGGATGCTGTAAATAAATTATCCTAACAATCAAACGAAGAACGGGAGGTGGGACTGGAAATGAACACATGCCAACATTTTATTTTCCGACGCAATGTGATGCGATGCTCATTTCTAGTCCCTATATGCTCCAGTTCCTCTACCAAGTACGCCATTCGCTATGCAAAAAATCTATGTACTCTCTTTTGTCCATGTTGGCCGTATAAACATCCTTCGTGGTCCCCGAATCAAAACATTATGTGTGCCCGAATGGACGAAACTACTGCATTTTTCATAGTGTTTCTTCAGCTCTTTTGTGTGATCTCTTCAACAGACCAAGCACGAACTGCTCCATCATCACCAGTTGTGACGAGCATTTCCTCCGAGTCGTATTTCTTCCCCGAGTCATAACGTTTGCACCAAGTAACATGGTTGACTTCGTATGGACCATGTGCTCCCTCTAGAATACCAATGATGACCCATTCGCGCTCGATTTCACCGCCAACGTTTGTTCTTCCTCGAGTTTGTTCTTCGTAGACAACGACTTGCCCATCACTGCTTGTACTAGCTACCCGACCACTCGATTGAGACCAGGATATACTATAGATCGGCAGGGTATGGGCTTTTGGAAGTATAGCAGTGCATTTCCACGTCTCCTCAGAAGGACCGGGTCGCATTGTTGAAGGAATTCCGTGGGAGAAATAAGAAGGCTTGTTCATCGGCGGTGGCGATGGAACTTTGGTCCAAACACGAATTGTCAAATCTGCCGAGGAGGAAAGCAGGCGTGCGGTTGGCCGATTGTATTCGCTCTCATTTTCCGTTTCTTGAGAAACCGCAAATGCCTTCTGGGCGACTTCTGGCTCCCATTGTAAACTCCAGACAGTGCCCTCGTGCCCCTCCAATACTGCCACAGATGACCACTCCCCTTCATCGTCACCACGCCATAACCGTATAGTATCATCGTAGGAGCCACTCGCCAGCACCTCGCCCTCTCCGTCGTCTTTGCGCCAGCTAACACATTTGACATCCGCGTCGTGCTCTTGTAGGACCGCCACTGTCTCGAACTCGTCCTCGCCATCCTCTCCAATCTCCTCCCAGATCCATATCGATTTATCTCGACTGCAAGACGCAAGGTACTGCGCAGAGGGCGAGTAGTCTACACACTTTATCTCGCTGTCATGCCCCTCCAAAACGATATTATATTCCCAGTCTTCGGCATTCGAAGCATCGGATTCGTCGTCGTCGTCGCGCATTCCCCGGCGATGCGGTTTCGAATCGCCCTGTCTTGAGATCTCCATCTCGATCACATCCTCATCTCCGCCATTGGATATGTCTTGTGCCACTACACCTTCGGACCCAAATTGTTCATGTCGATGCCATATACCCATTGTCGCATCGAAGCTCCCAGTCGCAACAGACATCTTGCTGGTGCGCTTTGGGGTAGGCTTCCATGCCACACTCCGCACAGATCTATCATGTGCATTCTCAAGCTTGCTGTGAAGAGTGAAGTTGGTGAGGGAATAGACGCGTACAGTCTTGTCTGAGGTGGGAGTCGCGATGAGGGGTATATTATTTGGGTTGGGTATTGATACCCATGCGCGTGAGAGGGCGGGGGGTTTGAAATCAGCCAAATGGGAAACCAAAATAGTTGGGGGTGTTGCAGATGACATTTCAGTTGTTTTTGGTTAAAGGAAGAGAGAGAATGTCGTCCACAGGAAATGGGATTAAGGGGAAGAATTTCGGATTCCAGATTATTGATCAAATAGATAGGACGCTGCGATTGCGCACCGACCACCTTTTAGTGGGGGTTTGGTTGCCACTTTGGTGGTGGTAACCAGTTTACTTCCTGGAGAAATCTGCAATAACGTGTTGAAGGTTCAAAAGCTTCGAGTTTCAGAGTTCTAGACTTCTTTGCAAATTACAGGAATCGATTAAATGGTCTAATTCGAGTTAGTCAAAGGATTGAAAAGGCGAGTCTATTTCGGTAAGTCTTATCTAGTAAATATGTAGCCACAACTTTCAATGAGTGTATGTAGCTTCTTAATATAATCTCTTTTTGTTTTTTATACAGTATAGCAATGTACTTAGCAAGACTTGAGGTTATACTACTATACTTGTTTTAAAATTTAAAAAGGATTATGGTTAATAAGATTTATAATTAAGTTAGTTGTGTGCTGACTTGAATAAGTTTAGTTTTGGTATATATGACTTATCTGACTGTAGTGTTGTGCTGGTGAACGTAGCTTTTATGCCTATAGTGTCAGTGTTTTGTGGACTATTTAATCGTACCCAAAATACAAGTTTTGTCTAAAATCAAGTTTCATTGCATGACGAAAGAGCAGCAGAAGTAGGCCTTATCAAGAAACCCATATTAACAACCTACAGTGTTAGTAGTCAATTATTTTTGGTGTTAAAGAAGTCAGGGTTTAAAGAAGGGAGAAAGTTGGCTGAAAAGCGGCAAGGCCAGTTAACGAGATCACGTGGCTTCATTGGCCAATGTCAAAGTGACTAAGAACCCCTCCTATTTCCTAGGGCGTTCTTTGAATTTCTCCTCCTCTTCTGTTCTTTTTCATCTCATCTTTCTATAAGCTCCCACCAACCCTCAAATTGACAAAGTCCTACTCAGTCCGTACCGTCAAGATGTCAAAGACGTTTTGGGAATTCGCCTTACTCGTGGCATTTTTGATTCGAAACATCAGCCACCCGTACCATTATTCGCGTACTCCCTCAGGTTGCGCTGCTGATGGTGCCCGATGATGAGTTCGAACGCCCGGAGCGAAGCCTCCTTTTGCGATCGCTCTCTCGTCGCTGGGAATCTAAATATACAGCCTCATCCTCGTTGTTCATGAAAAAGGGGGCTGGCGCTGGGCCAACCAACGCCTTGGCATAATTATTCTCGCTACCAACTCGCCGGGTTGATCCTCGGTCTCCCCTCTATATCCCCTATATTTATAAAGGTATACCCCTTTTTCGCTCCACTTGTCAATCCTCCTCTCCCGTTTCACTAACAATGACTGCAAACTCCCCATCATCCTTCCTTTATTTCTTCTCCCATCTGACGTCAGATTTTCTGGTTTTGCTGCATGGCCGCGACATTCTCCCTCTGGTAATGTGTTAACTTTCATTTTCGGACTCACCTAGAACACCATATCCATGGTTCCACGTTGTCCTGCATTGATTTGCGCTACGGTGGTCCCTCGTTTGGGGGCTGCAAAGTTTCTTCTACCCAGCCATTCTTCCACCTTTTGATCTCATTTTGCTTTCTCCAACCTCACGGTTCTGGTTACTTCGGATGGGCTTCCTTGTACATTCCAAAGCAAGAGACCCTTGGGACAGTAAACGCAAGTGGGGCGTCGGTTTCTCACCGGAAACTGGTAAAACTGTAATTGTCATGTTGGCACATCAAAATTAAGATGCTGGGGGTTGGCGAGCCGTTGAGCAGGTAACGATGAAACGATGTATATATGTGACGAGTGTCCCATCCCTTTCTATTAATCAAAGTACGCATACAATATACCCCAACATCTATCCATTATCAATTTTGCGTCCTTGCAGTAGGACGCTATCAAGACGGAGAGCACACTCAGGCATCGAACGTCCCACCCTCGTTTACCACCAGCACCGCTTTATCTGCCAAATTTTTATTTTGAGATGCCAGTTGGCGAACTCCCACAACATTACGGCGAGAAAGCAATGGACGGCGAATTAATCAAGAGACCGGGTTCTCCTCCTATCCCAGCTTCTCCTGGGCGAGCTTATCACCCAGGCCAACCTCGTCTCAACTTCTCTCCAGAACGCACACCAATAGAACCAGCTGCCGAGGAAAATGTGAGAGCCGGACTTCGTCGCAGACCTAGTCACCAAACTCCGATGCGAAGACACTCTGGGGACTATGATCAACGTCCTAGCTTCTCATCCCAGGATGGTCGCCGACCATTGAGATCACGAGGAGATGATGGATATTACAGTAGTCATGAAGAAGAGGGCCGAAACCCTCGTTCTCGTCATGATGACTATCGTCCACATCCCGATGGCCGAGAACGATCTCGACCTCCTCGCAGCTATCGAAATGCAGATGGATGGGACCGCCAACCACCTTCCGCATCGAAGCCATACTTTGAAGAGAGCCATATGGACTACCGAGACCGAGATCTCGAGAGAGGAGAATCTTACTCTCCTTCCTCAACTAAGAGACCAAGTACTACTGAAAGCATCGATGGATACAACTATGATGCCCATAAGAAAGGAAAACATGCAACCATCGACTTCAAATCCTTGTCTCGAGAAGAACGAAAGGAAGTCCTCAGATTGCCATGGACAGAATGGATGAACTCAGATTTCAAGAATCGTACGTCTCGCCTTCCCACTTTCCGTCTTCGAAATCTACTAACTCTCCCCCAGACTTCGTAGCAACAATCGGAGAATTCGTCGGCACCACCATGTTTCTCTTCTTCGCATTTGCCGGAACCCAAGTAGCAAACATCCAATCTACAGCCTCAAGCGATAACGCCTCCACATCCAACACCACCTCCGGTGGAGCAACAGGTTTCAACATCGCAGTCTACCTCTACATCTCAGTCATCTTCGGTTTCTCTCTCATGGTCAACGTCTGGATTTTCTTCCGTATATCCGGAGGTCTCTTCAACCCCGCCGTGACCCTAGGAATGGTACTCGTTGGCGCTGTCCCCGTTCTCCGTGCAGTCTTCCTTTTCGTCGCGCAAATAGCTGGTGCCATCGCTGCCTCAGCTATGGTGCTTGGTCTCTTCCCTACCCAATTGAACGTTCGTACCACCCTTGCAGGTGGAGCTTCGTTGGTACAAGGTGTCTTCATAGAAGCTATCTTGACTGCGGAGTTGGTTTTTACGATCTTCATGTTGGCGAAGGAGAAACATAAGGCTACTTTCATTGCTCCGGTCGGCATTGGACTTGCATTGTTCATTGCCGAGATGGTGGGTGTTTACTATACCGGAGGTAGTTTGAATCCTGCGAGAAGTATTGGACCTTGTATTGTTACTGCTACTTTTGATTCGGAGCATTGGATCTATTGTAAGTTTTCTCTTCCATATCCCCCCAACTATTTCTGGGGCAGATGCTAATTGCTTTATAGGGGTTGGACCATTCCTCGGCTCTCTCATCGCAGTCTTCTTCTACAAGTTCATCAAGATGCTTGAATACGAGATGGCGAATCCAGGTCAAGATGGCGATGAAACCAATGACCCTACTAAGAGTATGGAGAAGAGACAGGAAGTCCTCCAGAGACGCGAGCAGAGACATGGTGCCAGAATGGAGAAACTTAGTCAGAGGGGATCAAGAGATTGATCTCACTTGTGACCTTTTATGGGTTCGATGAACAATAAAGAGGAAAGATGAAAATATTATTGATGATGAGCGACAAACGGTTTTTATGATAACGATAATGGGATATGGTAATGATTGTGGGATGGTGGATATGGTGGATGGGTGGTTATCTGCTGTTTTGTTCTTTGCTTTTGCTTGCGATGCGATACTTGCTTTGGGGTCTGTTATTGAAGATTGCATTAGATAGGAATAGATATTTGAATAGTCTTAAAATCACGATAAGAAATATGTTCTCGTATGCTTTGTTAGCCACTTGTACCCTTGACTAATTCTGTCTAGACATATCATAAACTTGCTATAGTTGTTTGAAATAACTTAGGTATTCTAATTTAACTAGAATATTTATAATACATAAATACTACTCGGATACTTTTAAAATATTCGAGACTTTACTAACTTGACTAATATAAATAGTCTCGAATAATCTAAGTTAACAGTTCAAGTCACTAGACTCACTGCTTCATCGTATAAAGCAGTAACATAGTTGGTCAATTCCATACCAGTTCTCTGGATAAGATGGATTTGCGATTCGAGTGAGAGGAACATGTGATGAACGGAGATTCTTGATGGAAGCAAATCAATTCCATTCAGGCCTTCTAAACAATTGATTAGCTCTCTTTATATACTTCGGGAAATCTATTAAACGTTGTTGGGGCAGGAACGAACCAAGCTAGTATTCCCTGTATATAAGCGGGATTCCTAGGCTTACCCCTCTATCACTCCTACATACAATTCCATAATCATCATCACAACCATCATATCCACGGTCAATGCCATACAACGTGTTTCAGCAAGAGAAGCTGTGCCAAACCACGTGACTATTACCCCGCAATCCTTTTCTGGACTTCATTCCTCGATCTTGCTGTATGGTTTCTCCTTGAAAGAGTTGAGTGCCCTGGCTCTCGTCCGAATCGATAATTCAAGAGCTTCATCGATTTGAAATTTACTACAAGTCTTCCTGTGGAAACGAACGGGACTGGAATCCTCGTTGTGAGTGTGCTGCGTTGATAATTGGAACTTTTCTACAAATGTGTAGTTTAAAGATAATTGTTGGTTTACTCGTGACTCGGTTTTGGCCCAAAGTGTTGGTTGAGTTACTCGTGGCTTCCCCGATGTTGGCTTACTCGTCACTTTTTTAGCCCCCAAATATGCTTCATGGCTTACTCGCAAGTTTGCTTCGGCTCCAAATTCCAGGCATGGAGTACTCGTTATATGCTGACTTACTTGTAGCTTGCACGTAGCTTGCTCGTGGCTTACTCGTGGTTTACTTATGACTTACTCCTGGCTTACTCCTAGCTTATTCCTCGCCCTCCTTTTGGCTCCAAAAATGTGACTTGAGTTGCTTGCTATTTTTGACTTACTCGCACGACTTATCGCGTTCAAGTTAACGCCACACCACAGCCCAATTATGAGTGCTGAACCATATGTTACGAGGCTCTAACAAAAGGAGGCGTCTAAGCACTCAGGGAGGTTCTAGGACTCTTAGAATGGGTTGGACTAAATTGAAAAATCATTGTTCGGTATAACCAAGTTTGCTAAAAATTCTGTAAAGCAACTGTAAAACATCTCATGGTTATTCCAACAGTCCATGAGACACTAACTCATAGGATACTATCATTATAAACTGAGCAAACGAGTCTAATTACGAATTATTTCCATCCATGTTACATCGCAACCAAGTATCCCAAATTGAAATATATTTATCAATACTAAACCTTTAGCGATATTTTTATTCCCCAGCCTACAATACCAATGATTTACAAGCTCATGGTGAAAGAGAACTAGAAAGTCATGAGTTTCAGAAAGTCACCTTACAATAGAGAACTCTTTGCGAGAAATGGAGTGTTGACAAATATATATTCACAGAGTGTGACTACTCTTTCTATATAAGAACACTGCTTTTCAGATCTTTCTAGAGATTTTCCTCTTGAAATTTTCACCAACATTTGTGACTTTTGTCTCTACATATCACACTTCAACACTACAAATACCGAAAAAGAACTCCACTTCAGCATGTCGCCACCCAATAATTCTACACCTCGGAGCACCCTTACTCTGAGAGGTAATGAAACTATTCCAGCTATTGCTTCTAATCTTCCCTCTTTAGGAGGTGATGACTCTTCTCTTCCAGCCGCCGATGATAGTAGATTTCTCTTACACAAGATTCTTTGAACACCCTACGAAGTATTCTAACATTTCAAGCAGCTACTCAACAGATGGGAGCTATCGATATTCCTCGACGTATCGACCTATCCCCTGAAATTGGTCTGTTGATCTAAAGACCCTGACATTATCCGAAGTACTCACTGATGGCTATCGTCAGCCAAATAGAAGACCCAATAGCTACCGACGGTACAAACCCATTAGCTTGTCTAAAACCTCATTCTTAAATCTCGCTGACTGGATGCTAGCAATCGAGAACTGTGTATGATTCTGATCCTTGAACAACAAAATTGTAAGCAGTCTCCAAAATGGCCCCCTTCCTCTGTTTCCGTTTAAGAAAAGGTTCACATTTTTCTAACCAAAATATAGCTGCAAAACCCGTACACACTACCGAAAAAGCAATAAACGACTTCATCGATAAGTGCCAAGCCAAGCACGAAGAAGTTATCAAACGTACAGCCGCCCATCAAAGCTACCTACAGGGCCTGACAAAACACTCACCTTTCTACAACACCATAGAAGATGCCTTAAAGAAGTTAGACAGCGAAGCCAAACAATACACTACTATGGCTGAGAATATCGTAGCTATGGGAAAGGAAGTCATTGCTCACATTCAAGCTACCAGAGATCGAAGACGGTGTCTTGACAAGAAATGTGTTTTCTGGAAGTAGAGGTTGTTTTAAAGACTAGAAATTTGGTCCATACTTTTGAGCCTCTGAGGAGCATGCCTTCGCCATGCATCATACCCAAAGCAGGAAGCGATTTAAGGGACGATGTCCTTCCAGATGATCATCTTCTTCTTCCTATCCGTAGCAGTAAGGACTCCCATCTCCCCCTTCACACCCCACCTTAAGCTGTTCGCAAAAGTGAAACTGACAGAATCAAGAACCGACTCCACAGCCTCAAAGTGTTTCAAGTGTTTCCCAACCTCGTGACACTAGTGGTGCGTGTATCCAAAGAGATCCAAAGAGATTCTACTCACCCTCTTTTCTTGCTAACGAGTCACTCTGGCTTCCAATGGAGACCAGCGAGCTTTTCTTCTCAATTTTTAATTCGTTGTTGACTAGCTATCATCAACAGAACTAGGTGCTACAAACCAGCTGGTTAGGAAAAGGAAGCATTGGGAAAAGAATCGCACAGAGGAAAGAAGCAATCGCGCTGGAAAGGGTATAGTTACGTCAGCGCCAGCAGTCCCGAAGGCTCCAGGTGCTGGTCATGTTCAATCTCAAAAACACCTGCACATTCTCGAACCCCTCAGGTGCAGATCTCGTCCAAAGCGGTCGCGGTAAGAAACCAAAACCTAAGAAACTCCAGCTCAAGCACCCTCACAACCCCAAGGGACGGGGCGCATCCAACCTCACGAGATCCTCGCAGCCCTTCCTACAACCGGCATCCGTATTATCGATCTGATGAGACTGTTCAAGCATCGTATTGATCTCTCTGGCGACGATGGAAACAAGACGAGCAAAAAGGATCTCGTCCGGTCAGTCAATACTGCAACGACAAGCTTCTTCGGTCCAAGCCCCACCTATTTAGGAGTGTGTTCTCTTTTCCGAACTCGGTCAAATATAGATATTCGAAAAGAGTTTATATAATTTATTCAATAAACAGAACTTCATAGAAGTGTTAAACTTGTATTAAGTTTAGTAGCGTTAGTATAGGCCCAGTTATATTTAGTCAAGCAGTGCTTAGAATTTGAGAACGCCAGGAAAAGTGGTTTGAGATTACGGCACTGAGTTCCTCTAAGTTTTACATTAAATTCCATCGCGACCTGGAAGCCAGTCTTCATAGCAAACTTCTTTGTGAAACCCGATACAGCTAGTCTTCTGTCTTTGAAGGTATAAAATCCCCCCAATATACTTCAAAGCTTGACTGAACTATCGCGCACGTTCTAGCGATCTAGAACTGTTCCCCCATTCTCATCCCCTATAAATTCCATCCTCAAATCTCCGACATCCAGGGCTTACCGCGTTTCGTGAAATTACCTGACAACAACAACTCTTCAATGTTGGATAAGTACTCGTACTCTTACAAATGCAAAACGCAGAGAACAAGTCTTACCTCCAATTGCCAAATCACTTCTAGAACAAAATAACCATCATTAGCTCTTCAAATTGACACTACACCCTGGTATCCAACGCCATCGCAATGCCCGCACGCTAAAACACCAACCGCCCAAATCATGCCCTCATCTATTCCCATCCCGAGAAATCCGAGAAACTTTTCACCACCCGTCCCCCCATCCCTCATCATCATCCGCGTTCTTGGGCGCAGTATCAATCTTCTTTGCGACA
This sequence comes from Hymenoscyphus infarciens, assembly GCA_001414345.1. Taxonomy (NCBI): domain Eukaryota; kingdom Fungi; phylum Ascomycota; class Leotiomycetes; order Helotiales; family Helotiaceae; genus Hymenoscyphus; species Hymenoscyphus infarciens. Next base: position 14,537 of record LLCB01000160.1, on the reverse strand, counting down.
ACAGGCTTAAGCTTCGCCGCCGTAGAAGCCGCCCTCTTCGCGCCCGCACCCCCAACCGTCCCCGTAGAAGCAATCCTCGACGCCACCGGCCTTCCAGCAGCAGGTTTCGCCAACCCCTTAGGCAGAGCTTTACCTCCTGGTTTCTTCCCTGCCTGGGCAGCCAACCAGCCCGCAAAATCTGGTTCCTCATTCTCCTCAAATGGGTTGGTGGATGCAACAGGTGCAGGTTTGGAGCTAGGTTTGGGCGCCTCGGCAGAGGCATCGAAGAACGAGTCTTCTTCCATATTACCCCATGAGTCGTCAAAGTCTTCGTCCGCGGTGGGCTCGGGGAAGTAGTCGTTTGCGTTTGAGGAGGTGGAGGTGCGGGTTGAGGTTGCGGGGGGCGAGGTGACGGCCTGGCGGTGGAGGGTGGAAGCCGATGCTGTTACGGGGTTTGGTCGTCGGGTTACGTTTGGTGCGGGCATGGAGTTGGATCGAGGGTTTGGAGGTGTTGTGCCGTTGGCAGGCGTTTGGATTTCACCAGTTGCTGACGCGACTTTGTTTGTAAATGATGATATGGCCCAACCAGTCCAAGAAGCTGCATCGCTTGGTTGGGGTGTGCCCATACGAGGTGCTGAGCCAGTGGAGGTATCAGCTGCGGTTGGAGGTGGCAAAGCAGTAGCAGCCATTGAATCAGCAAACTTTCGAATGCGTTGCATGAAGAGATCCATTGTCTTGATAGCTTGGTCTCGAACAAGTTTCTCCTTGTCAATTAAGCAAGGACAGATACTTGGTAATATCCGATTTGCACAATCGTCTTCGCTGAATGTATCCGAGGTAGCAGCTAGTGCCATCAAGGCTGCATTCCGAGCATGGACGAAAGGATCTCGGAGAGAGCGTGTAAAGGCGGCTATTAAGACTTTTGACCTGTTTCCCACGCCTAGGTTCTTTGCAATCTTGCCCAGACAGATTGTTGTATTGGTTCTAATTCCAGGTTGCTCATCATTCGAGGTCTTGGCTAGATATTTCAAAAGCTCGCCGTTGACGGTTCTGTCAGAAAGTTTTCCAATGATTGTAAGAACTGCCTTGACAGTTTGTTCTCGAACCATAGGGGCAACATCTGTAAACCCAGTAACCTGCTATTGTAAGTGATTGAGGGGAAAAGGAGTTTCGGGAGAACATACCATCTGTGGAAATATCTTGTCATTGACCACTTTCTGTGGCAGTCTGTCTATCATAATTGGTAGATTATCAAGTAAACAAACTCGAATAGCTCTGTCCGGGCTGGTGAAAAGCCGTACTACAGAAGGAGTAACTTTGGCTTCGAACTCTTCATCTGAGAGCCTTTTACTGATTTTCATTACAACCCCAAAGACTTTTGGTCCACCACCACCAAACTCCACAGATTTCAATAGTTCTGGGAGAATTTTCATCTTAAAATAGTCCTCTGGAAAATCATCAGATAATTGGTCCAAGTCACTATTTTGTGTTAGCTGGTGCCAGAACTTTAATGTCTCGTGGGCTCTTCGTACTTCAAGAATTCTTCTCGCTCCTCTTCACTCTTCATCCCAAGGTTATCCACGCCCTCTGTAAGCTTAATCAGTGGTGTTTCAAAGAATCCTCCATTTCGGCGCCCTTGATCTAGAAAGTTGGCCACCGTTAATCTGACTTTGGGGTTTGCGTTGACCAATCTCTTGTAACTCGAATGCATGGTCGGTGGAATATTCTTGGTTTGGCCAGCCTGATCGCCTCCCATAAAATCGCCATTGAAAACTTCGAAGATCAGGGTACCAAAACTGTATGCGTCGACAGCAGGTAACGGGTTTCGCTTGATGGCATCCCAACCAGATTTTGCCAATTCGGGTGGTGTATATCTTCCAGCATCAGGGACTAGACTCCCATAATTCTATTAAGGCGATTAGCAAATTGAAGCGCCGCGTTGTCCAATGTCAACATACGTATATTATTGCCTCGTCATCCTTCATACTGCTCAATACCTCGAACCCACCAACTCTCCACTCCCCGCTTTCGCTTGTGTATATGGATCCAACTCTGAGGGCACCGTGAACCGAGGCAGCTTCGTCGTTTATAAATTTGATCGTTTGCTACCCAGTAGTCAGTAAGTTTGCAGCATATCTCGAGGGACGTAACCATACAGCGACACCAAAGAGGCCCCATTTCAGAGTCTCTGTGCTCATGCTCTTCCTCTTGATATGCCATTTCAAAGGCACGAGTCGTTCCGTAGCAATGTAAATGTATGTTTCCGTCTGTTCAACATTCGTCAACCTTCCATTACTACATGCAGAATTGCTTGTGCCATACCTCCACTGTGTCCAGCACCTTGACCACCCCGGGATGCCTCATGGTTCGTAATTTTTTGACAGCATTTCTAGCCATAGGCAGACGTGCCTTATTTGTGGTGATATCGAAGGAAAATATGCTACAATTAGCTCCATCCTCCTAATGGAAAAAGTCAGCAATTTGGCACAGCGTCTAGGACTAAGTTGGGGGTATTTACACGCTTGGTTCCATTGTAAAGGGTCCAGATGCTGGTGTCGACGTCTACTCGATCGCCGAAGGTATAAGGAAATGGTGGACCTTTGGAAATTGCTGAAGCCACAGCAGATTTGAAGAACTCCATGGCGCGGAAAACAAATTAAGCAATACTAGAGAAAATGGCAATCAATACTGGCTGGAGAATCAATTCGGTCGTCGCATCTTGCTGGCTGAACTGAACCTCACATCTGGCCCTTATCGGCGGCCTATCAAAGGCGCTAGTACAGGCTCCGTTTCTTGGCATTGCATTTGCATATGGTTGAACTAGCTGGTCCATCTCAACCCTACCTAACCACCACCTCACGCTCTGGAACATCAACTCTCAAGAGCATCACGAACTCTCCTCTCATCACCCGTCTGATATGAAGTACTTCAACCATCAAGAGATCTTCGTCTACGACGAATCTTGAATGGTTAAGCTCCAGGTTAACCTCCTCGTCCGACTGGGTTGGTTTCTAGCTTCTCTTCAAGATGGCTTCTACATCTTCCACACCAAAACACTCTTTGGCGGGTCGTCTGTCCACGACGGTACGTTCTCATCTGTTTCTCTCTCTCTTTTTATTAACCGTCGATGATGAACAACTGGTAAAAGGTCCGACTGCTTCAACGCTGTTCTGGTTCTGGTTGAAGTTCAGAGTCTCCATCAGGCAGTTCTACTGAGGACGCTTCTCTGTTCAATCTTCTTGCTTTCACGAGCAGTCCCTCTAGTCAAGGCAAGACTGTCCTCACATGAGTCTTTGTGGGTGCATCAGTGATCTTTTGGGATATATTGCTGTCTTATGACAGCTCTGCTATCAGGAGTTGCGCGTCTTCCTGCTCTAGGATGCGCTACCAAAGGCTGCGGAGTAAAACATATAGCCTTCTTGGCATCATGCGAGGATGTGATTATAGGAGATTGATGGAGAGAGTTGAGGTAGCTACTTGATTTCTGAACTGAAGCCGAAGCCGCTTGGCGTGCAGGTTGATGACTAGCAAAACTGAAAAGACCTGAGACATACATAGTCTATCAAAGCAATTCGATCTGTCACCTATTATGGATGTGTGCTAACTGAAGCTAGGGAAACAATAGAGGCGTAGCCTCGTCCTCAAGCTCTATATCCTCAAGGTCTACAGCCAGCATACCCAGAGTTTGCTATGTCTGCGATGAAGCAGGACAGTTTCCTACGAAAGCTCTAGTGGGCTGCGTGGGATGTAAGAGATTGTGGCATCACAACTGCCACTTTCCTCCGATCACTAGAGATCTGGGTAACCTACAGTATGTCCATATCCCTCCATAAGAAACAAGGTACCTAGTACTGACTGCCACTTAGAAAATCTTTCACCTGCGATAGATGCATTAAGAAGGCAAATGCCGCACAAACCCCACCACAAGATGCCGCCTCCATGTCACCTCCGCTCAATAATGCTCCCAAGTCTTCCTCTGTACGTTGCGTGATCCGGGGCTGTCTACGAGTACCATCCAAGGACCCAGTTACAGGACAGATGATTTGCAAAAACCACAGTATAAGCGAAAAACACAGGTTATCTTCCTCGAGACCACGAGTTGCTATAAAAACAGCCCGCGTTGATAGGTCGAAAGTCAATACGATCCGGAAGCCAGAAGACCGAGAACTTCTTAGAGACTATAAACGCAAGCGTTCGTCCAACAAGAAAAGGCTCGATTCCACTGGCCAAGAGACAACTTCTGGGCAATCTAATATGAGATTGGATAAGCACAAATCACGGACAATTGAAACCCATGCCTCCACGGAAGCTGTGCCTCGGCAGCCAGAGGAGACTCGAGAGTACAGCTTCATCAACCGCACCAGCCATACAAGCAAACCACCACTTGTCAATGAGGCTCTTAACAGTGAGAGTGCGAAAGCGAAGAAGCAATTGTCAAAGTGGATTGAGCGTCACTGTGGTGAGGAGCTTCTAACGAGTCTTCAGACGTGGCTCACTACTCAAACCAACGTTCACATCAATGAGAAGGATTGGTGGGCGAAGTTGCGAGATCTCTTCTGGACAGCCAGCACCCAGCCCTTGATCAAAAAGGCCATTGATGCGTTGAACAAGGCCATTCGGTGGCGCGTCGAAAAGGAATTTAAAGCTCATAATGATATTTACCCAACAGTGCTGGCGGATACAAGATCTATGTTGCAAGTTCAGCAAGGAGATATTGAACGTGCGATAGCACGTATGGAAAAAGAGTGGTCGAAAGATATTCTCTATTATGGCGACCTAGAGGATCAGCTTGAGGAGTGGCAGGCTTGTCACCATGCTTGTGGAATAATCGTCCCTCGTGAACCGGAAGGAAGACCAAGGGCAAGCGAAGCACCGCTGACCACCGCGCCTGTTTCGCGAGACGACTATATGAGTGTGGGCATCGAAGACGACGACGACGACATGAACTACGAGCCACCATCTCCTGAACCCATCATGGATCTACTTGATCGCGAGGACCAGACTCGTGCAAAGTCTCAAAAGGCCAACGATATGGAGGCTCCCCAGAAGACTTCCCCTCTGCCACAAAACATCTCGCCGCATATCCACGCAGCTGCTTCGAAATCGCCTAGCATAGGCGTTCGGGACGCTGCTATGTTGGACGTCGAAGAGGACGACTACACCCCTGTTTTAGAGTCTCAAGCCAAGGACGATACTTCGATGCCTCCGACCGCACGGCTTGCTGGTATCACCCTGGAGAGCGCGAAAGCTTCGACGGCTCAACAAATGCATCTCCACGTCCCAGCCCCCGCTTTGAACTCACCAGTTCAAGGACTAACAGCTCCTTCATCTGACGACCCCGAAGACCTATACGGCGCATCCCCACCCAGACCTTCCGCGTCCAATATGTCACTCAAGCGCAAGGTTGACGAGCGTTCCTCCCCTGAGCCTATGTATATTTGCACATCAATTACCGCGCCACTGGCACCAAACTCACTTGCTGGCACTGGCTACACCGTAAGCAGCCTTCTCATTCTTTCCTTTTTTAGCTTCCATTATTACTGCTTAGGAACAAGTTTCAGCTTTCCTCGCTGTCTAGGCTCCGAATTCAACGGGAAAATATACTAATTTGTTGTAGTGGGAAGCACCAGCAGGATCACTCGAGGCGAAACGCCGAGCTCGTTCTATGCGCCCCAAAGTCGCGGCCGAAGTTGACAAGTGGTTCCCTCCACCCAAGTCAGTTGACGCTTCCTCAAGTACTTTGCCACTAGCAGAGAACTCGCTCGTGAACAATAGCTTTGTCCCAAAGAAAGAACAATCCAAGTATCCGATCGCCGATCACGAATTCATCAAGTCTCAAGTCTGGGGCCACATCGATCCAACCAAAATCTACCCTCGACCCCGCATGACGCCCGAACGACTAGCCGCCAAGCGCGCAGAAATCAACGCCAATCCACCAGGAAAGGAGAGAAAGGCAAATTTCGGCATCGTCTTTACGGAGAGGGTTAAAGCTGAACGAAGAGCCTTAGGATATAGTATCCACCATCTCAATATTTGCGAGGTTGACGATACACCAGAACGAAAAGAGAACACCAAGATTCTCGAGGAGATGTTGAATATTGAGGGGATTGATAGTTATGAGCCGTTTAGTGTGGAGGGTATTGATGGTCTTTGTATGAGAGAGATGGTGGGAACGAAGGTTAAGGAGATGGTTAATGGGGTTGAGGTTGAGAGGGTGAAGAAGTTTAGTGAGTTGAAGGCGGTTACCGATGAGAGGAGACATCTTCTGTTTACTCTTTTCCGGGGATTTTGAGGGTGTGCGGTTGGAGTCTTGATACTTTGTTTCGCTGCTCTGTTCTCTGTTGGAGACGGTATGATACGATTTGGATAGATGGCTTGGTTTGGTCTTGTCTAGCTGATTTGGTTGGACTGGACTGCCTGTCTGGTTTGGTTCTGGGCTGGACTGGTTTGATTGGACTGGATTGGTGTGGTTTGGTTTACGTTTGTGATACCCATTTATTAAGGACGGCCTTTCCCGTTAGTGGCCATTGTGTGTGTATAAGTCTGTACTGTACTTTTAGCGTTGTTAGATGATACCCCCATTTTCTTTCGGAAAGCAAGATGTGCGAATGCGTGCGCAGCATTTGAGAATAAGAACTAGATTCTAGTAATCAATTGACTACTTTCTTTCCCTTTCCTTCTTTTCGTCTTCTTTCTATTGTCTTCCCCCCCCCCCTGCTTCTCTTTTGCTACCCTGGACCCTTCTCTTTCGTTCTCCCCCCTCCTTCTTTCTCCTTCGCTCACCATACCCTGTACCCTACCAAGCCTACCAACTCTCACCCGACCAACCAATTCAGAGCCAGACTAAATAAAGTCCTCACCTCACCGATCTCTTCAGCAACCCCCCTTCCACACCAAGATAGAAACCCCTTCGCCACGCCGTAATCATGCGGCGCAGTCATATCACTGCAGCCGCATCGACGACCCAGCCCAGTTCGCAAATACAAGGAAGGGCCTAGGTAAAAGCCGCCTAAAAGGTCTAAAAAGGTAACATCGTTCTGCTGACAGGACAATACATGAGAGAGCCTTACTAGAAGGATCTGAACAGCTGGAGGAGCCGAGAGATGGGAATTTGGGGTATGTATTTGATTGAAAGGGGAATCCATCCTTGAATGATGAATGAGACTGTACGGTAGATTTGAGTGGGGTGAGTGTGGTTTAGATCTTAGGATGATATTCCGTAAAGGAGATTTTGATGGGAGTTGAGGATAAAGGAACTTAGTTTGATTTATTTTTTAAATGGAGGTTTTATGTTGTTTAGTGGAAGTAAAATTGTTTTGAAGGCTTGAGAGGGTTGGCTTGGTTGGATTGGTTGGAAGTGGGGAGGTAGAGGATTTCAAGGAGAGAATTTTTATTTTGTTAGCCGGGATTTTCTTCTCGTAGGTAAAATGTATTTTTCTTTTTCATTCCTCTCTGGTTTTCTTGTATCCTTTCGTGGAGCGGATGAATGACTTTACGGAGAATGATGACTGGAACTCTTTTTTTCGGTGGTTTGGATAAGATTTCTTGTTAGTTTTTATGAATGAATGAAAGGATGAGGTTTTCGCTGTTTGGGGTAATGTATACAGAACTATCTTTTCCAAAGTGAAGTTCTGTTGGCCTTGTTTCTGTTCACTGTTGGGTTTAGTGGAGATTGTTAACTAATGGGGGAAGAGAAGAGGGAAGAAGAAGAATGTATAGTAGGTGAGAGAAAAGAGATTGAGAGAGTGCTTAGCTGTATGAAGTGAGTTAAGATGGGTATTATGTTCCTTTTTGAAAGAGATGAGTTGACGTACATGAAAGGAACTTGATTGAAGGGGAAGTGAGAAAAATAGGAAAGATAGGATTTGTTAAGTGGAGAGTGGAGCGAAGTAATAAATATACAGCTACTACTCTCACTCTGTGGTTAGGAATCATTCTCCATGGTTAGATTATTGAACGAGACAGCTTCCGAATCATCTCTTCGTAACTAATAAAATTTCCTCTCTGACTAAACGAAAGAAAGTTTCTCATGTAAGTTTCGAATGGTGGGATCGCATGAGGCGGTAAAGTATTAAGATATAGTATAGGTAGGTTATGAAACTTAAGCTTTCTGTACGAGGACGAAGTAGATGGCGACGGGGATAGAAAAACAAGTGCCAAACAAGGAAGCACTCTCCAACCTACCAATCTGAACCACGGGTGTAATTACCCCTAGTCTTCTAATTATGATCTCATTGAAAGAAAATCCATCCAGGTTCAAGACTCTAAGAATATAATTTCAACATTGACGGGAACTTTCATCATTTATGATTCAAGCCCATTATTTCCCAAAACCGACTCCCGCATCCCAATCAATCCAACCACGTGAGACTGACTGACTGACTCCTCGCGAAACTTTCCCCAACTTGAAAAAGGGTTCCCAGTTTTCCATTTTGAGTTTCGCCCGCCTCGACGGGATGAACTACTGTAAGCTGTGCTGTCAGTCAAACTCAAATCATCTGTCAGATCCATTTCTATTTTTTGAGTTTCACCGAAAAGGAAGGAAGGAAAGAGTGGAACTTTAGGTGTTGTATGCGGAGCGGAGTCCCCCTTTTTGTGGGGTAACGTAAAGGGATAAAAGCTTGATGGACTGGAAAAAGCTGGAAAGTTGGATGAGAAACTGGGGCAAGAAGTGAGGCTTGAACTTTCCAAGAGTTAGGAGGGATTGTTTTTTCTTTCTTCTTTGACGGTGGTTGGAAGACGACGTCTCGTTTCAAAAACATACCAACCCCTTCCCACGATCTCCAGGACTTCACTGAATCACCACGTTCCGCCTTCATTCCTCGGAACATCTCTCCCCCTCCCCAATTCAGCAATTCGGAAGCTCCAAAAACCAAAGAAACTCGCACTTTTTTTCACCTGATAAAGTGGTGGCACTGGTGGGGGAATGTATTCGCAACGCGATAGCCCATGACGCAAAGCTGTGGTGCCCTGTGGATCGCTATCGGCACCTTGATTATGAAACACCGCCTACCAACCTAGGCGAGCGGAGAGTCAGAGCCTCCTCCCTGACGATCCCCGCAAAATTCGTTATTTATCCAAGACTCTTTTCAAAGGGGGAAATCCGTTGATCAATGACGTATTTCCTCTCTCCCTTTTTCCATTTGCGAATCTGGGTGTTGTCTCGCCGTTGTTTGGCTGTTCGGTTTTTCCTTACAAGGCGCTTGAGTAGTTAGTTATGATAGAAGTGCAAGTACACTTGTGCACACAATTCAATGGCGTGTACTAGTACTCTGTATAAAGACTTGATTTTCCACTTCACACAAAAGCCTTACGCGTCCCCAACCCACTCATCCCCCACCGGCCGCCGCATCCATCGGAATATTAAAAGGGGCACAGTTGCCAAGCCTGAAACTTTGCGCGTTCCCCCTTGCTGCATTCGGGGAACAAGCTTTTGAGACGCCTCTCCCGGCCCTGGTGCCCCCGTCTGGTGGGAATCGCTTATTTAGGACTGGAGACAGATTTGCACAAGTCATGTACAAAGACCTAATACTATGATGGACATGAAAGCTACATTAACTCATACAACACTATAGATAGTTAATATACTTAAACTAAGCTTTGATTTATTTCCAAGGTAGCGTAGAACTGGTTTAAGTATAACTTCTGTTAACTATAACACTTTTTAAATTTAAAATTAAACTATAGTCTTTATAAATATAATATACTAGTTTATAAAGATAAAAGAGTATTACGTTAAAAAGCTATAGTCTTTATTAGTATAATATACTAGTTTATAAAGATAAAAGAGTATTACGTTAAAAAGCTATATATATACATATATATGAAGTTGTAGCTGTATACTTAGTATATATAGGACCTGCTGTAGTCGCCTGCCTAATTTTATGCAAATCTATGTCCTAAATAATCGCTTCCGGCCCTTGTGTGTCTGGTGCGCCATTGGCTTGGCGAGGGGAGAAGAGATCGGCTTTTTTTGATGTTCCGTTTGATACACACGGAAGGGAGGGAGTGATCAGATGTGCAATGGAAGATTGACAGGACGAGAATGATTGCCGTTGCACCCACCGCTGCATGAGGATGGCACACGGTTACTTGCCGCCAGATGAACCGGCATACCATACCTACATATCAATCAGTGGAAAAAAGGAGGCAGGAATGCCGAATCATCGGGATTTATCCTTCATTATTGGCGGCAATTTTTTTTATTTTGGGGACTTCGGTTCGCAGCAGAAGCGAAACAAGCACGTTTTCTTTTCCTTTTCTTTTTAACCAGTCTGGTCTGGGTGAAGATTGAGATGAATTGTTAGGGTCGAGTTGTTGGACCGGGATGGGAATTGATCATCTAGAGACAATTTAATTGGAACGTACAAACGAAGCGCCACCAACGCTTTTGGAAGGGACGGACGCACAAGAATATTTCCACTCTGGGTGGACGCTGGCTACGAGAGAGTGAGTGCCCAGGTGGCAGGACTTGGAGGGGAATCCTGCGGGGACTCGTGGCTCTTTCTTCATCTAGACTAGATGAGCTGTTTTTACTTGGTGTACCAGTTTAGAACAGAGACAGAGGGGTGGAGGCGGGAGAGGGAGCAGGTGGGAGTCAGAAAAATGATTGGTGAAACACAAATTGCCGGTTCGACTTCCTCAAACCTGGAAGATAGAGGACGCCGATTCTGATAGGGCAGGAGGAAGTTTAGAAGTGGTTCCCAAAAGTCGTCGTGGAAGGGAAAGTCGGAAGGTCAGCCACCAGTGCCACCACCACCACTATCAAGTGCGCTCCGCTTCTGTCGATCGCCAAGCTGCGACATCAACCAACTTTCAGGGGTCGGGGCTGTTGGGGCTGTTGGGGCTGTTGGGGCCAGGAAGAAAGGAGACGGAGACGGAGACGTCAAACTTCACTTCGTAGCAGGGATAGGAAGAGATGATTATGATTACTTTGAATATCTCTCCCACCGCCATGGTGATTGGCTCAGAGTGAGGAACTCTCAAGTGTGGCTTCCTTTCCCATGCAGGGCCTTTGCTTCCCTACCTACCTTACTGCACCTTATGTGGATGAAAGATGCAAGTAGGTAGGTACCTATGTACCTTAGACCTTACCCAGGTAGGTACAAACGCAACACAAAAGATGGCTCCTCCCCCCACAAGCCGACAGACTTGGGTTTCCACTCTTCTTCCTCTCTCTCTTTCTTTTCAATCAAACCGAAGCTGCAGCGTGGCTTCTCTTCTCCGTCTTCGTCAACACCTGCACCACCGCCCTCACCTCACACCCTCTCTGTTTTGAACTTCTTTCTTTTCTTCTTCGCCATCTACGCTGCACGCTACACTTCACAGTTCACTTCCATTGCAAAAAACAAAATCCAATCAAAAGCAGCAAAACAACACCCTCTTTTCCTTTGCATTGCAGCATATCAATCATTCAATCGATTCTCCCGAAAACTATACCTGGAGCACCTCCCTCATTATGGGTGCTTCAATGGCAGCGAGCAGTAGAAGCCGGCTGAGCCCGCGCAGTTCCTTTACTCGTGCTCTCTTTCTTTCAGTTTTTTGTTTAGTCGTAGTGCTTTACTCCTACCCATCGACATACACCCCCGTCTCGACCCACGAGACCCAAGTCACAGCCTTCCAACCGCAAGTCATCCAACCCACCAACAACTCAGCGGCAGTACACCGATACACCGATTGCTCCCTCAATCCCCAACGATTCCAGACCTTACAGCAGAGCTATGGTCTGGGAGATAATATTGAATATGCTCGAAGAATTATCAAGTTCCAACGCCAGGACATTGGCCGCAAAAGTGTTACCAAGGTCGCGGAAGAATTGTTCCCCAAGGGATTTGACGAAATCGATATCCGAAATCCTCCACGAGCCGTTACATGTTTGAAGCCCTACGAAGTCCCTGTCTCGTCCTCTGGATACCCCACCACCGTGGACGCATCCGATTTGCTTTTCGGTATTTCCACCACATACAAGCGATTGATGGACCCCGAGACTGCCCCAATCAAGGAATGGGCACATTGGTTGACAGACGGCCATGGAAAGTCCAATGGCGGAGGGTTGGTATTGCGCTTGATTGATGCCTCGACCAGCGAGATGGAGCAGGCTACCAAACAAATGAAGGCATATGGTATCGATGTCAAGGTCTACGCAGGGGACAGTTCCATCGAAATGGCCAAACGTTATCTTTCCCTCCTGCCAACTCTGTACGAGGACGATTCTCGAAGAAATCGCAAGTACTTGGTCATGTGCGACGACGATACCTTTTTCCCATCCATGCACACCCTTCTCAACCGACTGTCCGAATACGATCACACCAATGACCTTTACATCGGTACTCTATCCGAAGATGTCAACAACATCCAACGTCACGGATCTCAAGCATTCGGTGGAGCAGGAGCTTTCTTCTCCCTCTCCCTCGCAGAAAAGGTTGCCGCTCACTTCGAGGAATGCAGCACCGCCGAAATGATCGGGAAGGCAAACACAGGATGGGGACCACAAGGAGATGTTCTCCTCCGAAGATGCATCTACGAACACACCGACGTAACCCTAACCATGATCCGTGAACTCCACCAACTCGACATCATGGGCGACCCAGCAGGATTCTACGAGGCAGGCCTCGCACCCCTTTCCCTCCACCATTTCAAGGGTGGGATCTGGCATAAAGCCAACCCATACGCCGGAGCACAAATCATCCACGCCTGTGGAGAAGATTGTTTCCTCCAACGTTTCCAGACCGGGGATGACTTTGTCATCTCGAATGGATTCTCGATCGCTTATTATCCTGAAGGCATTGATGTTAATCTTCACCAGGTGGAACGCACTTTCACCGCTGCTCCGGATGACTACGGATGGAATCTTGATTTCATGCTTGGACCTCAACGTAAGAACCTCCTTTGGACGGGACGAAAGGTTGCGTGGGAGTTGAAGGAGAGCTTAGTACAAGAAGATGGGACTGTGAGACAGACCTACATCCGGAAATCAGACGATGAGAGGTGGACGTATGGGGCGGGGGGAACCAAGATGTTCGATCGAGATGGGGTTCTGGAGTTGGTTTGGACTTCGTGATGATTTCCGCCGCACGCGTGCCCTACTACCCATCCAACCCAACGCCAACGATGATTATCGATCTTCTCACCATTGAAAGAAGGGATTTTTGAGCCGGACGAACTGGCCGTTTTTGAACAATGACCTTTTTCCTTTTTTGGAGACTTGGAGCGTTGGTGTTTGTACGCGTTCACATTTGGGTTTTTTTTGTCTTTTGCCATGGGCTTTATGTATATACTTGTCTTGTTTTTTTGTCTTGTTACAAGGTGTTACGGGGATACATCATATACAACGGCTGAGCTACTAAAGAGCTTTGCGTGTGGGATGTTTTAAATTCATTTGGCGTTTTTATTTTTTATTTCACTGTGGAATGTGTGGTGATGGGAGTGGAGGATGAAGCGTATATATTACGAGCATCTTGGCTTGAATGAAGTGCGGAAGAGGGGTGGTAGATATTATAGAGGGACTGAGGATACACAAAAGTAGGACCGAATGTATTTGAGTAGATGAGAGAGGCCTCCTCCTGTTGAGGGAGGGGAGAAAATGAAATGAAATCCATTGGAATGTTTGATGAGGTCTTCTTTTCGCAGTGGTGGCATGTGATGTGTGAATTGGGTAAGGGCTGAGAAGTGGTCGGGGGGCTTTGATTCGTTTCTATTCCTTTCTTCTCAGCTCTTGCACAGTTCCTGCGAATTGTGTGAGGCTGAACATGACGAGCGTTTAGGCTGGCTGAAAGAAGGGAAGAAGAAGGAAAGAAGGAAAGAAGGAAAGAAGGAAAGAAGGAAAGAAGGAAAGAAGGAAAGAAAGAAAGGAAGAAATACACATCTACTCTACCTTTTTTACCAAAACCACAGACGCGATATTTTGAAGTGTTAAGAAGGAGGTACTGTAGGTCGGTTATAAGAGTTATTTCCTTTATTTTAGTTACTTACTTATTTCTCGTTGTTCTGTAGCTTAGCTTGGATATATGGATATGTATTTTAGGATTTTATCTATGTGAAATAATTGATGAAATGGCAACAAAAAGAGAGATTTGAGGTGGGTTAAGGGATATGTGGTGAGGATTTCGAATTTAAGGAGAGGATGACTGGTTTTTTAGGGTGGTATATAGGGCTGTTGCTTTGTTTCTGGAACGTGATATGGTGTAAAGTCTCTTCTTCTAGTTTTCGCTACTTAAGAGCCTGTTTAGCACGGATATAATTTAATTTAGATATATAAGATTTCTAAACAAGTATAGAGTTGAGAGTGCTCGTATATTTCTATTTATATTATAGCTTTTTTATAAAGATATTTAATTACTATTTAGCTTAGCGTATATATAGTAGTATATATATTAGAGAAGCGGAGCTATCTAGTACTAATAGTAGTAGAGATTTAGAAAATATATATATAATAAAAGTTGAAGGTTAAGAGGCTAAAAGAGTATATTATTTACTTTTAGTAGTAGTATATATATATATATTTAAAGGAAATACGAGCAAAAGTATATACTATAATATATACTAGCTAAACGTTAGTA